>OY282644.1:6059850-6299850 GCA_958299015.1 Tetanocera ferruginea
AGATCACTCGCATTTTTCCAAAAAAATAGAAAAAGCGTGATATCTCGTAAACGGAGTGAGATAGGCCAAAAATAAGCAATTTTCGAGATCACTCGCATTTTTCCAAAAAAATAGAAAAAGCGTGATATCTCGTTAACGGAGAGAGATAGGCCAAAAATAAGCAATTTTCGAGATCACTCGCATTTTTCCAACAACATAGAAAAATCGCGATATCTCGTAAACGGAGAGAGATACGCCAAAAATAAGCAATTTTCACGAGTTTCGAAGGGGAATTATATTATTGAGATGAATCGCACTGTACCAAAATATTAAGAAATAGAAAAAGCGCGATATCTCGTAAACGGAGAGAGATAGGCCAAAAATAAGCAATTTTCGAGATCACTCGCATTTTTCCAACAAAATAGAAAAAGCGCGATATCTCGTAAACGGAGAGAGATACGCCAAAAATAAGCAATTTTCGAGATCACTCGCATTTTTCCAAAAAAATAGAAAAAGCGTGATATCTCGTTAACGGAGAGAGATAGGCCAAAAATAAGCAATTTTCGAGATCACTCGCATTTTTCCTAAAAAATAGAAAAAGCGTGATATCTCGTTAACGGAGAGAGATAGGCCAAAAATAAGCAATTTTCGAGATCACTCGCATTTTTCCAAAAAAATAGAAAAATCGCGATATCTCGTAAACGGAGAGAGATAGGCCAAAAATAAGCAATTTTCGAGATCACTCGCATTTTTCCAACAACATAGAAAAATCGCGATATCTCGTAAACGGAGAGAGATACGCCAAAAATAAGCAATTTTCACGAGTTTCGAAGGGGAATTATATTATTGAGATGAATCGCACTGTACCAAAATATTAAGAAATAGAAAAAGCGCGATATCTCGTAAACGGAGAGAGATAGGCCAAAAATAAGCAAATAAGCGTGATATCTCGTAAACGGAGTGAGATAGGCCAAAAATAAGCAATTTTCGAGATCACTCGCATTTTTCCAAAAAAATAGAAAAATCGCGATATCTCGTAAACGGAGAGAGATACGCCAAAAATAAGCAATTTTCGAGATCACTCGCATTTTTCCAACAAAATAGAAAAAGCGCGATATCTCGTAAACGGAGAGAGATACGCCAAAAATAAGCAATTTTCACGGGATTCTAAGGGGAATTATATTATTGAGATGAATCGCACTGTACCAAAATATTAAGAAATAGAAAAAGCGCGATATCTCGTAAACGGAGAGAGATAGGCCAAAACTAAGCAATTTTCGAGATCACTCGCATTTTTCCAAAAAAATAAAAAAATCGCGATATCTCGTAAACGGAGAGAGATACGCCAAAAATAAGCAATTTTCGAGATCACTCGCAAAAATCGCGATATCTCGTAAATGGAGAGAGATTTGCCAAAAATAAGCAATTTTCACGGGTTTCTAAGGGGAATTATAATATCGAGATGAATCGCACTGTACCAAAATATTAAGAAATAGAAAAATCGCGATATCTCGTAAACGGAGAGAGATAGGCCAAAAATAAGCAATTTTCACGAGTTTCTAAGGGGAATTATATTATCGAGATGAATCGCACTGTACCAAAATATTAAGAAATAGAAAAAGGGCGATATCTCGTAAACGGAGAGAGATAGGCCAAAAATAAGCAATTTTTGAGATCACTCGCATTTTTCCAAAAAAATAGAAAAAGCGTGATATCTCGTTAACGGAGAGAGATAGGCCAAAAATAAGCAATTTTCGAGATCACTCGCAAAAATCGCGATATCTCGTAAACGGAGAGAGATACGCCAAAAATAAGCAATTTTCGAGATCACTCGCAAAAATCGCGATATCTCGTAAATGGAGAGAGATTTGCCAAAAATAAGCAATTTTCACGGATTTCTAAGGGGAATTATATTATCGAGATGAATCGCACTGTACCAAAATATTAAGAAATAGAAAAATCGCGATATCTCGTAAACGGAGAGAGATAGGCCAAAAATAAGCAATTTTCGAGATCACTCGCAATTTTCCAAAAAAATAGAAAAAGCGTGATATCTCGTTAACGGAGAGAGATAGGCCAAAAATAAGCAATTTTCGAGATCACTCGCATTTTTCCAAAAAAATAGAAAAATCGCGATATCTCGTAAACGGAGAGAGATAGGCCAAAAATAAGCAATTTTCGAGATCACTCGCATTTTTCCAAAAAAATAGAAAAATCGCGATATCTCGTAAACGGAGAGAGATACGCCAAAAATAAGCAATTTTCACGAGTTTCTAAGGGGAATTATATTATCGAGATGAATCGCACTGTACCAAAATATTAAGAAATAGAAAAAGCGCGATATCTCGTAAACGGAGAGAGATGGGCCAAAAATAAGCAATTTTCGAGATCACTCGCATTTTTCCAAAAAAATAGAAAAATCGCGATATCTCGTAAACGGAGAGAGATACGCCAAAAATAAGCAATTTTCACGAGTTTCTAAGGGGAATTATATTATCGAGATGAATCGCACTGTACCAAAATATTAAGAAATAGAAAAATCGCGATATCTCGTAAACGGAGAGAGATACGCCAAAAATAAGCAATTTTCACGTGTTTCTAAGGGGAATTTTATTATCGAGATGAATCGCACTGTACCAAAATATTAAGAAATAGAAAAAGCGTGATATCTCGTAAACGGAGAGAGATAGGCCAAAAATAAGCAATTTTCACGGGTTTCAAGGGAAATTATATTATCGAGATGAATCGCACTGTACCAAAAAATTAAGAAATAGAAAAATCGCGATATCTCGTAAACGGAGAGAGATAGGCCAAAAATAAGCAATTTTCACGGGTTTCTAAGGGGAATTATATTATTGAGATGAATCGCACTGTACCAAAATATTAAGAAATAGAAAAATCGCGATATCTCGTAAACGGAGAGAGATAGGCCAAAAATAAGCAATTTTCACGAGTTTCTAAGGGGAATTATATTATCGAGATGAATCGCACTGTACCAAAATATTAAGAAATAGAAAAATCGCGATATCTCGTAAACGGAGAGAGATAGGCCAAAAATAAGCAATTTTCGAGATCACTCGCATTTTTCCAACAAAATAGAAAAATCGCGATATCTCGTAAACGGAGAGAGATAGGCCAAAAATAAGCAATTTTCACGAGTTTCTAAGGGGAATTATATTATCGAGATGAATCGCACTGTACCAAAATATTAAGAAATAGAAAAATCGCGATATCTCGTAAACGGAGAGAGATAGGCCAAAAATAAGCAATTTTCGAGATCACTCGCATTTTTCCAAAAAAATAGAAAAATCGCGATATCTCGTAAACGGAGAGAGATACGCCAAAAATAAGCAATTTTCGAGATCACTCGCATTTTTCCAAAAAAATAGAAAAATCGCGATATCTCGTAAACGGAGAGAGATACGCCAAAAATAAGCAATTTTCACGAGTTTCTAAGGGGAATTATATTATCGAGATGAATCGCACTGTACCAAAATATTAAGAAATAGAAAAATCGCGATATCTCGTAAACGGAGAGAGATAGGCCAAAAATAAGCAATTTTCGAGATCACTCGCATTTTTCCAACAAAATAGAAAAAGCGCGATATCTCGTAAACGGAGAGAGATAGGCCAAAAACAAGCAATTTTCACTGGTTTCTAAGGGGAATTATATTATTGACATGAATCGCACTGTACCGAAATATTAAGAAATAGAAAAAGCGCGATATCTCGTAAACGGAGAGAGATAGGCCAAAAATAAGCAATTTTCGAGATCACTCGCATTTTTCCAACAAAATAGAAAAATCGCGATATCTCGTAAACGGAGAGAGATAGGCCAAAAATAAGCAATTTTCACGGGATTCTAATGGGAATTATATTATCGAGATGAATCGCACTGTACCAAAATATTAAGAAATAGAAAAATCGCGATATCTCGTAAACGGAGAGAGATAGGCCAAAAATAAGCAATTTTCGAGATCACTAGCAGTTTTCCAACAAAATAGAAAAAGCGCGATATCTCGTAAACGGAGAGAGATACGCCAAAAATAAGCAATTTTCGAGATCACTCGCATTTTTCCAACAAAATAGAAAAAGCGCGATATCTCGTAAATGGAGAGAGATAGGCCAAAAATACGCAATTTTCACTGGATTCTAAGGGGAATTATATTATTGACATGAATCGCACTGTACCAAAATATTAAGAAATAGAAAAAGCGCGATATCTCGTAAACGGAGAGAGATAGGCCAAAAATAAGCAATTTTCACGGGTTTCTAAGGGGAATTATAATATCGAGATGAATCGCACTGTACCAAAATATTAAGAAATAGAAAAAGCGCGATATCTCGTAAACGGAGAGAGATAGGCCAAAAATAAGCAATTTTCGAGATCACTAGCAGTTTTCCAACAAAATAGAAAAATCGCGATATCTCGTAAACGGAGAGAGATAGGCCAAAAATAAGCAATTTTCGAGATCACTCGCATTTTTCCAAAAAAATAGAAAAAGCGTGATATCTCGTTAACGGAGAGAGATAGGCCAAAAATAAGCAATTTTCACATGTTTCTAAGGGGAATTATAATATCGAGATGAATCGCACTGTACCAAAATATTAAGAAATAGAAAAGCGCGATATCTCGTAAACGGAGAGAGATAGGCCAAAAATAAGCAATTTTCACATGTTTCTAAGGGGAATTATAATATCGAGATGAATCGCACTGTACCAAAATATTAAGAAATAGAAAAAGCGCGATATCTCGTAAACGGAGAGAGATAGGCCAAAAATAAGCAATTTTCGAGATCACTCGCATTTTTCCAAAAAAATAGAAAAAGCGTGATATCTCGTAAACGGAGTGAGATAGGCCAAAAATAAGCAATTTTCGAGATCACTCGCATTTTTCCAAAAAAATAGAAAAAGCGTGATATCTCGTTAACGGAGAGAGATAGGCCAAAAATAAGCAATTTTCGAGATCACTCGCATTTTTCCAACAACATAGAAAAATCGCGATATCTCGTAAACGGAGAGAGATACGCCAAAAATAAGCAATTTTCACGAGTTTCGAAGGGGAATTATATTATTGAGATGAATCGCACTGTACCAAAATATTAAGAAATAGAAAAAGCGCGATATCTCGTAAACGGAGAGAGATAGGCCAAAAATAAGCAATTTTCGAGATCACTCGCATTTTTCCAACAAAATAGAAAAAGCGCGATATCTCGTAAACGGAGAGAGATACGCCAAAAATAAGCAATTTTCGAGATCACTCGCATTTTTCCAAAAAAATAGAAAAAGCGTGATATCTCGTTAACGGAGAGAGATAGGCCAAAAATAAGCAATTTTCGAGATCACTCGCATTTTTCCTAAAAAATAGAAAAAGCGTGATATCTCGTTAACGGAGAGAGATAGGCCAAAAATAAGCAATTTTCGAGATCACTCGCATTTTTCCAAAAAAATAGAAAAATCGCGATATCTCGTAAACGGAGAGAGATAGGCCAAAAATAAGCAATTTTCGAGATCACTCGCATTTTTCCAACAACATAGAAAAATCGCGATATCTCGTAAACGGAGAGAGATACGCCAAAAATAAGCAATTTTCACGAGTTTCGAAGGGGAATTATATTATTGAGATGAATCGCACTGTACCAAAATATTAAGAAATAGAAAAAGCGCGATATCTCGTAAACGGAGAGAGATAGGCCAAAAATAAGCAAAAAAGCGTGATATCTCGTAAACGGAGTGAGATAGGCCAAAAATAAGCAATTTTCGAGATCACTCGCATTTTTCCAAAAAAATAGAAAAATCGCGATATCTCGTAAACGGAGAGAGATACGCCAAAAATAAGCAATTTTCGAGATCACTCGCATTTTTCCAACAAAATAGAAAAAGCGCGATATCTCGTAAACGGAGAGAGATACGCCAAAAATAAGCAATTTTCACGGGATTCTAAGGGGAATTATATTATTGAGATGAATCGCACTGTACCAAAATATTAAGAAATAGAAAAAGCGCGATATCTCGTAAACGGAGAGAGATAGGCCAAAACTAAGCAATTTTCGAGATCACTCGCATTTTTCCAAAAAAATAAAAAAATCGCGATATCTCGTAAACGGAGAGAGATACGCCAAAAATAAGCAATTTTCGAGATCACTCGCAAAAATCGCGATATCTCGTAAATGGAGAGAGATTTGCCAAAAATAAGCAATTTTCACGGGTTTCTAAGGGGAATTATAATATCGAGATGAATCGCACTGTACCAAAATATTAAGAAATAGAAAAATCGCGATATCTCGTAAACGGAGAGAGATAGGCCAAAAATAAGCAATTTTCACGAGTTTCTAAGGGGAATTATATTATCGAGATGAATCGCACTGTACCAAAATATTAAGAAATAGAAAAAGGGCGATATCTCGTAAACGGAGAGAGATAGGCCAAAAATAAGCAATTTTTGAGATCACTCGCATTTTTCCAAAAAAATAGAAAAAGCGTGATATCTCGTTAACGGAGAGAGATAGGCCAAAAATAAGCAATTTTCGAGATCACTCGCAAAAATCGCGATATCTCGTAAACGGAGAGAGATACGCCAAAAATAAGCAATTTTCGAGATCACTCGCAAAAATCGCGATATCTCGTAAATGGAGAGAGATTTGCCAAAAATAAGCAATTTTCACGGATTTCTAAGGGGAATTATATTATCGAGATGAATCGCACTGTACCAAAATATTAAGAAATAGAAAAATCGCGATATCTCGTAAACGGAGAGAGATAGGCCAAAAATAAGCAATTTTCGAGATCACTCGCAATTTTCCAAAAAAATAGAAAAAGCGTGATATCTCGTTAACGGAGAGAGATAGGCCAAAAATAAGCAATTTTCGAGATCACTCGCATTTTTCCAAAAAAATAGAAAAATCGCGATATCTCGTAAACGGAGAGAGATACGCCAAAAATAAGCAATTTTCACGAGTTTCTAAGGGGAATTATATTATCGAGATGAATCGCACTGTACCAAAATATTAAGAAATAGAAAAAGCGCGATATCTCGTAAACGGAGAGAGATGGGCCAAAAATAAGCAATTTTCGAGATCACTCGCATTTTTCCAAAAAAATAGAAAAATCGCGATATCTCGTAAACGGAGAGAGATACGCCAAAAATAAGCAATTTTCACGAGTTTCTAAGGGGAATTATATTATCGAGATGAATCGCACTGTACCAAAATATTAAGAAATAGAAAAATCGCGATATCTCGTAAACGGAGAGAGATACGCCAAAAATAAGCAATTTTCACGTGTTTCTAAGGGGAATTTTATTATCGAGATGAATCGCACTGTACCAAAATATTAAGAAATAGAAAAAGCGTGATATCTCGTAAACGGAGAGAGATAGGCCAAAAATAAGCAATTTTCACGGGTTTCAAGGGAAATTATATTATCGAGATGAATCGCACTGTACCAAAAAATTAAGAAATAGAAAAATCGCGATATCTCGTAAACGGAGAGAGATAGGCCAAAAATAAGCAATTTTCACGAGTTTCTAAGGGAAATTATATTATCGAGATGAATCGCACTGTACCAAAATATTAAGAAATAGAAAAATCGCGATATCTCGTAAACGGAGAGAGATACGCCAAAAATAAGCAATTTTCACGAGTTTCTAAGGGGAATTATATTATCGAGATGAATCGCACTGTACCAAAAAATTAAGAAATAGAAAAATCGCGATATCTCGTAAACGGAGAGAGATAGGCCAAAAATAAGCAATTTTCGAGATCACTCGCATTTTTCCAACAAAATAGAAAAATCGCGATATCTCGTAAACGGAGAGAGATAGGCCAAAAATAAGCAATTTTCGAGATCACTCGCATTTTTCCAAAAAAATAGAAAAATCGCGATATCTCGTAAACGGAGAGAGATACGCCAAAAATAAGCAATTTTCGAGATCACTCGCAAACATCGCGATATCTCGTAAACGGAGAGAGATACGCCAAAAATAAGCAATTTTCACGGGTTTCTAAGGGGAATTATAATATCGAGATGAATCGCACTGTACCAAAAAATTAAGAAATAGAAAAAGCGCGATATCTCGTAAATGGAGAGAGATAGGCCAAAAACAAGCAATTTTCACGGGTTTCTAAGGGAAATTATATTATCGAGATGAATCGCACTGTACCAAAATATTAAGAAATAGAAAAATCGCGATATCTCGTAAACGGAGAGAGATAGGCCAAAAATAAGCAATTTTCGAGATCACTCGCATTTTACCAACATTATAGAAAAATCGCGATATCTCGTAAACGGAGAGAGATAGGCCAAAAATAAGCAATTTTCGAGATCACTCGCATTTTTCCAACAAAATAGAAAAATCGCGATATCTCGTAAACGGAGAGAGATACGCCAAAAATAAGCAATTTTCGAGATCACTCGCAAACATCGCGATATCTCGTAAATGGAGAGAGATTTGCCAAAAATAAGCAATTTTCACGGGTTTCTAAGGGGAATTATAATATCGAGATGAATCGCACTGTACCAAAAAATTAAGAAATAGAAAAAGCGCGATATCTCGTAAATGGAGAGAGATAGGCCAAAAACAAGCAATTTTCACGGGTTTCTAAGGGAAATTATATTATCGAGATGAATCGCACTGTACCAAAATATTAAGAAATAGAAAAATCGCGATATCTCGTAAACGGAGAGAGATACGCCAAAAATAAGCAATTTTCACGTGTTTCTAAGGGGAATTATAATATCGAGATGAATCGCACTGTACCAAAAAATTAAGAAATAGAAAAAGCGCGATATCTCGTAAATGGAGAGAGATAGGCCAAAAACAAGCAATTTTCACGGGTTTCTAAGGGAAATTATATTATCGAGATGAATCGCACTGTACCAAAATATTAAGAAATAGAAAAATCGCGATATCTCGTAAACGGAGAGAGATAGGCCAAAAATAAGCAATTTTCGAGATCACTCGCATTTTTCCAACAAAATAGAAAAATCGCGATATCTCGTAAACGGAGAGAGATAGGCCAAAAATAAGCAATTTTCGAGATCACTCGCATTTTTCCAAAAAAATAGAAAAATCGCGATATCTCGTAAACGGAGAGAGATACGCCAAAAATAAGCAATTTTCGAGATCACTCGCAAACATCGCGATATCTCGTAAATGGAGAGAGATTTGCCAAAAATAAGCAATTTTCACGGGTTTCTAAGGGAAATTATATTATCGAGATGAATCGCACTGTACCAAAAAATTAAGAAATAGAAAAATCGCGATATCTCGTAAACGGAGAGAGATAGGCCAAAAATAAGCAATTTTCGAGATCACTCGCATTTTTCCAACAAAATAGAAAAAGCGCGATATCTCGTAAACGGAGAGAGATAGGCCAAAAACAAGCAATTTTCACGCGTTTCTAAGGGGAATTATATTATCGAGATGAATCGCACTGTACCAAAATATTAAGAAATAGAAAAAGCGCGATATCTCGTAAACGGAGAGAGATACGCCAAAAATAAGCAATTTTCGAGATCACTCGCATTTTTCCACAAAAATAGAAAAAGCGCGATATCTCGTAAACGGAGAGAGATTTGCCAAAAATAAGCAATTTTCACGAGTTTCTAAGGGGAATTATATTATCGAGATGAATCGCACTGTACCAAAAAATTAAGAAATAGAAAAAGCGCGATATCTCGTAAATGGAGAGAGATAGGCCAAAAACAAGCAATTTTCACGGGTTTCTAAGGGAAATTATATTATCGAGATGAATCGCACTGTACCAAAATATTAAGAAATAGAAAAATCGCGATATCTCGTAAACGGAGAGAGATACGCCAAAAATAAGCAATTTTCACGTGTTTCTAAGGGGAATTATAATATCGAGATGAATCGCACTGTACCAAAAAATTAAGAAATAGAAAAAGCGCGATATCTCGTAAATGGAGAGAGATAGGCCAAAAACAAGCAATTTTCACGGGTTTCTAAGGGAAATTATATTATCGAGATGAATCGCACTGTACCAAAATATTAAGAAATAGAAAAATCGCGATATCTCGTAAACGGAGAGAGATACGCCAAAAATAAGCAATTTTCACGTGTTTCTAAGGGGAATTATAATATCGAGATGAATCGCACTGTACCAAAAAATTAAGAAATAGAAAAAGCGCGATATCTCGTAAATGGAGAGAGATAGGCCAAAAACAAGCAATTTTCACGGGTTTCTAAGGGAAATTATATTATCGAGATGAATCGCACTGTACCAAAATATTAAGAAATAGAAAAAGCGCGATATCTCGTAAACGGAGAATGATAGGCCAAAAATAAGCAATTTTCGAGATCACTAACATTTTTCCAAAAAAATAGGAAAAGCGTGATATCTCGTAAACGGAGAGAGATAGGCCAAAAATAAGCAATTTTCGAGATCACTCGCATTTTTCCAACAAATTAGAAAAATCGCGATATCTCGTAAACGGAGAGAGATAGGCCAAAAATAAGCAATTTTCGAGATCACTCGCATTTTTCCAACAAATTAGAAAAATCGCGATATCTCGTAAACGGAGAGAGATAGGCCAAAAATAAGCAATTTTCGAGATCACTCGCATTTTTTGAACAAAATAGAAAAATCGCGATATCTCGTAAACGGAGAGAGATACGCCAAAAATAAGCAATTTTCACGGGTTTCTAAGGGGAATTATACTATCGAGATGAATCGCACTGTACCAAAATATTAAGAAATAGAAAAAGCACGATATCTCGTAAACGGAGAGAGATACGCCAAAAATAAGCAATTTTCGAGATCACTATCATTTTTCCAAAAAAATAGAAAAAGCGCGATATCTCGTTAACGGAGAGAGATACGCCAAAAATAAGCAATTTTCACGGGTTTCTAAGGGGAATTATAATATCGAGATGAATCGCACTGTACCAAAATATTAAGAAATAGAAAAAGCGCGATATCTCGTAAACGGAGAGAGATAGGCCAAAAATAAGCAATTTTCGAGATCACTCGCATTTTGCCAACAAAAAAACACAACAAGAAAAAGCGCGATATCTCGTAAACGGAGAGAGATTTGCCAAAAATAAGCAATTTTCACGAGTTTCTAAGGGGAATTATATTATCGAGATGAATCGCACTGTACCAAAATATTAAGAAATAGAAAAAGCGCGATATCTCGTAAACGGAGAGAGATACGCCAAAAATAAGCAATTTTCGAGATCACTCGCATTTTTCCAAAAAAATAGAAAAATCGCGATATCTCGTAAACGGAGAGAGATACGCCAAAAATAAGCAATTTTCGAGATCAATCGCATTTTTCCAACAAAATAGAAAAAGCGCGATATCTCGTAAACGGAGAGAGATTTGCCAAAAATAAGCAATTTTCACGGGTTTCTAAGGGGAATTATACTATCGAGATGAATCGCACTGTACCAAAATATTAAGAAATAGAAAAAGCGTGATATCTCGTAAACGGAGAGAGATAGGCCAAAAATAAGCAATTTTCACGGGTTTATCTCGTAAACGGAGAGAGATACGCCAAAAATAAGCAATTTTCACGGGTTTCTAAGGGGAATTATATTATCGAGATAAATCGCACTGTACCAAAATATTAAGAAATAGAAAAAGCGCGATATCTCGTAAACGGAGAGAGATACGCCAAAAATAAGCAATTTTCGAGATCACTCGCATTTTTCCAAAAAAATAGAAAAATCGCGATATCTCGTAAACGGAGAGAGATACGCCAAAAATAAGCAATTTTCGAGATCACTCGCATTTTTCCAAAACAATAGAAAAATCGCGATATCTCGTAAACGGAGAGAGATACGCCAAAAATAAGCAATTTTCGAGATCACTCGCATTTTTCCAACAAAAAAACACAACAAGAAAAAGCGCGATATCTCGTAAACGGAGAGAGATTTGCCAAAAATAAGCAATTTTCACGAGTTTCTAAGGGGAATTATATTATCGAGATGAATCGCACTGTACCAAAATATTAAGAAATAGAAAAAGCGCGATATCTCGTAAACGGAGAGAGATTTGCCAAAAATAAGCAATTTTCACGGGTTTCTAAGGGGAATTATATTATCGAGATGAATCGCAAATATTAAGAAATAGAAAAAGCGCGATATCTCGTAAACGGAGAGAGATAGGCCAAAAATAAGCAATTTTCGAGATCACTCGCATTTTTCCAAAAAAATAGAAAAATCGCGATATCTCGTAAACGGAGAGAGATACGCCAAAAATAAGCAATTTTCACGTGTTTCTAAGGGGAATTTTATTATCGAGATGAATCGCACTGTACCAAAATATTAAGAAATAGAAAAAGCGTGATATCTCGTAAACGGAGAGAGATAGGCCAAAAATAAGCAATTTTCACGGATTTATCTCGTAAACGGAGAGAGATTTGCCAAAAATTAGCAATTTTCACGGGTTTCTAAGGGGAATTATATTATCGAGATGAATCGCACTGTACCAAAATATTAAGAAATAGAAAAAGCGCGATATCTCGTAAACGGAGAGAGATACGCCAAAAATAAGCAATTTTCGAGATCACTATCATTTTTCCAAAAAAATAGAAAAAGCGCGATATCTCGTTAACGGAGAGAGATACGCCAAAAATAAGCAATTTTCACGGGTTTCTAAGGGGAATTATAATATCGAGATGAATCGCACTGTACCAAAATATTAAGAAATAGAAAAAGCGCGATATCTCGTAAACGGAGAGAGATAGGCCAAAAATAAGCAATTTTCGAGATCACTCGCATTTTGCCAACAAAAAAACACAACAAGAAAAAGCGCGATATCTCGTAAACGGAGAGAGATTTGCCAAAAATAAGCAATTTTCACGAGTTTCTAAGGGGAATTATATTATCGAGATGAATCGCACTGTACCAAAATATTAAGAAATAGAAAAAGCGCGATATCTCGTAAACGGAGAGAGATACGCCAAAAATAAGCAATTTTCGAGATCACTCGCATTTTTCCACAAAAATAGAAAAAGCGCGATATCTCGTAAACGGAGAGAGATTTGCCAAAAATAAGCAATTTTCACGAGTTTCTAAGGGGAATTATATTATCGAGATGAATCGCACTGTACCAAAATATTAAGAAATAGAAAAAGCGCGATATCTCGTAAACGGAGAGAGATACGCCAAAAATAAGCAATGTTCGAGATCACTCGCATTTTTCCACAAAAATAGAAAAAGCGCGATATCTCGTAAACGGAGAGAGATTTGCCAAAAATAAGCAATTTTCACGAGTTTCTAAGGGGAATTATATTATCGAGATGAATCGCACTGTACCAAAATATTAAGAAATAGAAAAAGCGCGATATCTCGTAAACGGAGAGAGATACGCCAAAAATAAGCAATTTTCGAGATCACTCGCATTTTTCCACAAAAATAGAAAAATCGCGATATCTCGTAAACGGAGAGAGATACGCCAAAAATAAGCAATTTTCGAGATCACTCGCATTTTTCCAACAAAATAGAAAAAGCGCGATATCTCGTAAACGGAGAGAGATACGCCAAAAATAAGCAATTTTCGAGATCACTCGCATTTTTCCACAAAAATAGAAAAATCGCGATATCTCGTAAACGGAGAGAGATACGCCAAAAATAAGCAATTTTCGAGATCACTCGCATTTTTCCAACAAAATAGAAAAAGCGCGATATCTCGTAAACGGAGAGAGATAGGCCAAAAATAAGCAATTTTCACGGGTTTCTAAGGGGAATTATATTATCGAGATGAATCGCACTGTACCAAAATATTAAGAAATAGAAAAAGCGCGATATCTCGTAAACGGAGAGAGATACGCCAAAAATAAGCAATTTTCGAGATCACTCGCATTTTTCCACAAAAATAGAAAAATCGCGATATCTCGTAAACGGAGAGAGATACGCCAAAAATAAGCAATTTTCGAGATCACTCGCATTTTTCCAACAAAATAGAAAAAGCGCGATATCTCGTAAACGGAGAGAGATAGGCCAAAAATAAGCAATTTTCACGGGTTTCTAAGGGGAATTATACTATCGAGATGAATCGCACTGTACCAAAATATTAAGAAATAGAAAAAGCGCGATATCTCGTAAACGGAGAGAGATACGCCAAAAATAAGCAATTTTCGAGATCACTCGCATTTTTCCACAAAAATAGAAAAATCGCGATATCTCGTAAACGGAGAGAGATACGCCAAAAATAAGCAATTTTCGAGATCACTCGCATTTTTCCAACAAAATAGAAAAAGCGCGATATCTCGTAAACGGAGAGAGATAGGCCAAAAATAAGCAATTTTCACGGGTTTCTAAGGGGAATTATACTATCGAGATGAATCGCACTGTACCAAAATATTAAGAAATAGAAAAAGCGCGATATCTCGTAAACGGAGAGAGATTTGCCAAAAATAAGCAATTTTCACGGGTTTCTAAGGGGAATTATATTATCGAGATAAATCGCACTGTACCAAAATATTAAGAAATAGAAAAAGCGCGATATCTCGTAAACGGAGAGAGATTTGCCAAAAATAAGCAATTTTCACGGGTTTCTAAGGGGAATTATACTATCGAGATGAATCGCACTGTACCAAAATATTAAGAAATAGAAAAAGCGTGATATCTCGTAAACGGAGAGAGATAGGCCAAAAATAAGCAATTTTCACGGATTTATCTCGTAAACGGAGAGAGATACGCCAAAAATAAGCAATTTTCACGGGTTTCTAAGGGGAATTATATTATCGAGATGAATCGCACTGTACCAAAATATTAAGAAATAGAAAAAGCGTGATATCTCGTAAACGGAGAGAGATAGGCCAAAAATAAGCAATTTTCACGGATTTATCTCGTAAACGGAGAGAGATACGCCAAAAATAAGCAATTTTCACGTGTTTCTAAGGGGAATTTTATTATCGAGATGAATCGCACTGTACCAAAATATTAAGAAATAGAAAAAGCGTGATATCTCGTAAACGGAGAGAGATAGGCCAAAAATAAGCAATTTTCACGGATTTATCTCGTAAACGGAGAGAGATACGCCAAAAATAAGCAATTTTCACGGGTTTCTAAGGGGAATTATATTATCGAGATGAATCGCACTGTACCAAAATATTAAGAAATAGAAAAAGCGCGATATCTCGTAAACGGAGAGAGATACGCCAAAAATAAGCAATTTTCGAGATCACTCGCATTTTTCCAACAAAAAAACACAACAAGAAAAAGCGCGATATCTCGTAAACGGAGAGAGATTTGCCAAAAATAAGCAATTTTCACGAGTTTCTAAGGGGAATTATATTATCGAGATGAATCGCACTGTACCAAAATATTAAGAAATAGAAAAAGCGCGATATCTCGTAAACGGAGAGAGATTTGCCAAAAATAAGCAATTTTCACGGGTTTCTAAGGGGAATTATATTATCGAGATAAATCGCACTGTACCAAAATATTAAGAAATAGAAAAAGCGCGATATCTCGTAAACGGAGAGAGATTTGCCAAAAATAAGCAATTTTCACGGGTTTCTAAGGGGAATTATATTATCGAGATAAATCGCACTGTACCAAAATATTAAGAAATAGAAAAAGCGCGATATCTCGTAAACGGAGAGAGATACGCCAAAAATAAGAAATTTTCGAGATCACTATAATTTTTCCAAAAAAAATATAAAAAGCGCGATATCTCGTTAACGGAGAGAGATACGCCAAAAATAAGCAATTTTCACGTGTTTCTAAGGGGAATTATAATATCGAGATGAATCGCACTGTACCAAAATATTAAGAAATAGAAAAAGCGTGATATCTCGTAAACGGAGAGAGATAGGCCAAAAATAAGCAATTTTCACGGATTTATCTCGTAAACGGAGAGAGATTTGCCAAAAATAAGCAATTTTCACGGGTTTCTAAGGGGAATTATATTATCGAGATGAATCGCACTGTACCAAAATATTAAGAAATAGAAAAAGCGCGATATCTCGTAAACGGAGAGAGATACGCCAAAAATAAGCAAATTTCGAGATCACTCGCATTTTTAAAAAAAAATAGAAAAATCGCGATATCTCGTAAACGGAGAGAGATACGCCAAAAATAAGCAATTTTCACGAGTTTCTAAGGGGAATTATATTATCGAGATAAATCGCACTGTACCAAAATATTAAGAAATAGAAAAATCGCGATATCTCGTAAACGGAGAGAGATAGGCCAAAAATAAGCAATTTTCGAGATCACTCGCATTTTTCCAAAAAAATAGAAAAAGCGCGAAATCTCGTAAACGGAGAGAGATAGGCCAAAAATAAGCAATTTTCGAGATCACTCGCATTTTTCCAACAAAATAGAAAAAGCGCGATATCTCGTAATCGGAGAGAGATACGCCAAAAATAAGCAATTTTCACGGGTTTCTAAGGGGAATTATATTATCGAGATGAATCGCAAATATTAAGAAATAGAAAATAGCGCGATATCTCGTAAACGGAGAGAGATAGGCCAAAAATAAGCAATTTTCGAGATCACTCGCATTTTTCCAAAAAAATAGAAAAATCGCGATATCTCGTAAACGGAGAGAGATACGCCAAAAATAAGCAATTTTCACGTGTTTCTAAGGGGAATTTTATTATCGAGATGAATCGCACTGTACCAAAATATTAAGAAATAGAAAAAGCGCGATATCTCGTAAACGGAGAGAGATAGGCCAAAAATAAGCAATTTTCGAGATCACTCGCATTTTTCCAAAAAAATAGAAAAAGCGCGATATCTCGTAAACGGAGAGAGATACGCCAAAAATAAGCAATTTTCACGTGTTTCTAAGGGGAATTTTATTATCGAGATGAATCGCACTGTACCAAAATATTAAGAAATAGAAAAATCGCGATATCTCGTAAACGGAGAGAGATAGGCCAAAAATAAGCAATTTTCGAGATCACTCGCATTTTTCCAAAAAAAATAGAAAAAGCGCGAAATCTCGTAAACGGAGAGAGATAGGCCAAAAATAAGCAATTTTCGAGATCACTCGCATTTTTCCAAAAAAATAGAAAAAGCGCGATATCTCGTTAACGGAGAGAGATAGGCCAAAAATAAGCAATTTTCACGGATTTCTAAGGGGAATTATATTATCGAGATGAATCGCACTGTACCAAAATATTAAGAAATAGAAAAAGCGCGATATCTCGTAAACGAAGAGAGATAGGCCAAAAATAAGCATTTTTTGCGGATTTCTAAGGGGAATTATATTATTGTACAGGAATTGCACTGTACCAACATATTAAAAAATAGACAATCTGCGGTATCTCGTTTGAAGTTTTCCGTAAAATTTTTGCAGAATTTTTTTGAGAAAAGAAAACTCTATTAATTTCATGAAAATTTTAATATAATTTCTTTGGAAATTTCACCCCTAACGAATGAAATATTACATATGAAATTGACTTGAGTTTTAGTGTTAGCGTTAATATTGAATAAAATTTAATATAAAGTTAAAGTCCTGGTGATGGTAAAAAATATTTTTATGCACTTTTGCACCCTTTTGATATTCAAATATGAAACCGAAGTCATTGAGGTGTGTTCTTTTTATTGAAGAAATCAAAAATTATGTGGTAAAAAGTTCTTTTGCCAAATTTTGCACCCCATTTTGGCGTGCACCCGGGTCGGAGTGTCATTTTTAATAAAAGTTTATAATTTCTAATGGTTATTAATTTTATGGTTTTATTTAAGCGATAATCAACATAAAATATACGGAAACTGAGCTTTGTCTACCTTTCCGTGTACAAAATAGTCCAAAGGTTGAAAAGGATTAAATTTACTAACGAATTCATTCACTTAAAACTGACAGTATTGAAGGGTTCTAAAACTGTATTTATCTCATAGGTGCTTTGCAGTCTGCGAGAAAATATTTAACGTCTTAAAATAAATTGATAAAACCATCTAAGGCGCGCTTCAAAAATATTTGAGTTTATCAAGCGGTCTTATAAAACTCAAATAAACTCACGAGGGTTAAAATAAATAATCGATAAAACTAAACGAATAAAAATAAGTTAATATTGAGAACTCCTCGTACGCTATCTCACTTCATATCTCATTCAAGCTCTTTCACAACATTCTGCAATGGTCACTAAAGCTTTTCTGTGACACAGCCAAGCAATATAAGACTGTTTTCGCTGATCGACTGAGCGCAGTTTTAGTATAGCCCAAAAGCACCGGCAAGCAACAGTTCTTCGATAACGCAACCGGTACGTCAAACATGAGTCTACCGAAAACAATAACCAGAGTAAACATTCAAGAGGCTTTGACGGCAAGCCTTAAGAAACATATTGAAATCAAAGAGCTTGAAGTGCAACCGAACGAGGCAGGTGGCAACTATTGCAGTGATATTTATCGCATAACCGTTAAGTACACTACGGATAACAATGCAGAGCAACCGCAAGAATTGAAGGTATTGCTGAAAGATTTGCATGAAAATCTGGCTGAGTCTTCAAAAGAGTCGTTCATGTATCAAACAGTGTTGCCTAAAATAAATGCTATTTTTGAAGCGATACAAGATGGTGGCAGATTTTCACCTAGGTAGCTATATAACTTCGATTTTTTTATGAAATGTTATTTGACAGTTCTCTTTATTATTCCTCAAGGGTCTATTTGACACAACGCGATAGTCGGGAACAGTATCTGTTTGAGGATCTGAATGCTAGTGGCTACACTCAATGCGATCATTTCGTGGGTTTTAATGAGGCTCAAACCAAGTGTGTTTTAGTAAAACTAGGACAGTTTCATGCTACTTCAATGGTATTTAAGCAAAAGGTAGAAGTTACAAATTATTCTTTACTCATTTATGCCTTTTAATTCATCCTTTTTTTAACATTTCAGCATCCGGAAATTGTTGCCGGCATGAAGACTGCTCCTTATTGTCAGTTTGTTGATTTTTGTGAGAAGATGATCAATGATAATGTTGCGTATGTGTCAAAAATTGTGGAGAAGTGGCCACATTTTTCTGAAATAGTAGTTAAACTGCGCGATAACACTGGTGAAAAATTTAGGCGTAAGTTTTTGAGTGTTTTTGAGAGACAAAACTACTTGTTTAGTGTGATTGTACATTCCGATCTTTGGATTAAGAATATACTTGTTATGGAAAATGCAAAACAAACACCACTAGATGCCGTATTCGTAAGTTAACTAGCTCTATGAATGAGTTTTAGAGAAGAAACTAATTAGTTTCGCTTTCAGGTTGACTATCAAGCCAGTTTTCTGGGTTCACCAGGTATTGATTTTAGCAACTTACTGCTGACTAGCGTACAGTTGGAAGTCATGAATAGCGAAGAAAAACAAAATGCACTGATACAGCATTACTTTGAATCGTTTAAGAAGACTTTACTTTGTCTAGGTTATGACAGTGAACATATTCCTACGCTAAAAATGCTGCGGGCTGAGATCCAAATTTCAGAATACATAGCGTATTATTGTCTGTTATTTTCCTTACCACAAACAGTTTTATGTGAAGAACTGGCCAAGGATATGGATTTTGCGGCATTCTCTGTTGAAAAGCGAACGGCAGTTAATCGCAAGAATATGTTTTCCAATGAACGAGTGTTGGCCACATATAAATATATGCTGCCCAGATTTGATAAATTGGGCCTTTTAGACTAAAGGAAAGCAATTAAATAAAATAAGCTTGTATATAACATATATCAGAAGATAGTAGAAAACACTCAAGTTCAGTTTTAAGATAAGAATAATGTTAGATAAGTAAAAAAAGTTAAAAGATTGTGTATTCCGACTATGAAATACGCTAAAACTACTATTTCAATATATAATAAAGGTTTAATAAATATTAAAAATCAAATAATCTAACTAGATAAAATAACTTCAGATTTTTTCTATACAAGTGATATGGATTTCGACATTTGTGTGAGTTTTTAAAGTATGGGATAAGGTCCAACTTTCGATTGATCGAACACTTATTTTGACTCATACCTGTATCAACCAGATACAGGATATGATTTTTTTAATTGCAATATATATTTTTTGGTTATTTGGGCATAACAACTCAACATTATTTTTGTTTTTCATTAAATAATTTTATTGTAGGCCTTTTTTTTTTTGTGTACGAGCTGAGTAACAACCAGTGCTGTCACTTTACCACAATTGTGGTAGATCTACCACTTATTTCGACTTTTTTGACATCTACCACTTTTACCACCCACTATTTACCTTGTCCCAAAATCTACCACTATTTTATTTCTGTCACAATTTCTATCATCAATCTATTTTTAAAGAATTATTTCTATTATTTGTTTCTTAAATTTAATTTTTATAATATTTTACCGAGACAGGAAATGGAATTTTTTAAATGTGTGATTGGATTTGAATAGTATTGCATTGGAATAAATAATAAAATCTATGCAAAAAATAAATAAAAATTTGATTTTCAGTTCTTTTTCAATTATCCCGAAATTATTTTTTTAATTTCGCAGGACACGAAAACGTTACCTAAGTTACAACTTTTAAAAAGTTTTCAAATTCAATATAACACCTAATCTAACAATCTTTTGGTGTGCATGAAAACTTTGCTTGAAAGTTGCTTATTTTCTGGTTTGTACTTTGCATCTCATGATAGGCAGTGGGAGTTACGGAAATTTAAAAAACGGCTTGGGCCATGAGCGTCTAAAAGTAGCGAGATCCAATAACGAGATTTTTACGTTTATCAGTCTTATTGATCCGGTATTCGCAATTGAAAATTGATGTAATACTATTTTTGGAAAATAATTTGAGAAAAATTGTTTATCTTTTTTTCCAATAAAATTTAATGAATGTTAAAATAAAGCTTTACCATAATTTTTATAAGATTACTGCAAGTAAGCCCCATTTTTTGAAGATAGGAAAAAATCTACCACTAATTTTCTTAATCTACCACTATTTTCAGACACAATCTACCACTATTTATAATTTTCAAGTGACAGCACTGGTAACAACTGTCAAAAACAGATCTGAGTTTATTTTTTTTCTCTGACGCAGCTGTGTTCAATATATGTGTTTCTTTTCATAACCGAAGCATGCCTGAGTGTTGGTCAGATGCTGTTGATGAGCTCAGAAAACTTTTACTGAGCACAAAGCAATCGACAATCTGATGTTGTCAGTTCAGTCGGTTTGATCAGTATCTGCTCAGATGTGTGGTCAGACTTAAAAACCTAAATCGCTTTGTGATATAATTTTCATGTTTAGGGTACAAAAATATTTTGAAAACAAATTATTTTTTTATAAAAAGTTTAAAACAAAACTTGTGAGATTTTTGTTTTTTTGTCAACAAATATAAGAATTCTTTTAGTTTTATATAGATAAAAAATAATCCAAAATTGCTTTTACATGTGTGCATTGGAAGAGATAAGATAGATAGCAAAAAATAAAAGAGGCAAATAAAACGACTCAAAGTGAAAGCTTTATTCATTCTCTCGCCAGAATTTTCAAAAATAATTAACCCATGAGTGGAAGATTTAGTAAGCTGAACAGTTGAAATGTTAGGTACTTTTGGAAGGCTCTTGAAATGAAATTCTTTTAATTTAGATAAAATTATTTGATATTTATTCTTTGTTCTTTTGAATACATTTTTTTTTAAATAAAATTTTACCAAAAAAAAAAAATTTTTAAAGCATATTTTTTTCGATGCCATTTTTTTAGCTTTTCCGAGTTTTTAGCATCAGATTCACAACCGATTCACTACGAATATCAAATATTAACTCCCTTCGATGAAATTTGCATTTTAAATATTTTAATATTTAATTAATTAGTTAGATATGTTAGATATTTGTCAAACCAATTCAAAAAATTTAAAAATTGTCACTGTGTTCAAATTAAGGTTTATTTTTTCAAAGAAATAATAAGAGAAAAATAACAGAAGAAAGAAGTTTAACACACTTGTTTTAAATTTTGTTTTGTAGAAACGCAAAGGCGTTAAATTTCTATTTTAAAATTTTTTGTTTAATTTTAAAGTATGTTTTTTTTTCAGTGTACCGTTCCATAACTTTCATTACATTTTAGAGATACTTATATGCAAGACTTTTAGAACAAATGATGTCTTATTAGTTCCAATATTTCTTTTGAATTAACTTATACGTGACCTTGGTTTGCAGTACTTAAAAAACCTTAAAAAAAGAAAATATTTTCTGCGGAATTTCGATGAAAATTAGTGCATTTGGCATTTTTGGGCTCAAATACAAAATGAAATTTGCTCAAATACAAAATAAGTTAAATTTTTTATAAAGTGCTTTCAAGAGGGGCTTGGGTTGGGTGGGCTGGTTGACCACAAAAACTTAAACTAATTTTTTTATTTCAGATGAACCTGTGATAAGGAATCATGTTCACCGCAGATGGACCTGTCCACTAAGGAATAACACTCTAGCCCTTTTTTTCAGATCAAAGTTCCTAAGTGATAAAATCCTTTTGGTATACTACTTAACTGAGACATCAAGGCATATATTTTTTTATATGAAATATCGAAGGTTCGGAGGATCGGTTATCAAAAATCTAATTATTTTAACTTTATGATTTTAAATAAAAAAACTATTCAAGATACGATATTGAAATGTTATACACAAATTTTTATCTATGCATTAAGTATCTGTTGGTACTTAAATCTGTTGCTAGCGTACCAATTATAAATATTTTATGATGAAATTTTAACTGAATATTTTTAAATTAATTTTTTCATTTATATTTTGACATCATTAACTTTATAATGAGAAATCCTAAATCCTCCTTTTAAATGTTACTTTTTTATCGTACAGAACTTCTTTTAATCCAAGAGACAAACAAAGCTTTTGTATTTCTTTTTTATTTTTGTTTTACTAGAAAATCACTATTTTATCACTTATTTTTTTTATCACTTATATATTCCTTATAATACCTTATTATAATCTTGATAAACGAAGAAATCGGTAATGCTGACAATATGAGTCTTAGTTAGTGTGTTGAGATATGATCAAATGATATTTTATTTTAAAATATTACAACTCTAACATACAGAATCGAAAAAATATTTAATTAGCCGAAACCTACCATGGACCGCTAAAACATTTTGAAAACACTAGTTTTTTAAAGTAAATTTTTATTTTAAATAAATAAATTTTCAAATAAAATATACATCAGTATGTTGCTTTTGGTAAAGGTATTGAATCTGCCTTTTTTTGCGTTTCCAGTGTATCAGCTTCTTTCGGCATGCATTGATAAGTAACATATTCGAAGAAATCAATGTTCTTGACATGTCCAAAGAAGTGTGTCATAAATTCAAAATATTTTGGATACATTTTGTGTTTCAGCATGGCATGGTAGAGTCCCTTACGCTGCATTTCGATAAATAGACGTCGGCGGTGAATCATGTGACGTCGTCGCCAGCTCATTTGACTGCCGAGCTGGTATAGCTTGAAGCGCATGTAAGGACGGAGATGGTATTCCATAGCGCTGGAATTTTCGAATACATTTTAAAATTGAAATATTTTTGCTTTTGTTTAAAAGCAGTCAACGCTTTTTGGCCTGAAAAGGACTTTCTGAACTAAGCAGCTTTGATGCTATGCAATTCGTTCAAATGAATAAGAAATTTTCTACACCTGCGTATTTTTATTTGTAGAAATAATATATGGCAAAAAACGAATAAAAAATCGATTTTAATTATTTAAAAAATAACTGTTTTAGTGAAATAAAAAATGCCCAAATAAAAAATGAAATAAGACCCAAAATATTTGAAATCATTTGCTTTGAAAATATTTTAGGCGTTATTTCATATCTGATTTAGGCGTTATTTAATTTATTTTGGGCGTTGTATCATTTTTTATTTTGGGACATTGTTTTATTGGCCATTATATCACTGAACCAATTAATTCACCGTTATAAGGTGCATCGTAAATGCTTTCTTGAAAATGCTGTTTTCAGACCAAAAACGATTTTAACTTACCCACGAACATGACCACGCATTCGCTTAAAATTCACAGTATCAAAGGGTTCCAAAAATTTATGAATCTCATCTGTGCTTTGTAGTCTTCGAGGTATCTTGCAGAAGGTGCTGAAAATTAAGAAAATAAATGAAAATAGTTAACGTCTTAGAAAACAAGGCGCCATTCAAAAATATTCTACTATATAGAGCAGTGTCATAAAACTCAAGCACACTCATGAGGGTTAAAACAAATAATCGATAAGATTAAAAAATACCACCAACAACAAATAATTATTGAGTGCTAGGCTAACTCACTTCATATCTGCCAATCAAGCTCTTTTATAATATTCGGCAATGGTCTTCTCTTAAACCTTTTATGCCGCACAACCAAGCGAAATAAGACTTTTTTCGCCGTTTGACTGGAGCACAGTTTTAGTGTAGTCGAAAAGCACCCGCAAGCAACACTTCTTCGATAACGCAACCGGCACGTCAAACATGAGTCTACCGAACACAATAACCAGAGAAGACATTCAAAAAGCTTTGACGGCAAGCCTTAAGAAACACATTGAAATCAAAGAGCTTGAAGTGCAACCGAACGAGGCAGGTGGCAACTATTGCAGTGATATTTATCGCATAACCGTTAACTATACGGTTGATAACAATGCAGAGCAGCCGCAAGAATTGAAGCTAGTGCTGAAAGATTTGTACGAAAGTCTGGCTGAGTCTTCAAAAGAGTCGTTCATGTATCAAACAGTGTTGCCCAAAATAAATGCTATTTTTGAAGCGATACAAGATGGTGGCAGATTTTCACCCAGGTAGCTAAATAGGACAGATTTTTTTATGAAACATTTTAAAAAAATTCTCTATTTTATTACAAAAGGGTCTATTTGACACAGAGAGATGGCCGTGAACAGTATCTCTTTGAGGACCTGAATGCTAGTGGCTATATTCAATGCGATCATTTCGTGGGTTTTAATGAGGCACAAACCAAGTGTGTTTTAGCAAAGTTGGGACAATTTCATGCTACCTCAATGGTATTTCAGCAAAAGGTAAGAGCAATAAGGTTTTTTTTTACTAATTTATGTGTTTCAATCAACCATTACTTTTAACTTTTCAGCATCCTGAAATTGTTGCCGACTTGAAGAATGCGCCATTTTGTCAGCATCTGGATTTTTGTCAAAAGATGATCACTGACAATGTTGCTTATGTGACAAAAATTGTGGAAAAATGGCCGCAATTTGCCGAAATAGCAAAAAAATTGCGCGATAATACAGGCGATAAATTTAGGCGCAAGTTTGTGAGTCTTTTTGAGAGACAAGACTATCAGATAAGCGTGATCGTGCATTCTGATCTTTGGGTTAAAAATATACTTATTATGGAGATGGCAAAAAATACACCACTAGATGCCATATTCGTTCGTACACCAGCTTTGCTTATAAGTTTCTGTAATTAAGTAGTTTCTTATTCAGGTTGACTATCAAGTCAGTTTCCTGGGATCACCTGGAATTGATATCAACAACTTTCTGCTGACTAGCGTGGAATTGGAAGTGATGAATAGCAAAGAAAAACGAAATGCACTGATACAGCATTACTATGAGTCGTTTGAGAACACTTTACATAGTCTGGCTTATGACAGTGAACGCATTCCTACGCTAAAAATGCTAATGGCTGAGATTGAAATTTCCGAATATATGTCGTATTTTTGTCTTATGTTCTCCTTGCCACAAACAGTTTTGTGTGAAGAGCTAGCTAAAGATATGGATTTTGCAGCATTCTTTGATGATGAGCGAACGGCAATTAATCGTAAGGATATGTTTTCTAACGAACGAGTGTTGGCCACATATAAATATATGCTGCCCAGGTTTGATAAATTGGGTCTTTTAGACTAAAAGCTAAGCAGCTTAGTAAATAAGATTGCTATTATGTAATCAATATTCGTAATTTTTCAGATCAATTTTACAATAGAAACTTAGCTTTTTGGATTTTTATAATAAACATTTTTTATCAGCTTATTGATAATCGAACATTTCCCTTAGAATTGTTAATTTAAAGATGTAAAGATAAGAAATAAAAAAATTTGATTAGCCAAAATAATAAATAGCTCAAAGTTAATGCTTTTTTATTCCTTATACAAGAACTTTGAAAAAAATTAACCCAAAAATAATTTATCAGTTCATCTTTTCTTCTCATATATGCCATATGACGCCATATAACAATGATTAGATAATTGTATGACCACAAGGATTTCAACTTATGGAATGATCTGAAAAGTTTTTAGTATATTTAAAAAAAACTCATGAGTTGAGCACTCAAAAATGAGCAAAATGCACGGAATGTTAAATTTCATATGTGAACAAGTGAATTAAACGCTTCAAAGAAGTTGGCAATGTTGACGGTACTGAGTACAGAGGCGAGAACGAGTGACATCAAAAATGTGGATGTGGTTATGTTTAATTTATTTGATAAAAATGCGACTCTTAGCCTTAGAGCAGCGAAAAAAATTATCTCAAACAAGAGTCGAAGTTTCTACATTCACAACCAGACAAGACTTTTGGAATCAGGCATCTCTAACCAGATTATTAATAAAAAAACTTTTGTTTACTGAAAGGCACATTGAAAAGAACATTAACATGGGCCTGTGAACATTTGAATCGTGACCGGAGCAACGTAACCTTTACTGAAAAGTCCTCCTTCGTAATTTATAATCGCTTTAAGAAAAGATGGACAGAAAACGGCGAGATATAGATTCAGCGAAAAGTCAAGCACCCATTGAAGATTCAAGCTTTTCAGAAAACGGTTTTGAGAAATTAATCGTTTTTACACAAAATCTAAGTGCGGAATACATGTGCAAATTATACAAATATCGCCTATAGAAATCTGCTGAGGCATTGTGAGAAAAAAAATAATAATGATTGGATACTACTTTATACTTTATTGGTTACCCGAAGCATCCTGGTTATAGGTTCATTGCATCCGTAGTCGGTGCGGTAGAAGTTAAGGTTAAAGTAAGGTAAAGACCTAAGGTTGCGTGGATTGGTATTAAAGGATATTAATTGGTGCTGGGCAATTAATGGTTCCGCATACTAGTTGATGAATCAAAAGAACATCGGCAACTTTTCTCTGTATTGTAAGAGTTTACATGTTAATCAACTTCAGACGGTAGGCAAAAGGAAGTAAGTATAGACTGTCAGAACCGGACAGACCACGAAGAGCGAAATTAATGAATCTTCGTTAAATGGCTTCGATTTGCATCGAATGGGTGCTGTAGATGAGAGACCAAACCTGACTGGCATATTCGGGGAAGGGTCTAACAAACGAAAGATAGACAGATTTCATAACGTTAGGATTGGAGAACTGCATGAACCAGTGTTTCACTAAACCAAGTGCAGAGTTCATTATACTAATGATGTTATCAGAATGAGACCTAAAGTTAAGTTCATTGTTGCAAATAAAACTAAGAGGAACTGGCTTGGCGAGAATTTAAGAAGTTCTCGGGGAAGTTGGAGCCACTTACGTGAATATATTATAAAGATTTAAAAATAACTCTGTAAGGGGGTTTTCTCAAAGGCTGAGGTATGACTCAGCCGCTCCAGGATCAAACGAAGGACCCTCGAACCTCCGTTAAATAAAAAGACTTGTTGGTTTTAATATTTCAAGTACAATCAGTTTTATTGAATCATCTCTATGATTAATTATGTATATATATGCATATATATATTTTGTACATAAGTCTTTCAAATACACAACAACAATCATTCGTGGGTATCAAGCTATAGTTTTCCAATAATTGCTCTCTCTGACTCTGCCTCGGTGATTACTGGTTCTGGTGCGGTAATATTCGGGATTCGGTGCTTCGGTAAATATCGGTGATTTGCTTTCGTGGCGAGTTTTATGCGGCTTGGCTTAGACAGAGCTCGACAGAGTGCGTTGGGTTTGGAAAATATACCGTAGAATTGTTATATACAAAAGTAGAATACATACATCTTTTGCAGCATTAAATTATACAATGTAAATTTTATGTAGTATATATATATATGTTTCTCAAATTGTATAAATAACCTATATACATATTTCAATAATAAAAACTAAAAATATATCATATGCTTAACTTATATAATTCCTAATGGGTAGTTAATACGACCAGCTAAGTGTTCGGGAAGATCACCGACCGAAGCCGATGCTAATACGACAAGCTAAGTATTCGGAAGGATATCCGACTGACCGAAGCCGCGGTGAAGTCCAACCGAGTGCAACAAGCTAAGTATTCGGAGGGATATCCGATCGACCGAAGCCGACAGTGAAGTCCAACCGAGTGCAACAAACACAACTATAAAGTATTCGGGAGGATATCCGACTGACCGAAGCCGCGGTGAAGTCCAACCGAGTGCAACAAGCTAAGTATTCGGAGGGATATCCGATCGACCGAAGCCGACGGTGAAGTCCAACCGAGTGCAACAAACACAACTATAAAGTATTCGGGAGGATATCCGACTTACCGAAGCCGCGGTGAAGTCCAACCGAGTGCAACAAGCTAAGTATTCGGAGGGATATCCGATCGACCGAAGCCGACGGTGAAGTCCAACCGAGTGCAACAAACACAACTATAAAGTATTCGGGAGGATATCCGACTGACCGAAGCCGCGGTGAAGTCCAACCGAGTGCAACAAGCTAAGTATTCTAACTACAATGTATAAAACGAGCAATCCGCCTCTCGGTGTTTTGCTCAAAAAATAGTTTACTCGTTGCCAAGTATGAGACGGACAAGACACTACGCCTTCGAGCCGTGCCTACTGTCGACACAGTTGGCTCGTCTTATATAGTTTATTTACAAAACGTGTTGTGAATTATATTGCATGTTATACAAATTCTGCTCATAGCTGATGGTTGCTCTATCATGCGTTGGCGGTGTGTCTGACTGGTTGTGATGTTGTTGTTGCTGCACGCTATGCTGGCTGGTTTGCTATGCGGTGGCTGTGTGTGTTTAACTTGTTGTGGTGTTGTTGTTGTTATGTATACTATGCTGGTAGGTATTCGTTGTGTTAAAGTAGATTTTGTAACGCCGTTACAACTCCAAAGTGACTACAAAATAGACTTCAAAGCGATTCGAAAATGATTAGAAAACGACTGGAAAATGATTCGAAACTTAGATCAATATAGATTCAAAACTTATTTAAAAACTCAGTTAAAAAAGACTCCTCGTTCGGACTTGTGCGTAGGGTACCATTTTCTCCCGACAAAAGAGTATTTTTTTGATCAGAAAACAAGCGCGTTTTCGAGTGTTTTAATCGCACAGAAGAGTCAAAATTGACCCGGATTTGTTTATAATTTTCATGAAATGCTTTCATGAGTGAGTATCAATATCAAAAATGGTAAAGATGAATAACAAAGGATGAAGGTGACTGCCTTGAGGGACACCAGAGGTAGCTGAAAAAGATTCTGAATTGAAAAATATAAAGATGACATTATAACGGCGTTCTTCGAGATAAGATTTAATCCATGATATAAACTGAGATGGAAAACCAAAGGCTTTAAGCACTTTAAGTTTAAGTATGATATGCGAGATTTTGTCAAACTCTTAACTGAAGTCTGTGGAAACTGCATAAACTTCATAACCACCTCTCAACCAGCATTAAGTGTTTGAGATAAATTCTGTGAGGTTAGTGATAGTCGATCTAACTTTGCGGAAGCCATGTTGACTAGGAGAAAAGATAGATTTGCAATGTAAGAAAAGAATGTCGTAGATAATAATTTCTAAAATTAGGTCTGCAATTAGAAATATCATTTCTCCCTTTTTTTTTTGCAAAGGTTTTACGAATTTTACGAGGGAAATTTACTAATTCTTTCAAAACTTTGGAAAAAAACTGACTTAGAAATAGAAAGTTTAAAGAGAGGGATAATCATCCCAAGTTTTGAAGGCACCTTTGTGCGGCATGAGGTGCAAAGACTAGACTGGCTTTCTCAAAGTTTACATCTCCCCGATTTAAACGTTGCCCGCGGCTACGTCTGAGGTGATCCATCCGTAAGCTCCAATTTGTACATACTTTTTCCAGCATTTCTGCCGGTATCTGGACTGCAATTGTGATTGGCTTGTTCCTTAACACAATAGACTTTACGTAACTCCGAAAAAATGGTTAAGTGGGGTTAAATCACATGATATTGGCGGCCATTGGACTGCTACGACACGTAACTCCACCTAGTGGTGATGACGGTAGCTACAAGCCTGTCCCAAGCCAGTGAAAAGAAGTCGGAGTGGCTTAGGGAGAATGGAATGTAATTTTGAATTTATGGTTGTTATGATCCCTAGCTTTGACATGAAAAATCATGGAAGTGGGACATTAAATCTGGTTATTGTACCTGCGTATCCATAGCAAATAATATAAAACATACTGTTAAGTCGGGGATAGTCAAGAAACCCAGTAGAGTAACTAGCTCTCACTGTCATGAATTATTAAAATCCGATATGGTTTCCATGAGCATATCGCACACTAAATACAAAACAGTCACAACTCAAAATTTTTCGATAACGACTTTTTGTTATATATCAATTCACAGAACACATATCTCTCTATCTGTTTCATTATTTTCTTCATTAACGGAAAGAATGAAATTTGTCTGTTTAAATAAAAATTGCTTTTCTTCTGCAGTTTCAACCAAAGAGTTTTATTTTTCGCTTCTCCTGAAATGTTATGTTTTTTGAGTTGTGACTGTTTTATTTAGTGTGCGATATGTGAGGATATAATAGTTTAAGGCAATGTAAACACGATAGGATATATTACCAGAAAATTGAACAAAAGAGGCTACATTCTGTGATACGAGCATAAATAATGCAATGTGCTAAAACGATTTTACTAGTTTTCTAACCCGTAATTAGATAAGGAAATTTAGTCAAAATAAGACCGCAATAGTATTCAGTAGTATACTGGAATGCTAAGATAGCTTGCTTATCAGACATGTGCATAAAAAACTATCAAATTCTTTGGCAGTGCTGAAAAGTGCTCTTTCTGAATGGAAAACCTTTTTGCTGGGGGACTATCGTGGGCTGGCCCTTCGGGGAGTTTCGTGTTGGCTGTGATAAACTTACTGTCGCAAACTAGACAATGAGTCGGCGTGGAGCTTCAGCGTCTCAGTACAATCAGGCTGGCATATCCAATATACAAGAGATTTAGTTCAGTCTCGCTTCATACCAATGAAGGTAAATTGAATTTTTTCTCAAATAAATGTACACGTTTTGGTACTGGGAAACAGATTAGGTAAGATGAATGCTTGAAATACTAACCGACACATGGTAAACTAAAGTATTCGTTTTGAAAGTCTGTTTCTTACATAAAGTAGGGCACTGGTCATGTCTCAAAAGGAAAAAAATTCATTTTATAAGGCGATAATTGCAAATTTGAATTCCACATGAAACAAATTCAAAAGAAAAGCATTCACTAAGAGTCTTGGTTGGTGAATGCTTTGAAACAGGTCTGTGTTTTAATAATATACCGAAAAGTTGGTTTCTGAAGATAACTCAAATAAAAAATCGGCCCAATTGAACGAACACTGTCGATTGTTTGAAGGACATGGTTAAAAGAACATGATATTAATATTATCATTATTGGAGGTTATTTTCAAGAAATTTGACTTCGAGCAATGGTACAAGTTGAATAAAGCCTACAGGGTCAACATTGAGTTAATTGCTCACCAAACTCATCTCTAAATAGGTCTATTATATCGCGTGCCGTATGGCATGTGACACCGTCTTGTTAAAACCACATGCCAACCAAGTTCAAATCTTCCATTTTGGCCAAAAAAGTTGAGTTCTGGATGGTTGCTTCTAGGGACAGGTCAAAAAAAAAGTATTCAATCGTTGGAAAACATAATAAGTAGTATAATTAAAGGATTCAGCTGGTGCTCAAATCAAAAAAAAGCCACATTAAATATTAAAAAATTAAAAAGCTTCATTTCAAACCAGTTACAAACCAGTTCAAAAAAGTTGACATACAAATTCAATAAAATTAGTGAAAAAATTAAAAATTGTTTAGCAAAAAAAAACAAACAAGTAATAACTGAGGGCAACGTTATCTCTGAATCAAGCTCTTTTACAATATTCAGCAATGGTCACTAAAGCTTTTCTGCCTCTCAACCAAGCGTTATAAGACTGTTTTAGCTAATCATCTGAAGCAACGTCTTAGTATAGGCGAAAAGCAGCCACAGGCAACACTTCTGCGATAAAGCATCCGACACGTTAAACATGAGTCTACCAAAAACAATAACCAGAGAAGATATTCAAGAGGCTTTGACGGCAAGCCTTAAGCAACACATTGAAATCAAAGAGCTTGAAGTGCAACCGAACGAGGCAGGTGGCAACTATTGCAGTGATATTTATCGCATAACCGTTAACTATACGGTTGATAACAATGCAGAGCAGCCGCAAGAATTGAAGCTAGTGCTAAAAGATTTGCATGAAAATCTGGCTAAGTCTTCAAAAGAGTCGTTTATGTATCAAACAGTGTTGCCCAAAATAAATGCTATTTTTGAAGCGATACAAGATGGTGGCAGATTTTCACCCAGGTAGCTGTATAACACAGATTTTTTAATGAAGCATTTTAAAAAATTCTCTTTTGTATTCCTAAAGGGTCTATTTGACACAATGCGATAGTCGTGAACAGTATCTGTTTGAGGATCTGAATGCTAGTGGCTACACTCAATGTGATCATTTCGTCGGTTTTAACGAGGCACAAACCAAGTGTGTTTTAGCAAAGTTGGGACAGTTTCATGCTACTTCAATGATGGTTCAGAAAAGGGTAGATGAGGCGTCATTTTTTATTCATTTATAACTTTAAATCAAATACATTTTAGCATCCGGAAATTGTTGCCAACATCAAGAATGCGCCATTTTGTCAACATCTTGATTTTTGTGAGAAGATGCTCAACGACAATGTTGCTTATGTGACAAAAATTGTGGAAAAATGGCCAGAATTTACAGAAATTGTAGCTAAGTTGCGTGATAATACAGGCGATAAATTTAGGCGCAAGTTTGTGGATATTTTTGAAAGACAAGACTACCAGTTTAGTGTCATCGTGCATTCCGATCTTTGGACTAAAAATATACTTATTATGGAGAATGCAAAAACTAAACCACTAGATGCCATATTCGTAAGTACATCAGCTCTATTTATAAGTTGCTTTAATTTATTAGTTTTTGATTCAGGTTGACTATCAATTCAGTTTTCTGGGCTCACCAGGAATTGATTTTAACTACTTCCTGTTGACAAGCGTGCAGTTGGAAGTAATGAACAGCGATGCCAAACGAAATGCACTGATACAACATTACTATGAGTCATTTAAGAAGACTTTACATTGTTTGGCTTTTGACAGTGAAAGCATTCCTACGCTACAAATGCTTATGACTGAGATCAAAATTTCCGAATACATGGCGTATTTTTGCTTAATGTTTTCCTTACCACTAACAGTTTTATGTGAGGAGTTGGCCAAGGATATGGATTTTGCAGCCTTCTTTGATGATGAGCGCACGGCAGTTAATCGCAAAGATATGTTTTCTAATCAACGAGTGTTGGCCATGTATAAATATATGTTGCCCAGATTTGATAAATTGGGTCTTTTAGACTAAAAGCAAGCAACTAACAATAAGTAATATAACATTGTTATTATAAAGGTTGATTTTTTTGTTATATGTTTTTTTCAGTGTATATTTTTTGACAGCACACGCGTGATTAGTAACATGTGGCAAAGTCAAAAATGTTCAGTAAGTTTTTAAATGGGTTAGTATGTTTTTCAAATTTCACGATGAATAAATTTTCATACATATTAAATATCAGCAAAACTCTCTACCAATCAAGTTAAATGTGATTTTAAGGGAGATTTCAAATTAAAATTAGTTTTGGTCTTTTGTAATTAAAACAAAATAAAAAATGTTTATTTTGTTTAGAATGAACTTAATCGCAAGATTATCAACATTGAATAGAGTTTACTAGCTACCTTGTTTTATTATTATTGTCTATGTACAAAAGCTTTTCTGAATGTTCAGAATTAATTTATAACAATTAAAATGATATCATCTAAAAATTAACAACATCATCAAACTATTAAAAACTTAGCCATAAAGTCTAGCAAATACAAGCTGTTTGCAAAACCAAGATAAGACAATACTATTAACTAGTGGTGCTGTTAGAAACAAAAGCTTTTTCAAAAGTGTGCATCAAAAATTTGTACTTGTGTTAGCATAAAAGTTGACTTAATAGCTAGAACCGTGCCTAACGTATCATTGACGTTTTTCATTATCCACTGAAATTCGAGATGTAACTGAAAACTTAAATGAAATTGCTTTTAAAATGTGCAATTTTTATAAATAATTAGTTGGAATAAACGCTATCCGCTATTGAACGACGTTTAACAATTGAATTGAGCTACAATGAGCAACAACAAGCAATTAGAATCTATTTAGCGCAACATGACCCGCTGTGTACCTTCATGCAAAATTTACTAAAAAAGCTTATTTTCTACTAATGTTAAGTTAACATCATATATGATGTTAAACAATGTACCCGCCTTAGGACGGTTTTAATTAATTTATTTATTAATTTCATCAATAAATTTTAAAGGCTGGATATCTTTCTGTTGACCCGGAATTTTCATGTTCAAGTTCTGGCTTATTTATCAGATTTCATAAAAACGAAAGAAAAGTCGCCGCATCATATCAGAAAAAATTTAAAAAAAAATATATGGCAATGTACCCTTCTTAGACATCGGAAAAATAATTTTTTCTTATATTTTGCTTAACCGTTAGACTGGGGTTTCGTTGGAAGCAATTGAGGTCAATCGAAGAGCATGTCTTAAGGCTTTATAGTGACTTAATTTAAAAAAAAACTCGCGTGTGCACGTGGCAGAAGTGAAACTTCTTTAACAGTAAGAAATAAGAGAGATTTTAGTGTGAAATAGAGAGAGAAAGTATCTGAAAAGAAATTCAATCAATACGAAATGGAATAATAATTTGTTGATTCAATATTTGCATCCAGGGACCGTACCGAATATGGTTTTGTCGAAAGTGTCACATATTAACTTTTATCTCTTAATTTTTATTTTTTCCGACAAAAATAACAGTTTTTTGTGCCTTATAGTTTTTTTGGGCAAAAATAACAGTTATTTTCTGCCGTTTATTTTTCGGTCAAAAATATCAGGTAATTTATATTTGTTCAAGTCATTTTACCGATAAAAAAATTTTGATATTATTATTTTCATCTCATCGGTGAGACATTTTACACATGGTGTCAACAGTTCAATCTGTCAAGCGGCCTTTAAGAAAACACAAATTGCTTGATATTTTTGACCGAAAAAATTAAAGTCACAAAATAACTGCTATTTTTGACCGATAAAATAAAAGTCAAAAGTAACCTTTATTTTTCCTCGAAATATACTAGGCAGGAAATTAACTTTTAAAGAATCAGTTTCAAATTTAAAAGCGACTTAACATTCGTGAGGCTGAGGACATTTGTAACATAATGGTATATTTGAAAAAGTCCTTCGACAATTTTTTTCATTTGAAAATTGTAAAATAACAATTATTTTCGGTACTTGTTTTAGTTCAGTTGGTGTTTTAGTTGCTTTCGAATGTCTTCTCAACATTGTTACTTTTTGAATGCTGGATTGCATTTGCATAGTACTTTTTGAAAGAGCCTCCGAAAGCAGAGGCAATTCTTGTTCATTATTACCTCCTGCTTCCTGATCATAATAATTGCTATGTTGATAGAGGGCCTCATAAAGCAGCGAACGTTGATTGTTGAGTGCATCAACTTGGTTGGCTTTAAAATTTTGTTAAGATGCATCAGTGTGTTTTTTGGGCATTGGTTCTTTGTAGATTCACCAAAATACACTGATGTTTCGTAAAAATGCATTTTGAAACTCAGCCGTTGTTGCAATCACCTTACCTTCATCATTAGACTCAGCTGCGGCTGTATTCTTAAGAGCTCTAATTCGCTCTCTATATTCACGAACGCGTTCTGCTCTTGTTTTAGCTATTTTTCTATTTTTTTTTCCGTGCATACTTGTAGGATGAAAATTAATGTTTCGGTTATGTTAATAATGTAATGTTAATGTTAATCTAATGTTAATGTTAATTATGTTATTTTCAGTATGTTACGCGTTTAGTTTTAATTAAATTTTGTTTGGCTATTTATCATGTGCCTACGTAAGCGTAAACGTATAGATTCCGTCTCATAAGCAACGATGTTCGGGGTTCGATTCTCGGCAGCAGCAGTAAATTTTTTTTAATTTTCATATGAATTGAAAACGTTAGCCTAGCGTCACGAAAAAGGACCTAGAAATTTGACTCGCCGCCAAAGAAGTTTCACTTCAAAAAGTAATATAATTGAGAAAATATGAATTTGGGTGGTATAAAACTCAACTTAATAAAATTAAGTTGATATTTATTTAAATTTTAAAGTTTGATATTATAAAAAAAAAACTAAACTTATAGACTTTTACATCCAGATTTGATAATTTATTTCGTATCTCTTTAACAAGGTTATATTTAAAAAGTTATAAAATATTTGTTAATTTGCAGATGGAAAGTATGAGTTTATGATGAATACCTCAATTTTAGCAACCTACATGCTTAAATATTAAAAATCGAAATTTTTATGTTTTTAGTTTCACTAATTTGCGTGGTGATTGTGGTTACCGTGGCATGCAGGTTAAGTGTGTGGCCTTGCATGCCCAGAGCCTAAGATCGAATTCCCCTCGCGGCAGAGTTTTTTCAATATATCGTAAATATATTTTTTTTTATTTTCAAGACAGTAAGTATTTAAAACTGTTTAGTCCCTAAAAATTCTCTATGTATTTTATTATGTATTACAATTATACAAAAAGAGTCTACCATCATTCCCAATGGCTTTGAACTTGAATTCATCACTCCATACCACTCCATACCACAAAGTTTGGTATGGATTCTTATTTTCTTAGAAAGTAAGAAAGTGTTTCTTACTCGATTGGTGAGATTTTACTCTATGTGGTATGCTGAGAAAGAAGTTTCTTAAAATATGTTAAAAAAAAAACATAATATTTAGAGAAAAATGGTATCGACTTTGCTCCTGAGAATGCTTTTTTTAAATCCTAAAAATTCCATAAAAATGATTTAAAGCTTCCATGAAGAAGAGACATGTTAGTATAATGTTTAACAGAAACGAACGAACTATGATTATTAAGCAATAATGGATATTTTCAAAAACATTCTACGCCATACATAAATGATAACGCATATTTTAAAATACAAAAGTAAAACGAAACGTTTAAGAAACAACAACGAACGTTTTACAATGATAAAGTAGTCTAAGATTAATATATTTAAAAACATTCTACGCCATACATAAATGAGAAATACAAAAGTACAAAAAGTATAAAAACAAGTATTGTGTTTATAATTTTTTTCAAAACAAAAGTAAAAGGAAACGTTTTAAAAACAGTAATGAACATTATAACAAGAATTTAATAAAAAATGCATGTTTTTGTCAAGATTTTCTTTCACTTTATAAGATGAGTAGTTTTAAATATGTTTTGCTACAGTTAACTTATCGTTGCCAATAGCTCACTGGAAGTGTGCAAGACTGGCATGCAGACAATGTCGGTTCACATCCTGACTGTGTATGTATCAAAAGTATTAATTTAACTATTTAAGTTCTAATTTTAATTGTTTCATTAAGTCATTACTCGTAAAAAAACCTCGAAATAAGTTTGCACTTACAATCTTAACTACAATCTATCAAAATTTATCAAAAATAAATATGTTTTAAATAAAAACAAATTCTTGCAGGTTTCGTCAGGGATTGAACCCTGGACGGTTGAGTATTAAACTCGACCGATAACAAGCTCGGTTAAACTTGAACTTTTTAAAAGGTATTTAAATATCATATAGTACGTGTAGGCAATCGTGGCAATTAAAAGGTCTTTTTATAATTTTAATTTTAAAATATCAAACGAACGTTTTAAAAGCTCTTTTGAAAATGTTTATTTTAGAAAATCCAACGAACATTTTAGCAGCTCATTTTAAAATGTTTATTGCAGAAAATCAAACAAACGTTTTTGAAGCTAATTTTTTATTTTAAAATGCGCGTTTTTAAATACAAATAAACGTTAGCGCAAAATCTGGATCAAACGTTTTTAAAAGTAGCACGTTTCTGCTAGTTTTGAAAATGTAGTTTTCTCAGTGTAGAACCAGACATGCACAAAGAAATCAACAAAATTGTTTTCACTTCGTTGAGGCAGAAAAATAAATTATCAAAACTATTTCGTTTTTTAAACAACGTTAAAAATGTATCAAATTAAATTTCGTTTCGTTGAAAAACGAAAAATTTCTATTATTTTCTCCTATGCTAAAAAAATTTAACGTTATTTTCAACGGTTAATTGGGCACAAAAACGCAAAAATTTTATGTCGTTTTCTCCGAAACGAGTAAGGCGTCGTCTTTATTGACTTCTTTCAGATAAAATTGTTGAATATTTTGTGTATTTTGTAATATATCAGGGCATTTAAGACTCTTGCTCTCAATAAACTTAGAAACTCCGCTACTTTTGCCACATTTTTGTTCTTTTGAAAGTATTCCCATATCGATGGCTAAGCGCTAAAGTGATAAGTGACCTTTTGGCGAAAATAGGTTCATTGCATTTTTCAATCCATCAATATAATATCTACCTTGTGTAAATTTATTGAAAATGCATAGCCAGTGAATGCGTGTCAGTACACAGTTAAAATTAGTATTTCGTATTGAGATGTATTGAAATTTAAAAACAAAATCGACGTTCCTCAACATTTGAAATTTTTCACTTTAGTGAGCTTTACCATCGATATAATCTTTATTTCATATGGAGTTGAATTCTTATTCTTCCACCAAAATTTATGAAACGTTAAAAAGTCTTCTTTAAAATAATTAGCTTGAATTATTTTCACTTTTTAAAAAAAAATTTCCTCGCGAATGTGAAGCATTAAAAATTTTTTCGCAAACCGCAATATGCATTTTGCTATATCTCCGTCACCCATAAGGAAACTTTTTTGTTACAGTTGTGCAAATTTGGAGCCGCTTGTATCATTTTTGTTTCTAAAACCTTATTTTTTTATGCTCTGGCTTAATTATGTAAGCACAAATGTATATTATATACACTGTTCATCAAAATCTGTACATTTTTTTAATAAACACTCTTATTATTTTGAAGATGATGGTTTAATTTCATTTGGAAAATTTTGGAATGAAAACATTTTTTATCACTCTTCATGGTAATGTTAAAGATTTACAACTAACAGCCCTTGTAAGTGACTCTTGCCCTATGATGAAATGTAAACTGCAATTCACTTAAGCGTATCATTTATTCAAATAAAGCTAAAAATTCTCCCATCAGCCACTCAAAACAGCGATAAGATTAGTTAATAGTAGATTTACATAAAAGCTTACATACACTAAAACTTGTGCTCAGTAAAAGTTTTGCGCACTCGCTGCATAGACGTGTTTTTGTACGATTCTTAAGAGCGCCACTCGAAAGCTTTTGTGCTCCAGTAAAGCACAAAAAAAAAAACAAAACATGTCAAGCGCCGACATACCAAGTTTTCTCAATGAATGCTATCTGGCTGAAGCGCTTTCGAAAGCTTACGCCAGCCAAGTTCAAGTGAAAAAGTGTGAAATCAAGCTAGCTAGTGCCAATGGTGAGAACTTTTGCAGCGCTATCTATCGCGCGCACGTGCAATTTACACGCAATGGTGGTGAAATAGAGGAAAAGTCGTTAGTTTTAAAAGTGATGATACCGGAAATAGTGGCTGTGGGCACTAATGAACACATCATGTACGGGCAAGTGTTGCCGGCAATGGAGCAGCAAATGACGCTGATAGACGTTACGCAACGCGTGCGATTTGGACCAGCGTAAGTTGTGTGATGTGGCTTAAGCTATGTTCTTTAACTTCAACTATTTTCAACCCACAGCTGTCTAATGATCGATCGCGTGCGCAAGGAAGCTTATGTGATGGAAGATCTCAATGCTCTCGGCTATAAGTTGGCCGATCGTGTTTTGGGCTTAGATGAGCCGCATGCCGTATTGCTAATGAAAAAACTGGCTCAATATCATGCAGCTTCAATGGTGTTTATAGCCAAGTTTCCCGAAATAGTAAAAACGCTTAAGGACTCGCACTTCGCCAAAGGTGCTGATAATGAAGTGGAAAGAGCTATAGCCTTTGGTGGCATGGAACATGCATTGAAATTAGTAGCAAAATGGCCGAATTTTGAGGAGATTTGTGGGAAAATGAAAGCAATTATAGGCAGTTTTGATGAACGCGTCAAGGCAATGGTTAAACCAAAAAACTGCAAAGTGCAAGTGCTGACCCATGGAGATCTATGGGTCAACAATTTTCTCTATAGCTATGAAGAAGAAGTACCAACGGATGTGATTTTTGTAGGTTGTAATAAGTTAATGTTAGAAGCTTTTAATGTTTGCTGATTATTTTTAGGTAGATTTCCAAAATAGTTATCTGGGTAGTCCCGGTTTTGATATTCACTATTTTCTTAACACAAGCGTGCGCCTGGAGGTGCTCTCAACGAAGCGTTACGAGTTGCTGCGTGCATATTACGATTCCCTACGCAAAACTCTATTATTGAGTGGCTTTGATCCACGCCTGGTGCCTACATTGGCAACAATCCTGCAGGAAATACGCAACACCGAATTCTTTGGCTACTATGCGGCGGTGTGTGAGCTACCGATATGCTGCATGAGCAAACAGGCCTCGCAGGACATGACCGTTCACTCTTTTGCTGATAAGCAATTTATGGAGATCAAATGGCAACAGATGTACGAAGAAAATCCACGTGTTTTGGCTATGCTGCGCTATAGCCTTGATCGTTTTAATGAGCTCGGGGTAATGGATTAAAAACTCTTGTATTTTTAAAGAAATATTTGATTAGTTTTACTTACTTGACCGATTGTACTCTTGGTATGAACGGGTACGTGTACTTTCGTTCGCGTTTTCTAAAACGCGGAAATTTCTTCATGTCCTGCTCGTACCAATCGTATTTATTGGTCATTTTGTCTGTTATGCTTGTGATGGTGCTCATATCGGTGATGACATTGCTTGAGACCAAACTATACTGACCCAGTGCGGGCAGATTATTGTAGAACTCAAAACCTGTTGATGGAGGAAAGAGGTTATTGAAAAGAATTTCCAATAGACTACAAAATGAAGATCTCCAAAATTTGAAAAAGAGCTTTTTTTTGGCGTGTCAGCGTGAGAGCTGAAATACGCTTCGTTCTTTAGTAAAAAACGAGTATTGATGGGGGAATGAAGCATGTTTGAAGCGGAATGAAGCTCGCTGGTACGCCAAAAAAGGTTTTTTACAAATTCAGAGGTCTTCTTCAAAAGCAGACAATAAGAAAATCTCCAAAAATTTCAAAGAGCTTTTTTTGAAGTGCCAGCGAGAGGTTAAACATGCTTCGTTTTTTTAATTATGGAACGTAGAATTAGGCATGTTTCACCTCTTACTGGTGCACCAAAAAAAGCTCTTTTAAAATTTTGGAGATCTTCATTAAAAGCATACAACAAGCAGATCTCCAAAATTTTTAAAGATCTTTTTGGCGTTTCAGCGAGAGTTGAAATAAGCTTTGTTCTTTAGTATGAACGAGGAATGAGACATGTTTCACCTCTCAGTGGAACGCCAAAAAAGCTCTTTTCAAATTTTAGAGGCATATTTTTTGTAAAGGACGTTCTATTAAGACATGTGGTACTTTGATTTTGTAGAAATCGCAAACGGTTCGAAATTTTTCCAGATATTTTATTTCGTTCGAAAGGTCATATTATAAGGTTATGTGTGAAAAATTATTACGCGTATATGTTTATCACAAATAGTTCATAGATATCTCAGTCTTACGCCAATTTTCGTTGACATTGTGCAGTATGGCCTACGGAAAGACCCGAATCAACGTTGTAATATTGCTTTTCAAGTCTGGAATCATCTTAGGATCATTTACATAGACTTTATCCTTCATGAAACCCCACAGAAAGAAGTCTAACGGAATCAAATCGTATGATCTGGGCGGCCAATTCCCATCACCGCGACGAGAAATTCACGGTTTGGGCACTTGTGAAGCAAAAATTCAAAATTGAGGCTAGTTGTGTGTGGTCTAGCGCCATCTTGTTGAGACCACATATCATCCAGACCCTGAGCTTCAACATCCAGCACAAAAAAGTTCCTCATTTTAGTGTGGTACCATTCAGAGTTGACATTTTCGGTGTTTCCGTCCTCATCTTTGAAAAAAAACTGGCCGATGATGCCTCCAAACCATTAACCGCACCAAACAGTGACTCCCGGTGGATATATTGGCTTTTTCACAACCACTTGTGTAGGGCAGTTTTGCCTGTTAACATAACCGCCGAGGTGGAAATAAGCCTCGTCTGAAAAGGGAATTTTTTAGAAGATGCCAACACCTTCAGCAATCATTTGCAGGGCCTAATCAGCGATTGCACGTCCTTGGCATGAGTAGTGGTCACTGATCATGGGTGTAACTTCAAGTCCAAGCAAAAAATTCGATGCATGGAGCTCGCGGAAATGCCCAATTGTTGCGAACGATGCCAAATAGTTTCGGGGTACTCAAGTGACGTTTCGGGGGACGACACTTGTACTAAAGGCAGAAATATTCTCGTCACTGCGTGATGTCCGCATTCTGGTTGTAATCGATCGTAGCGTTTGCACCATCGATATGAAGCAAAAATTCTACGATTTCAATTCGTTGTTCTTTCGTGTAGCCAAACTTAAATCCAAACTTAAATTTATTACCACAATGACAATGACACAGAATATTTCGGACGGACAAGGGTCAATGCAGATGCAGATTTTAATCGATAACAAATTAGCTCACCTACTATTAGAACACCCTTATATATTTGGTCCTCTTAATATATCTTTATGAGTATTTCTGGTAACGCATAGCTTTTGCTTACCTTGCATTTCGCAGTCGCTTGTCTCTTTATCAATGAAATAGAGTTCCTTGTAGCTTGGTTCCGTATAATTCTTAAATTCCGAAATAACTCTAACAAACTCCTGATACAAAGCATCGATGTCATCATCGAATTGAAATTCCAGGCTCAAAATATCGCTGAGGGGGTTAAAAGACATTTACGTAGAAACATTTTGACATTCAAAGCAACAGAGTTCTTACCACATTTTACCGCAAATGCTATCGTTTCGCTCGGCAATCGCACTTATCTGACATGATTGTTCGTCTACTCGCAGTTCCATATCTTCGCCTATGTTAAACTTAAGCTTTGTCTTCAATATCTCCTCTCTTACCTCCTCACCGCCTTCTTCCATTTCTATGTAAGAGCACTCTGGCTGCAATGGCTCCACACGAGTTTTTATGCTCTTGCCTGCTTTCATGGAGGCGTTACATTTTTCTGACTCTTCTTCGATTTCATCTTCAACTTGTTCTTCCTGCTCTTCCTCTTCGAGGTTATCCACGTCATTAAAATCATCGTCATCTTCAGCCTTCACGCTCTTCTCCTTCTCAATTGCAACAATTTGCACTCGCACATCGTCGGCTGCCCAAATGTACATGTAAACTCTAATTTTTCCATAACAATTTCTTAATAAAATAAAATTAATGGCCGCATAGTTGGCGTGTTGCATCAAATAACTATTATTCTGGTAATACACAAAACGTTTTTCCTCTGGCGGCTGCTCTGGCTCCAATTCCTCCTCCCTATGTTCTTCTTCCTCTTCTATAGGCAGATTTGACATCAAGTCATCATTTGCAGAGTTTTCGGTCGCGTATTTTTTCTGTAGCATTGCTAGATCCAACTCCGTTTGTGTAAGCCGACCAATAACGTTAACGATTAATTCATCCTTTGCGTCATAAAAAAAAGTTAGTCGAAAAATGCAACACATTTGCTTTAGGTAGAAACTTACTGGAGGGTTATCCAATTGTAAATCTAAATCAAAATCATAGACAGCTTGCGAAGGATGCGAAGAACTTTGACTGATATGCAGTGGTTCTAAGAATGTGAGTTAATAAACTTAAGCTACTGCCAGTAATTTGTGTTAACTACTAACCTGGATCCTCCTCGTACTCGCTGCGCACAAAACTCTCGTCCATTTTGGTTGTTATAATAGAGCCATTTTTGTGAAAACATTTGAGCGCATCTTTTGTCCATATTCGTTTGACACCATCATCGCGCATGGCATAGCTTTCATTGGCAAAGTAATCGTGCCACTCCAAGTTATTATACGGCTTGGCCTCAAACATCTAATTAAGCGAACAATTGCGGTAAGAATTGGTGTCAGTCTTCACATGCGTACTTACCATGCCCCTGTTCGTCAGATAAACGACACGTCCCACAGTTGTTGTCACTTTCATGTGTATATAGGTCAAGTCGTATTTGGCTGCTATCAAGCTTAGAAATCTCAACTCACATTCATATCTTTCGCTAAGAAAATCCTTGACCGATTTTGTAAAATCAAGTTTCAATGCTGAGATGGTTTCCTCCGCGTAGTCTTCTTTGGGTTGTATGGTCTCCTGCTTGCCTTTTACTGGCTCATTTTTGGCTGTATTGCCAGGAGTAGGCTTAGTGCTGGGTGTGGCAACGGCGGTAGACTTTGGCGGTGATAAATCTTTAACTTCCACCTGTGACTGAGGCTCTGTCGTGTTTGTTTGCAATCCAGAAATAAGTCCTTCCCCCTCTTCCTCCTCCTCACCGCCCATCTCATATTGAAACAATTCGTAGACTTCGCCATTATGCCTTAGAATGCGTATCACATCCTCCGCATGGTAGTGCACAATAATTGCTCCCTCCGGTATGAACAGGCGTTGCTTTTCCAGTTGAACGGTTTCCTGTATCGACCATTGCTGTTCGCAAGTGGTGCCGTAAAAGTATACGGACAAGCCATTGGGATAGTTCAGCACTATCTGCGCACATTCATCTTCGGCAGCATAGATGCGGCAAGTTAGTTCGTTCTTAGTGCGTATCTGAATTTTGCGGGATATGCCTTGTCCTTCACGTGGACGAAACAAGTTGATGCTGCATTCATTTATGTTGATGTTGATATTTTTGTTCAAGTCATCGTAACACCAGCGGTCCTCATAGCGCTTCAAGCTGCCCTCCTCGAAGTGATAGGTCGAGGTTTTGACAAAAATTTCCTGCAGCGTATCCTCCAAGTTATAGCCATAAAGTAAAGGATGCCCGGGCGGTAAGCCAACGAATTCCTTATTTTTCTTTTCTAGCGAGCCAGATTTCTTTCCTGTCCATTTTGGGTCCTTTGACCTGCTGCTCGTGGTTATCTCTGGTATTTGTAGCTTACGCGCCTTTAAGGAAGGCGGGCGTATAAAAATGTTGGTGTTAAGCTCCATTGAAGATGTTGGTCTTCTGAGTTCAAGCTGTTGCGCTTCCAAGTCTTCTTCTGCTGGCTTTGGCGCAATAAAGTCTCTAAGAAATGTTTCCAGCTGAAAAATTGTAAAGTCGCGAAAGCAAAGACGAGTTGGCACAATCATAGTTTTCTCCGCTTGCACCACCTCGTTGTAGTTGCGTTTCAAATGATATAGTCTAAAGCCTGAGGGCAGATTGTCAACCTCATATTGATCGTATTCATAAGTTAGCAGCTCATATAGACGCTGTAAAGTAGCATCGTGTGTTGAGTATAACATACAGTATGGCGGCAAGTAAAACGGTTCCAATTCCTCTTCCGGTGGCTTCGGCTTGATGCAATCTAGCAGTTTAGTCGATGTTATATAACGTCGTACAATGTTATACTCCAAACAGCAATGATAAAGCGTGGTAAAATGAATCAAATCCATGTAGCCGACCATGGAATAGAAAAGTTCATTAACTCGTTCTACAGCCAGACGACCATAACGTTTAACCTTTGTGATGCTCTTGAAGGCATTTTTGTAGTCCGTTGCTAAGGTCAGGCACAAAAGGCTGTGTGTTGTCGTTAGTGAAGCTGGCTTATGTCCAGCCAATAGTTTCATTTCGAAATTCGTCAATATGTCGCCGGGCATGTGTACAGTGCTTATTAGACCTTCCAGAAACACTACAATGGTGCCCATATCAGTGGCGGCAGCTGGTAAGGGAGCACTAAGAAAATGCCCCTGTATGGAAAGAGACTCGGCGGTGGCCAATAAATCCTGCACACTTACACGATTGTCCATAGCAACATCACGCTCATGAAAAGCATCGAAATAATAGAGCTGATATTGTTGTTTAATAATCTCCAGATCATAGAAATACCAGCTGAGCTCATCGTATACCTGTTGAGCAAGCTTATGAGCAAGACAACGCGATATGACGGGCAGCTGTTGCTGAAACATGCCGACGGGTTTCGTAAGCTTGGGTACGCGTAGATCATCAATGGAAGTTTTTATTTCAAGCAGAGTGCGACGCAAAAACTCCTCGCTGCGTGGTAATGGCACAAGCAGCTCATAGTTGCTTAATTCGGGAACGAAGTGAACTATGGCTTGCAGTGGTTCGTTGTGTCTAGGCAGAAGAAAAGAGAGAGAGAGAGAGAGAGAGAGAGTGTTAGATGTGTATGAAAATTTTAAAAATGGTGGTGCATATGTATTTGCTGGAGTAACGACATGATTTTTGGTTGTGTTGGTCTGTTGAAGAAGTGAGAAGAAGTGGCTTTTCGAAACAAAAAAGTGGTAAGTTAGCAAATGAAATGCATAAAGTCACCTTTTTCCTTCATTACAGCAATCTCTATGAATCTGAGGAGGAATTAAAACGAGCACCCAACTATATCATATCTGAAATTCGTCATTCAGAACTAGTGTGGAACAAAATAAACTCCTCCGTCCCAAGCAGACAAGATTGGGTAAAAATGGTCATTGAATTTCAAGGAAATCTACAATTTTAAACTGATGGTTTTAAAATGGAGAACAAATCAAGATCATATGTTTACTGTGAAGCAATGAAAATCAAGCAGTCCTATTAACTTCCTTTTTACTGAAGCGTTTTACCAGCAGAGATAGCTGCCATTGAAAAAGGAGCACAAGCAGTTCACAGCAAGAATCTCGACCGACCAAAATCGCCCTCCTCAAAGCACTGGTACCAAAATGACTTGAGTTTTAATGGTACTAAACTGTAAGGAATCACTATTCCCACAGTGAATGCAAAGCAATATTAAAGGAAATGAAAAAATGAATGAGCTAGTGAGACTTTTAGTAGCATTAGTCACAGAATGAGATGATTATAGTTAAGTTGATTGTAGACCTTAAGATCAGAGGTAATGTAAGCACAAACTGTACATCCAGAAGTCATTTAACATTTCAGTTGAACGAAAATACAAATAAAAATCTTCTGATTTTAGGCAAAAGGAAAGCTGGGTATATTCAGGAGTCCTGATAATCCATAGTCCCACTGGACAAGAGAGCAATGGAATCAGCACAACAACGCTGATTTTCTGTTGAAGCTACAAGGAAGTAGCCTTCTGGACGAATATCCAAATCCACAGACTCCTCCACTCAGTTCATGTGTTGTAAATGGGTTGTAAACTGAATATTAAAAGGCATCACTCTGAACATTCGAAAAGATAAGACGCCTGACCGATGGTTTTAAGACTGGGGTTCTTCATGCAAGGACGAAAACGGGAATATAGTGACAGATAACCGGAGTACACTGTTGCTGCGTAGGCAACATTTCTCTAGTCTTCTAATTTGAATTTCTAAAAAAAAAAACAATAATAAGTCTAGTAATCTAAAATAGTCTTAAAAAAAATGCCGCCAATAGAGATGATCTCCTGGAAACCCCAATTGGACTTTATCAGTGTGATATCAGTCCTGGAAGGTTTAATATCGACCAGATATTTATGCCGCGATAAATCTTGGAAAATACCCTAGAAACCACATCGACACCGATCTTACTTTTGAGGATTCAAAATCCGCCTTCGATACTCCAATAAGGAGTCACATTTACGCCACCACGTATGACTTTGGTATTCCTACAGAGCTCAAACGACTTTAAAGGAAGGCATTAAACAACATCAGCAGCGCAGTGAAAACTGGTAAGGAACTCACAACAACGTTCGATATCAAACTAGGTTTCAGACAAGGTGATTCCTTATCATGCGACTTTTTTAATCTAGTATTGGAGAAGATCATTCGAGCTGCTGACCTGAGACGCAATGGCATTATTCTACAAGAGTTTTATGCTGCTGGAGTATGATACCGATATTGTTGGTAATAATACGCACAAAGTCTGTGCATCCAGACTAGAAAAAGAGTCGAGTCGAATGGGTCTTGCAGTGAATGCAGATATAACGAAGTATCTTGTGTCAACAAACAAATAGTCCCAGCGTCTTGGAAACCACGTCGCTGTTAAAAATTCTTCCTTTGAGGGTGTGAAGGACTTTGTTTACCTTTGATCCAGCATTTAATCCTCCAATGATGTCATAAGAATACATTTAGGGATCAGTAGGCAATTGAGAAGCAGAGCCCCCTCGACGGGGCTTATGTTAATTATCAAAACCAACTTACAATACCTAAAGAGCTTTTCCTGTATATAAAGGGCTTTGGGAGAATTCAAGAGGAAAATCACTCGCAAGAAATATGATCCAATCTGCGACGAGTACCGAATACGATGAAATCATGAACTCTATGACCTAAATGCCGAGATCGATATAGACAAACGTATAAAAATCGAGCTGTTTCGCTGGCTAGGTCATGTCGAGAGAATGAAAAACGAAGCTCTAGCGAAAAAATGATTCGATTCGGTACCCAGCGGCATCCAACGATGATGAAAAAGAATGCATCTCCGTTGGAAAGTCCAAGTATTGGATAACCTGACGATGAAAAACTAACCTGGATAACCTTATGAGGCCAAAACCGAATGGCGGTTGGCTGTAAGCTCCATCTAAGTAAGTCCGTTATTTAGAGGTTCACTTCCGTTCAAAGTTGAAAATGGTTGTTGGGGTACCACACAAAATAAGGAATCGGAATGGATCTAAAAACTTTTGCGGCTCTTTACAGAACCTTTACAAATAAAAAATAAAAAAATAAAAATAAATAAAAAGTAGGGTTCTCTAAAATAAGCATCCCCCAGACTCCACATTTGGACTGTAGACGAATCTTTTTCCAACGAGTTGTTTTTTATTAACACCTATGTAGAGAGGTTTTAAGTTAAAGGAAAGTATAGTTCAAGTAGTAATTCTAATAACTTTCGTCAATCCTTCTTTCAACGATCCATACAAATTTCAAGAAAATTCATAAAAACATGTAAGTATCACTTAACCAATAACAGTTCGCCCAATTCATGTGTTTAGCTGTCTAAAATGTTGTTGTGATAGATATGACAGTAGAAATGTACCAATAAAAATAAAATACCTCAGAAGATCCATGTAAATTTTGCTTACGTTACTGCCCAGTAGTATTATAAAGAGTTTCGTGTTTGGTGGACTGTCCTCAATAAACTGGAATTAAGAAAAAAATTATATTGAAAAAGTTAAAATATTCAAATAAAAACTCTTTCGACAAAACTTTCTAATCAATTTTTCTAAAAGATAGGCGGTAGGTTAGTTTTTTCTTTTGATAGATGGTCATCTGAAGATATAATGAAGCCCGACTCGAATAGTTTTCGAATATTTTCAAAAATTTTGTTAAGCTTGTACCCAAAAATCACCATTTCTTCGGTCAAGTCTGAATAGATTTGAAAATAGAATGAAGGCCTAGTTCTAGAGCAATATATATCGAAAGTAAGAGAAAGAGAAAATAATGAGAAATTGAGTACTCGATGTCTTATTTCCATTATTTTTATAAAATTAAACTCTAATCGAGTAATCGAGTACTTTTTCCTAAGAGAGTTGTTTGAGGTCCTTTCCCGAAAAATTTATCAACGTGATCTTATCGGGCTTTAAAGTTCTAGTTCCCAATTTTTTTTTTAACAAACGATTAGTTTTTATGTTTATTTTATGTAAAAAGTAAAGAATTTGAAAAAATGTTTTTGTTATGAGGATCGGATTTTATGGGGAAAAAACCTTCGATCGCCTCTAGAAAATCTACTTTCAAAACAGGTCAAAATTTTTCTCTAACCTTTTTTCCAACTCGGTATGATTTTAAGCAAACCTGAACTTGGTACAAATGCAATAAAATGAAATTTTGGGATTCCTGGAATAGAAAAAATAAAATTAAACAAAATGCAAACATGTTTCTATTGATTTAAGACCTAAAGGCGGTCTTGGAAGCTAGAGGTAAAATAACACTTAAAGAATAATAAGAACTGTCCCGACTTCAGTGTTTTTTGAGCTGTAAGGTGGTTTGTCAAGAAAACTTTAAGAATACTCAAAATATTTATATCAATAATTATATTCTTTAAGGGAAGACTAAAGAACAGGACTTCATCCACTAAATTGTCAAGTAAAAAGTCATAAAAAAGACAGAAGACAATTAAAAAAACAAGGCTTGACACTTTTCTTAGATTCATATTCCTATGATTTTAAAGCTTTCAAGCACTCATAGAACAAACTGGATCACTACTTTTGTTAGAGGGTGGATGGTATTGAGAAAGAAAAAGATTTTTCTTCAAACTCAGTACTTAAATAATAAACTCTAATCAATGACTTTTTCATAAGAGAATTGTTAGAGGTCTTGTACCAAAAGTCGCGGTCTTGAAAACTAAAACTTGTTTCTTTTATTGACTAGAAAGTTTTACCCGAAAAACTCTGTCTGTGTACACCGACTTACCTTACGCTTCGACATCTTCTCCACATTACCAATAGTATTGTGTTCACGTTGCAATAGTTTTGGGCAGATCAGCTCTATCGGTTCCAATTCCTTAACAACGGGAAGTTTTGCAGATTTCGGATTTTTCTTTTCAACTTTCTCTGGTAATTTTTCTAGAGGTTTCTTGCCGGTTGCGTTGGTCTTGGCAGTAGCTTTAGCTGGAACTGGTGCGACTGCAATACGTTCCGACCAATATTGAAATAGATCAAACTTTTTTTCGGACTCAATAGTTCTTGTGACAAAATCGTAATACTGTCGTCGTTGTTCAATTGCGGCCATGGTCAATGCTAGAGGCTCTATTTGAGAGGCTCTAGAACTAAAAGCTTTTAAAATGAAAATAAAAAAATAATTACAATCGGCGTTCACTTTTTAAACCAGCTTACCTTTGTTAGCTTTACTTTTGCGCAGATACTCCCTCAACTCCTCATCTAGATCGATAGTTATAATGTTGCGTCTACGACCATTATTTGCCATATCCAGGAATTCATCACGTATAGATTTTAGCGTGTTGCCATGAAAGTTGACGGCAAATATCTTGTAGTTCTTTTCACGTCCGCCGCGCTGCAAGATGCAGTTTCAAGATGCAACGAATTTAAGCACTATTAAAGTGTAAATGCTCACCTCGCTGGTGGCACGTTTGCCTCTTGCTGTGGCTTTGCTCATGCCAAGATTTTAGCTTTATAAATAATGTATTAAAAATTGCTTTAATATGAAAAATATGAAAAATATATTAAATTAATGTTTGTTTTTTTTTTTTTTTATTTAGATAAAAAATGTCAGCTTATAAGTATAATAAAATGTGTCAATATTTTTAAGGCTTGTGTAGAGTTTTGAGCTTCTGGGCTGCACTCACTCCAAAAATTGCTTAAGCAAACATACGTTTTAGATTAATCGAGCACTCAAACCAATATCATTTCTGTCTGTCTTTGCAAGACATAGCTTTGAAGTCATTTCCGTTTCTTTGAAATGCATTTCGTTGCTGTAATGCACAAACAAGTGCATGTAAAACATATAAACTGTATTACGAAATGCAATGCAATGCAGCCATTTCCGTGTCTGTTGCAATAATATTTCACCAACTCACGCTCTCGCACACGCATCATGCGGAAACCATCATGGAGATGTTTGAAGGTACATCCATAGCTTGGATTTCATACTTAACGTTTTCCAGGCATTCATAGCTTTAGCAACGGGTTGCTTTTTCAATTAGATAGCAACACGTTGAAACTGAGAAACCCAATCAAGATGGTTGTTTGGTGTGGAGTGCGACTTCATCACTTTGCAATTAAGAAACGAGCCTTGCACTTTGATAGCGCTGCTATGCAAAACTCACCATTTTGAAACCCAACAACGGATGCAATTTCAAAAGTAGACGAACATGAATAGATTAAGAATTCCGAGCACTCAACTTGTTCGCATGGGTCAAATTATGGGTGGGTTTATGGTTTGGGATATGGTAAGTAAACGAAAGTGCAGTTCAAATTGATTTATGGTTTTGTTTGTTTGATGTTAAGTTAGCTTGTGAAAGTGGTCGATACAACAGGCTGATGAAAAATTCGAAGTTAATAAAATTTGATGATACAGAAGGATACATGAAAAGTAAGAAAATCAAATATTTTTTTCATGTTTGAAAAGAAAATAAACAGTGGCAGCCTTTATAACACCTTAAAGTCAAAAAATTTTTAGCAAAAAGTTATACAAGACAAGTTCAAAAATACCAGTTATAGCATTTGAACAAAAGAGAGTATGGAAAAGAGGTTTGTAGTGTTGAATTATTATAGTTTGGTAGGAAATTTTTGATCCACTTTAGGAAATTCATGACGATTTTTGATGATAGGCAAAAATTTCTCTACTCATGTAGTTAACAACATAATGCACTTTTTACATTACCATGTAATTAACGACAAACTATTCATATTTACCTTCAGAATTGTACAGATATTGTCAAGACCCTCTGGCTAATTAAAAATGGTTGAATTCATTTTTGTTTTTAATCTTCTATCACCAGATTGTGTGCACTAAATTAAAGTGCATGGTTTCTCTCCGAAATTCTATGAAAAGTTAGAAGTACGCAATAAGTCACACATCTTCCCACTTCTTTAGGCAATAACTTCACACAGTACTCACAATGGTCACTGTCACTGTGAAGAAAAAAGTTATTACAAAAGTTAACTTTAAGAGAAGGTCCATTTTAGAGGAACAAGGAAAGCTCTACATTAATAACATCGTCAAAAAAAAATTTCTGAACCAGAAATATAGTCCTTATTATTAACATATTATTTTTAGCCTATCCGGTTTTTTTAAATGTTTTTTAAATATTTTTGGTGCAATATTTTGATATAGTGTTGCCCCTCTATCTACGCGTCTCGATCAAAGAGAATTTTCCTCCTTACGAACTCGTAAAAAGTGGTAATTGTTGGCCTTTCCTGCTCCGTTTTTGAGATATCCCGCTTTTTCTGGTTTTTTAAAATATTTTTGAAGCAATTTTAAAATTAAAAACTAAAAAAAAACTATTAAAAGTTCGGCTCTGCTTAAGGTACGTGAATACTATTCACGCGAATACGAAAATCACGTGTAGTCCGTGAATAAAATACACGTGTATTTGAGCTTCGTGTTTCAAAACACGAACTACACGGAGTTCGAACATTCGTGAACACGTGTAGTTTGAAACACGTGTTTGAGCTGAAGCTCTAATTCAAATCTGTTGTCAGTTTTCTTTCATTACTCACTAATTTTCCACAAAACCTCCAAAATTGGCCCACCAGCACATCAAAAACAAAAAAATCTAAACCCTGGGTCTCACATATCATTTCTTATGTATTTTGAAGCGCTGAATTTAAATACGGTCAGTTTCTCTGCATCACCCACCAGTTTTCCATGAGACCCAAATTTTGGGTCAAAATTGTACTAGAAGAAATTTAGGATTTGTGACAACTGGTGGGTGACGGAGCAAAACGGACATCGGATTTGAACTCAGCGCATAAAAACAACCTAAGAATTGTCAGACCTCGGGTCAAATGTGGTTAATGTGCTTAAATTTGTACGGTTATATTTTTATATAGTGTTACCCATCTATATGTGTTTTTTATATAGTGTGACCCATCTATAACAGCTTTTTATATACTGTGACCCGTCTATATGTGCTTTACAAAATTGGCATTCTCCTTAGAAACTCTGAATTTTTAGGGTTATACCATTTCAAGGTTATTGCATTTTCATTTTCTGTGACCTTCTATCAGCAAGTCTAGAAATTTCAGACTCCTTAGGAGCTCGTAAAAACTGGTTTTTTTAGAGCTATCTTGTTTCGTTTACAAGACATCCCATTTTTCTTATATTTTGATTGTGTTAAGGTTATATTTTCATATAGTGTGACCCCCTCCATCTGCACGTCCCGAAACTGCCAGTCGTTTTAGGAACTGGTAAAAAACTGTGTTTTGGCGAGATACGCTTCGTTACAAAAATTTTGTAGAAAAACGCGCTACACTAGGTATGGTTTTGATTTTACTTTACGTTCAAATGAACCCACCATGTCTTATGCCTACTCTAAACGATTAATGTTCATGTTCTCAAGAAGCTTTGCATGGCATAATTAACTCTCTGAGGTCTGCAGGGAGATGTGACGACCGAACAGAAATTTTAAAACTATTCAAAAAAACTTTTGGCCGAGATGAGGAATGATCTTGGGTTTCGTTGGCTCACACACTACACACTTAGCTCGCACGACCACGGCTCCTAACAGTAGCACTACGCTATAATTATATTTAGGGAGTTAGGAATAGTGGTAGTGATTTAATCGAAGAGTGACATTCGAAAAAAACGAAATAAAGGTAGCGTTATCTTTAAAAATATCTTTCCTATCAAACACGAACCGTTTGTTAAGGTTTTTTTTTCCATTTCCTGATTGTAATAGACCCAAAAGTATGCTAAAAAATTAAAAAAGAAAATCAAGAATTTCGAGTTATTGTTTCATTTCGATTTTGGTGTACGTAGAAGGCTCTAAATTCTCTCATTAAATTTCTTCAAATCATTGAATTCTTTTATATTGCATTGAAAGTAATCGGCAGCAAGTCATTAAAAGGCATTTCTTCCATTACATAAATTTGCCGTTACAAATCAATATTTATACTTTATGTTTTAAAAGTTAGCATACAACAACTTGTGTTCTGCGTTGAATTGTTTCAGTGCAATTATTAACGAAAAATCGCCTCTCCTGACTGCATCAAACTCCGCCTTATTGACCATCACAAACAAGCCACAACGTCGTCACAGCTCTAGCAGCACTCCTTTAGAGTTGTTGCGCACCTCAGACCTGCTAGACTTGCTGGAAATAATAAATCCATTTGTGGCCCATGACGAAGAAAGAAGCACCCTTCATGCTGCGTTGCGTATTGCTTGGCAAATATTAGACTGGATTTGAGACTCTCTATATTATTTGCACAACCGCAATACAAATGCAAATAAACCTATGCAAACACACACTACACACACTTAAAGCTACTCCGACATCCTGCCGTTGAAGCACAGCATTAGTGTTTCAGTCTCAAAAAACGACGGAAACGGCCAAAGCTTTAATGACCAAGGCTTATGCAGACAAACAGGCAGGCAGGCAATCATTGTGCGAGGTCCTTTCTTGCTTGTGTTTTTTCTTTACTACGTTTGCAATGTTGTTAAGTTAAGAGAAACACGCTTGCGGCAATTAACGTGGTCAGTAATGGAGGAGGCATAAGCAAAAAACAAAAAAAAAAAACAAACCAACTCAACGACATACTCATCATCGTCGTCAGCATCAGCATCATCAACATAAAGAACATTAAGTTGCCTTCTTGTTATATTTTGCCAAGCAATTGTTATGAAGTTGCGTTGCTTTTAAAAAAAAATCTCATGCGATAAAAAATAAGAACTGCAAATAAATTTTAAATGGAAATTGCTGGCTGCATACATAAGTTGCAATATAAGTAGTGGAGGAGGAGGAGGAAGAGATTTTTAAACAACTAGCTGCTTAACATTTGAAAAAAAAGGATAAGCAAATAAAGGATAATTAGTTACGGCAACTTGTGAAATGGGAATCAAATTGCTGAGCAAAGATTTGATTGCTGTTGTAAATTGGAGATATAAAAATATGACGGGATTTTAAAAATTTCAAAAAATACAGGCGAAATTTATATAAGTTATTTTGCCCTATAAAAAAAAATAAAAAAATACGGGAAAAATAAAATAGTACAAAACTCTCAAAAAACTCAAAATAAAAAAAAAAAGCGGAAAAACATCAGGAAGTGTTGCAAAACCGTCAGAAAAGTGCCCGCATAAGTTTTCCTCGGTGCAAAAATTAAACAAAATAAAACTTGTTTTGCTGGAAAATAACAAAATAAAATCAATCAAGTGCACTTCCGGTTAACTGAAGTGTAATCGAACTGACTGGCCAAAGTGTATTTAGAACGCTTGAATGATGTTCCATTGACAGGAATGAAACTGAAGCAAGTAAATAAAAGTTTTCAAGGGTATGTTTTTTTTTTTTTTGTGTTGTAAGCACTTTACAAAACAAGCAAAGAATGAAAGAAAATACAAAATAAAATATACAAACATAGATTTTAGCAGGATTTTCTAGCTTGTGTTACAGAATTATCAAGTTTTTTGGACTTTGAAAAAGTTTGATGTTAAGAAAGCAACTGTTGGAATGTACTAGAGAGCTCTTATTTTCTAACTTATCATTAAATCGTATAAAGAAAAAAGGCAACGAATAAAATTTATTAACTGTTATATCCGGTCATATGTTAGAAACTAATAAATTAACTAAAAAAAAAAACAATTAATCAAGAAATGATATACAGATTATTATCATTAACCAAAGAAAGCCATTTGAGCAAATTAACAAAAAAAAAAATTTTTTTTTCTAAGATCTCATCCCATTTTGCAGCCGCTTCACAAATATATGCTCCCAACACTCTTCTCCCATTAATTGCTTACATTAAACTTGTTGTCGTCGAACTATAACCGCCCGTTCTCCTAAGTCTTGTAATCATAATTAATGAACATCAACTTCCTTTTATGCTAGCTTCCTCAGCAACTCTTGGCAAAGACATTCGCAAAAGACAAAAAAGAAACAAGAAAAACCAACTCCATTTTCGCACTCCATAAATCTTTGCTAGAAATAATTTTTTCCGCTTCTATTTGGCTTTATTTGGCATTTTGCAACAATTTCAATTAATTAAAAGGATTAAAATCTACCCAAAAACATACAGAACATAAGACACTTAGGGGGCGAAAATAACATAAATACGTCTGTCTCACCAACCCGAGGCAGAAAATTCAACAAATGTCAAAAGAAATAAGATTTATTTATTTGACCCACATTTTTATGCCAAAATAAATGGTTATTGAAAGTAAAAAAAAAAACCGAAACAACCCTAGCTAACATCCTCACTTGACCGTTTGGTGATGCGTATGAATAAATGCGTTACCGAACTGAAATAAATAATAGTGGTATGGGTTAAATTATTTACACGCAAAAGATGAAAAATGATTATCGTGAAGAAATTGAGTTTAAATACTTGGGTGAAAATGGAAGAACATGATTAGTTGGAAGTTCTTGAGGAAACTGGGAAAGCTGGTGAACCCAAAAATTAGAGAAAAATAAGAACTATTTTGAGATTATATTTAATCCATGTAATCAGGTCCATACTTTGATTTTTTTATATGCCATAGTATAATAATCTGAAAAACCATGGCATAACAAACAAGTTAGTTATAGGAGTAAGAGCCGAAAATTTGAATTTTCATAAAAACACCGAACAAAAACAGAGCAATTCCGATCCTGAGAGAGATGAAATTGATAGCCCTGCAGCTTTAATTACCAAAAGTTAATTAAAAAGATTTTCTACAGAACAAATGTTCTAATGAAATAGTTATGAACTAGTTTTAAGAACAGTCAGATTTTCAACAGTCTGACTTTGATACCCTTTTATAATGTTTGAACTGACGATTTTTATGAGTTCTCTAACAGCGTTTTGTTTTCTCAACGAATTCTGCCCTCTGAATATACAGAACTTTGAACTGAACCCGCAGAACTCTGACCTGTTTTTAGCGGAGAATAGATCACCAAAAAAGCAAAATTTTTTTAATGTTTTCGAGTTGGCACTCTTTTTGAAAAACTTTAAAAGAATTAAAGATAAAAAAATTTTAAAACTTCTTTAAAAAACTTCAAGTTAAAAAATTTGTTCCCACTAGAAACAAATTTATTTTTTTCCATAGAAAAATTTTGACGTTTTCCGTAGAAGAGCTCAATCTTTTCTGAACTGTCAATGGTGACGTTAACTATTTTCCACATAGGTCATATATATTGTTTATTCAATTGGTAGCATTTCAGGACAGAATTTTTAGAACCGTCGAAGTAGAGAGGGTAGAAATTCTGTATTTTATCTATTTTTAAGGTCAAAATTTTCGAATAATGAACACGATTCTATTTCAAAGGTCAGAATTTTATTTGAGAAAAGAACGCAAAAAATACAAAAACTTCAAACTGGGCAGTGAAAATTCAAAATTTTTTTTGCGAAAAGAAAACGCTTTAAGTTCTATTATCTACACTAGTTCCTTAATGAATAGTTCGAATCGAATGCTTATTATTATAGTCATATATTATATGTTCATGAGGTTGTCTTGGTTGTAATAAACACAATTGGGGAACATTTTTTTGGAAAAAATTGAACGATACTTAAAGTGGAGGAAAAAAAAAACCAAAAAAATTCAGAAATGTAAAAACAAAAAATAAAATAAAAAACATAGACTAAAAAAAAAACTAAAAAAACCTCACAAATAATGAAAAATCTTTTAAATAACAAAAGTATGATAAAAAAATCGTATTACATATTATAAATTTTGCATTCCTGATACAAAAAACGTAATCAGCGACCTTTATTTTTTTTTGGATGGCCCGATATTAAAAATAAATTTTTGGCTTTTAGATAAAGTCGCATAAAAATCAAGAATAGAGTATTAAGCTAAGATAACAAAAAATTTTGGATTTTTATTGTATTTTTTAATGGGTTAAATACGGGCAATGGTAATAACAAAAAAGTTGAGAGAAATTGGTATGTTTCGATCATAAGGTGCCTTTAAGTAAAATATGACACATATTGAGATTCATTGCCTGGGGGATAAGCCAAAACAATCTCAAACGTTAGTATTTGAAATCAGTAACAAAAGCCAAAATAGATTTTTGCTCCGCTGCGATACAAGTTTTTCTTAAAATTGATTCGAAATTTGATTTTTTTGGTCAAAAATCGATTTAACGAATAAACAAATTATATGTACAAATTAATTTCGTGTGTTTTTTTTTTGTCTTTTAAGAACCTAAATTTCAATTTTTTGAGAAATATTAACTCGGAATATTTTAAGAAGAGGATTTTGACTCTCACGTTATGGGTCATTTGGGATTTTATTTTAAAACTCTCTAAAAATCTTAGAGAAATGTTAAGGTTAAAACCGAAGAGTAACCTCTGCCTTTTAAAGGTGACACGTAAAAAACTAAATAAAATGAGCAGAAATTTATTTTAAATTTTTAATTATTTATTTGACAACTTGGTGTGATGTCTTTAACCATCAATCGAACCATGAAAATAACATTATGAAATAAATTCATGATCATTGTCTCGGGGTTGAGCCAAAGCCATTTAAAACAATTTTCATAACTTACTTTTTGCCAACAAACACACAGAAAATCATTGGAAAATGTTTAATTTTTGGGTTGAGTTGCTTTTTAACTTAGAAATCATAATGCATAAAGGACAAGCGTCTTTATTCGCACCTAATATCGCTTAAACTGTTTATACTTGCTATTACAGTGCTTTTATTATACGAACAAAATTTCAGCCTGAAAGTATGCACACAAAATTTATTTGATATTTCCCAATCAACCATTTAGGAATAGTGCTTGGATTAAGCTTACATGCAATACAAAAAGCAAGCCTTATCCAAGCACGCTTGAAAAACACTTGCCCGGGTAATAAATTTCCAAGTTACTTTGTATAACTATTGCGTAAAACTCATAAAGCAAGTGATGTACAATAATACTTGGAAAGGCTTGCATTAAGTAAGTGTTTTGCAATCATACTTAGAAAACGCTAAAAACGGAAATAGTTTTACAACTGTTCAAAGTTGTGATGCTCTCATATATACATACATAAATGTATTTTATTTTTATTTTGTTCGCTCAGCAGCCATAAGGCTTACGCCAAACTGTTAGAGTGTCCGATTCATATGCGGTGGTTCGCGCGTTCGATCCCTGGTGTAGCAAACACAAAAATTTTTGAAGGCATGCAATTTTTCATATAAATATATGCTTCAATTTTAACAAAAGAAAATAAAAAATAAATAAAAATAAAAATGTTCCGGTTGGGAATTGAACCTTGGATGTCCAAATCACAACAAATCAAATAAACAAGTGGCTTACCCACTGAGCCCCGGAATAAAAATTTTTCGCGAGTGCTAATTGATTTGTTGAATGTAGCACACTTGGAAAAAGCTTATTAAAACACTTACATCCAATTGCAAAAACAACACTTGTATTAAGCTTGAAGTAAGGAATATTATTCCAAGGGTTCACTTTCGTTTATCCTACAATTACATGTAAGCGTTCTACAATAGTAAATGAAAGTGTTATCCAAGCTTGAGGCTAACGTTTGTAAGCTTGTTTAAAGCTTATTCCAAGCTTGTTTGGCTGATTGGGTTATCAGTAACGGTGCATTGACGAAGACTGCAAATAAAACATAAAAGGTGAATGTAAAAATGTTGTCATTCCTTCTGCTGCTTAATTATTTAGAATGCGACCGGCCATAGCACGGGCTTTTAAATATACCAGTAGAGGTAATACTGCACCAGATGCAGTACTGACTGAAATTTGTTAGAGGTCTAAAATAATAATTTAAGGTAGCGATGAACGTAGCGGGAGTGAAGACAAATTTAGAGAAATCGATATGGACAGTGGCGTAGGTATGGGGATGGTCCTCGGGTACGGATCCCTCTCCCCCAAGAGCCATATTAAGTTAAAATTTGTTTTGCGCTATCGAAATATTTTGATGATTAGAAAATATTTAAGACATGTTTTTATGATAACTTTGTCAAATAAAAAATTACTGATTTTTTATAAAGTTTTTTAATGGAATCATTTTATGTCTACGTTGCACGAACTATAAAATATCAGTTTTTAAAACAAAAATTAGCTTAAATTTTTAAAAAAAATTTAGAATAAAGTGTAGAATTTAGAATAAAGTGTAATTAATAAAGTAAAATAAAGTGCCCGTATGAAAGTCCTCAGGTGCAAAAGTCCGGATTATCAGGCACTGCGAAGCTAACGAAAAAAAAAGAAGCGCACATTGATTTGAAGCAGAATGCAAACGAGCTACAGCACACAAGACAGAATTATTTTACTGATTAGTGTGCTAAAAGTAATTGACTTTTCAACTGAAATTTACTCGAGATTTTACCCAAAATTCCCTGAAAATTTTTTAACTATAATGTACCCGAAACATATCCAACAATTACCTGAAAAGTCACCAGAAATAGTATCATAGTTAGTCAATAAAGTGCAAAAAAGCGAGCGACCATATTTGGACACAATAAACCGACGAGTGCCCGAATTCCTAATTTTGGACCTCTCCCAGCACCAAAAGCTATCTACGCCAATGGAAATGGATGTCATATTATAATCAAAATGGATGTCAAGTGTAGGATTTTTATACCTGGATAGTGATAAAAGCAATGATTTTTACATAATTCATATCAATATATAAATAGGCGTAGGAAAAACAGTTAAAAACCATTTTCTCCCGTGTTTCTCAACCGATTTTGATAAATTTTTTATTTTTTTTTTTATAATTATAAATAGGCAAACAGAAAATTGGTTGAATTTTTACCCTAGGCGAAGCAAGAATAACATTGCAATATAAAGAAATTATCGTGCGCACGATGCAATAGTTTTTTCAAAACAAATTTCATCTCTTAACAGAATTTTATGGAACGTTTTTATGAAACAATGCCCTTGAGAGCATTGATATTTTATTCTTTTTCATTTTACAGTTTTCACTGAATTAGATGCTTTTTGAAATTTTTAGCCTCAAAAAAATTTTTTATTAATTAACTAATGCCATGTTCACACAGAGAGTTTAGTTTGCGTTTCCAGTATAAAGTTGCGTTTTGCTCTTAAACTCAATTTAAACGCTGGCGTTTCCAGTACAATTTTGCAGGAGAAAACGCAACTAAACTCAACTTGCTTTCTACATTTACCAAAACTCAATTTGATACATGCCTAAAAGTATACTAGTGTTTGATAAAAACGTTCGTTCAGTTAGATTTTAGCTGTGTTCGATTCGATTGAACGTTAAAAAATGCCAAAAACAGCTGATTCTCAATTGTGCAAGTTTGTATTTGTATTTTATTATTAACAAAAATAAGCCAAAAAACAAATAAAAGAACTTGGGAAAGTTTAGAAGATGAGGGTTTCTCATCAGTTAGTCAGTATTAGACATGGGTAACGCAGCGTTGCGTTGCGTTATTGAGTTGAAGCATTTAAATGCGTTACTGCGTTGATACACTTCTTTTAAAAAAAGTAACGCAATAGCGCATTAATACAAATGCAACACTCAAAGCAAACAGCAAGAAAAACATTGAAAGCAAATGTAAAAGTTGTACGGTTCATCGAGCACAGTTGAAAAAGACAGAAAGTTGATCAAACAAAATAAAATATGCTTGTATTATATAGAAAAGAGGCTGCGGGGAAGATGCTGTTAAGCATGAATTCTTGGAGCATGTCTGATTGGATGATGCTTGAGCACACATGTGTGAGTTTATTTCAAATTGAACATGTTCGATTTAAAAAGTAAAAAGCAAACTTAAATACAACTACAAACTTGTTTTGCCCAGCAGAAATGTGTATATATCTGTTTGAAAGCTCGATTTAATGATAAAAAACACAACCATCTGCTTACTTACTTGAATTTTGGGTTTTTTAATTTTTGGTGGATGCTGAAATCTGCACTTTATTTAGTTTAATTTTATACTAACTACTATTTATTATATTTTTATTAATAAATAAAGCCATAACATTAAACATTGTAAAAGAATTTTTGATGTTTTTTTACTTTAAATATGTGAGCTCTTAACCACATGACTCAACGCACTATGCAATGTTTTACAGTGAAACTTTCTGTGTTGATACGCGTTTTGTTGATGCAGATACCATAAGATTTTGAACAGTGGCATGACGCAATTGCGTTAACGCATTTCGCTGATACATTTAACTGCGCTTGAGTTAGTGTGTCAGCGCTGCAATTTTTACTGCGTTACCCATGTCTAGTCAGTATGGGCCGTAAAAAGCTGAGTTTTGAGCGAAATTCCAAAAATTGGCGATCATTTCAATCCACCGTAAACTCAATTCTGCCGACGCATCTCTGTGTATACAGCTGCATTTAAACTCAAACGAAACGCAAACTAAACTCTCTGTGTGAACATGGCATAAGTCTCACTAATTTTTGTATTCACATGAACCTGTGATAAGGAAAACCAAATAAATTATGTATGCATACTTTCAGGCAGAACATGTTTGTATTGGATAGTAGAAGTTAAAAAGTTTGAAAACCACTGTAATATCAAGATATTACAATAGTTTGATTGATATTAGGTGCGGTGCATGACGCTGATGTGGTGACCGTGGCATGCAGGTTAAGTGTGTGGCTTAGCATGCTCGGAGCCCGGGTTCGATCCCCAGCCGCGGCGAAAAGTTTTTTCAATAAAAATTTTTCTGATCGGTCACCACCTTTCTGCAGACAATGGCAAACCTCAGAGAGTAAATAATGCCATGTAAAGCTTCTTGAGGACATGAGCCGTTCGGAGTCGGCATAAAACATGTAGGTCCAGTTCTCGGTCAATTGTGTACAAACATTTAATAACACACACAACACAATTGATCATAAGAAGCTCGGTCAAAGTCCTTTCAAGGGCTGAAATGGCCAATTTGTTTTTTTTTTTTTTTGCATGACGCTGATCTGTTTTAATTAAGAGTACATTTTTGTTAGAGAACATTTTTTGATAAAATATTTGATACGTATCATAATTATGTAAAAAAATAATTGTTTTTTCTTGTAGTGTAGAAGAGAAACGAAAGAGCCATTTCAACCCCGGAAAAAACCTAGATCAAGCTTCTAAGGATAAATAGTGCTTTGCAGTTTAAGTGTGTAATTGAATGTTTTTTTATATAATTGATCGAGAACTGGAACCTCATATGGCAACCAATCGGAAAAATTTATTCTTTCAAAAAAATTTTTGTCATATAGGTGAATTGAACCCGGGTAGAATAAATCGCACTTCGTTGGCACATAAAGTACACACTACAGAAGGCAAGACAACGGTCACAATGTTGTTCATGGAAGAGTTCTCCTTATTATATTTTTCTTTTAATAGTTTTTTACTTTAATTCGAAAAGACTTGATTTTGATCATTCACTAAGTGGCCACTTGCAACGTATTAATCATCTTATAAAGTAATATTTATAAATTGGATTGGATTTATGTTGCTCATATGATAGTTTAACTCAGCAGTCACTACAACAAACCTTTCCACCCTCTTGGTTTGCTGTATTGGTGAGCGATTCTTAATTGCTCGTAAGTATAATAAGCGGCGCTGCAAGCGATGATACAGCAAAGATAATGGTAGAAACATTTGCTGTTGATAGGGTTGCCAGCACTAAGTTAACATTAAACAGTAGCAGCACTCAGTAACGAAACCCTTTTTTTTTCCTTTTGAGGGCGCGCCATGATGTGATCAACACTAAAATACTTTAAGCCAAAATTAAATAAGTTTAAGGCAAAGTGCAAGTTGTGACAAACATCGAAACAGTCAACTCGACTCGTTCACTGTGACATTTGAAACTGATGAGTGACTTTATCTGTTTTGCTGTTTGTCGCAAATGTGAAAATTGTACACATTCGTATATCTTGGCTGGCAGGCAATTATAATCATAGCTGCTTCTTGCATGTCATTAATGTCATCCATCTTTATCTGTGCCTTGGTATATGAGGCCTGTGTGTATTTGTGCTTCCGGTATAGACAAGCATGTTGTTGGAATGCGTATTGTTGATGGTTTGGGGTTAGATCAACAATTTTGCCTATGCAGAAAGGCAGAGATACAAAAAAAAAAAAATGTTAAAACATACAAAGAGAAAAGAAATTAAATCCAATCAAGAAAATCCATTAATCAATGAGAAGATTAGAAACGTTTCGCTTTTAATTGCCAAAATCACGTTGCGGTATTTATGGTGCTACGGTGGTTGTTGGTTGTGGTGCAGTAAGAGCAGAGCTACGTAGTTACTTTTGCGCGCTGAGTGCGGAAATTTATAAGTAACTTAAGTAAGTTAACAGAGCTGGGAGAAAATTTTAAATGACTGTTCATTTTTAAAAAATACAAAAAAATATTTTAAATTATATTAAAAATTGTTAACTAAAATAAATTTGAAACTTTTATGCACTAATTTTCAATCTCTTTTGAAATTTTCTTAATAAAACTTGTTGTTATTTCCATAAATAAATAAATTTATATAGCTTTAAGTATTATCCCAACCAGCAAGAAACGCTCAAAATTTGGCTTATACAGCGAATTCTCTAAGCTGCTTTGCAGTGTAAGCAGCCCAAAATTTAAGTAATTTTTCGTACTTTAAGGTACCGGCAAGTACGTTGCATAGACTGCTAAGCAGCTTTCTAATCGAACTTCGAAAATTTTGAAAGATCTAAAATAGGCAAAGCTTTTTTTAAAAAAAAAATATTTCCCTTGTTATATTTCTGATTTTAATTTTTTTATTTTTTTATTTTCTTCTTTTTCTACCATTATCGCGCGTTTGTTCTCATCTTGTACCATCTGATTCGCAGTGAAAAAACTTTTTTGTTGCCTTTGCCAGGGTTCGATCCCGTGTCTCGCCGATTTGAAGTCCGACGCCTTAGCCATTCTGCCATGTAGCTTTATATCGAAACGAAGATTTTTTCATTTATAAAGCTAATTCTGTCGTAGGCACCCATAAGCAGCGTTAAGGCGCAAAATTAGGTTCAATCGAACCATTAAGCAGCTTTAAGTTCAAAATAAATGTAATAATAAAATAAACGGCACTTCAGCACTCCTTTTGAACTTAATTATCTTAAACCTGCACAGAATTATAACTTGTAACTTTTGGAACAACAAGGACTATTGCCTGAAATTGACACCATAAAGCAGCTTTAGGTGTGGCAAGTTCCACAACGTACCTTTAAGCAGCTTTAGGCGTGTCAAGTTCTACAACGGACCATAAAGCAGCTTCGAAGTGCCATGGAACTTATTTTGCCTCTTAAAAGAGCTTTAAAGGGAACTCATACGTAAATTTCTACTCATTTTGCTGGTTGGGATATGTTGTACTGTAAAAGAACATGGTTCTTATTTGTACTAATGTTAAATCAAATCAAATCAAATCAAAATTGAAACAAAATATTTTAAATTATATGAAAACATTTTTAACAAAATAAATTTGAAACTTATTTGCTCTAATTTTCAATCTTTTTTGAAATTTTCTTAATAAAATTAAAACAAAATATTTTTAATTATTATAAAAAAATTTGTTATAAAATGATTTGAAACATTTTTAATCTAATTTTCAATCTTTTTTGAAAATTTTCTTTATATGAAAAAATTCCTGAGAATTTAACAAAACAGTCGAACTAAAGAGCGTTTAAATATTAGAATATTTTAAAAAATTTTCACATTCATAGATGCAGAAACACCAGCCATCCTCAAACTGTCCTTTCCTACTTGTCCTTTCTTTGAAGACCTAATTTTTCTGACAAATACCATCCTGTACATGATGATTTTAAAATCAGAGCAAATTTTTCATATGTTTCTAAGGAATGAATACCTTCAACTTTCATTGACTTTAAATGTCCTTTTTTGTATTAATTTTCTTAATGTTTTGAATTTGATAAATTATGTACGCTTTCGTCTGATTGCTTCGATTTCAAAACAATTTTTCATGCAGCTAATAATAAAGGAAATCAGCAAATGGGAAACATCATCAACAAATTCCTTTTTATTCTAGTTTTTTAACATTTTATTGCATTTTTTGTGGAAAATGAAAAATTGACCATTTCCTGTATGAAAAGCAGCAGCAGCAACATTACTTCGCTGCAGTCTTCAGAACGTCTGCTTTTGACTATCATGTCTGTCTTTCAGTTTATGTGGCATCATTATTGTTGTGTCGAAAAGTGTGAGTATGAGTAAGAGTGGTGTGATCACATGTGTTATCCTGGCATTGTCCTTGTGCGCACATTTAACTGATTCATTGCTTTAAATGGAATTGTGCTGCGCGGATGCAATATTTTAAATTGAAACAAATTCCGGTTTTGTATGTTTTTTTTTTCTACCGCCAGCAAACAAATCCTTTTGGTACAGCAAATGTATATTCCTGCCAAGTTGATTTTATATATCATGTGTGATTTTTTGTGTTTTTTTTTTTTTTTTTTTTTTTGTAAACTACAAAATTTTCTGAGCTGTGGAGTGGGTGACAACGCTTTTGTTGTGCATGTGTAAATAATAATAATGAACGTGGATTTATTATTTTTTCCATGGTACATTAAATTTTCTCTTTATTTTTGAACAACAAAAATTTAACATCAGTGATATGTGAAAGAGAGAGAGAGAAATGGAGCTTTTAGGGTTGCCAATATTATGTTATATTTTGCCCATTCCCCCATACCACAACCACTTTGATTGGCAGACCACAATGTCTGAGCATTAGCAATAATTTCTCTGGTTTCTCTAAAATGAATGGGTTGTCAGTACAACAACAATAGCTGTGAATCTATGCAAATATCTGGCCATGCATCATTTTAATGTTTAGACATTAATAAGCCACAAATGAAAATATGTATGTAAGCATGTATCTCATAGATACAATAAGGCGCTGCTGCATGCTAAAAAAATATTGTCAACTTCAAGTCAAACAATGAGTTAAATGTGACAAAAATTGCGGCACATTAGGTGCAGCAACATATCTTAAGGATACGCTCAATATATGAAGTACACAGATACTTGTGGGTATGCTAAGGATGTTTGGCGAGGCATGGGTTAGAGGCGAAAAATCAACGTATAGCTTGAGAAAATTTTGAAAAGCAAGAAAAAAAAAATTTGCATATGAAAGCCAGTGTATCTGAGTCATTGTGTATGTTTATATGAGTTTATAGCTGTGTGTGTTTGAAAAATTGGCATGCAATTTAGCTGCCAGCAGAAGAGCCGAACAACAAAGAGCTTCTTAACCACATATGCAAGGTTTTGACTAATGATGGTGTTATTCATCAGTTGTCGTTGTTGTTGTTGAATTTGAATTTTTTTTTTTTCATTTTAAAGCAGCACTTAAAATGACAATTTTTTGCAAGTATCTCAAAGATACAAGCAATAATTTATGCCATGTGTACTATGCATTTAAATAATGCGCACTCACATAAAATTTAAAGTATTTTTTGTAATTATTCACAGCTTTTGCTACTCTGTTCGATTAGTTAACACAAACACACGCACACACATTAGCAGACAATATAAGCGTACGTCACAGTTCGGTCATGACAGTAGCCCACAATCCTGAATTCGTATCTGTAGCTGATGATTTCAATTAACTTTAATGCAACTCGGCTATTTTTAAGCTTCTTTTTTGGGCGTCTGATAAATGATTTTTAAAATGAAAAATTAACGCTTAGCTGATGAGTGTCATGCATGTGTGTCTGAGTAACCATATAAGATACTACGTAGCTGCATATCTAACATAGTTAGCTGCTTGTGTACATTTAAGCTCTTCTGCACCCTTTTTTTGAAAGCAAGAAGTTTCTCTACTAACCCACAACTTATACGCACACACACATGACAGTTGCCTTCACTTTTGACTAATCGTTCTGTATTTGCATATGTATAGCTATCTATGTAATTTTATGCTTCATTTGGCCAAATCTTCTTTTCAGCATACACTGAAAATTTCATTAATTTTCATCATTTGCAAGCGGTAACAAGTTGCTTAGAAACAAAACAAAGCGCAAAAGTTTTTTTAAGAAAGTCAGCATTGCTTTTTGTAAAATGTTGGCAACCCCTTTTTTGACTTGGCTTACTCACATAATAACTTTTTGAATATGCAAATTAGCAATTAAAGCTTTTGTTTAACTTTTTGCCGTTAAGCAGAGAAGCTTCAATAAACGCACTCATCATTAATTTGGTTTTCTCATTAATATTAGAGATTTGCTTGCATACTTCTAGGCTTTTATTACAATTTATTTATATAGAATGGTGCGAAAAATTGATATTTGTTTTGTGAGTGATTCAAAATAAATTTATATAAAGTCTATTTTTCTTTTTGAATGAAGTTTTTAAAAATAACTAGTATATTATTGTCAGGATATTTTAAAATTGGTTTTTGATTGATTTGTTGCGCGTTTAATTTTTGAATTTTTTTTTTTATTTTTTCAAAGTTTCGTCATACCAATCGATCGAATCGAATAAATACGAAAATAAAAAAGAAATTATTTTTGTGTATTTTAAACAAGTATGCAATATATCCAAGACCCGAAAATAATGATTATTTTTAAAATTTTAATGAAATTTTTGATGTGGGGCCACATCCCTTGTGAAATACCCATTCTGGTTTACTAGTAGCATGATATCATAAAAAAATAATTTTTTTCTGAGTTTAAATGTTCTATGACTTCTACTTCTCTAGCTATTATGTATCAAAAATTTGGCTTGTATGAGCGGAGCCACGATCCGTTTTCCAGTTTTATAATTGAAAGACCTGGCCAATAAGTAACTTCATACTGAGCTTCATTGTAATACGAAATTTAGTTTCAAAACTTTTCAAAATTAAAAATTGAATTGCATGGGCGGTGTCATTGCCCCATTTTTCCAAGATCGCTCAAATAAGCCAGTCGAAGCGCAAGACTGAGCAGTAAGTTCGAGCCGAATTTCATTGATATGTGATATATAGGTCGAAAGTTAAACCGAAACTATTTATGCTTCGAAAGGTGCCACGCCCCTCCCTGTTAGAAGAGTGAACAATACTTAACGATATATTCTCATATCTACCAAACATATAAAAAAAATTTCATTCAAATCGGTCAAGCCGTTTCGGAGGAGTTCAAACACTATTACCGTGACACGAGATTTTTATACTTATATTAGATAATAATGATTATTTTTAAATTTTGTTGATAATGCTTATAATGATAACGGTCCCTGATAAAACCATATTATTCCATTTTTAAATAAATATATAAATTCATAAAATAAATTTGTTAACTATTTATAAATTGCTTATTATTTCATTATTTTTTAAAAAATCTCTTTTTATAAATTAATGCGAGGTCTTTATTTACAGAAAATCAAGTACATTATTTCATATTGAGTCAATGTTTTAAAAAATTTTGAAAATCAAGTTTTTTTTTTTCAAAAAAATAGAATATAAGATTATTTTAAACTGTATTATACTCTAACTGAACTAAGTTAAGTGAACTTCTTTGAAAGCGAGTGAGGTATTTATAAAAAAATAGCATATCATAAAATATTTTTTTAATCTGCCTGAAGATTCGAACCTTGAACCATTCCATGCCATGAGTCTGACAGCTTTTGATTAAACAAAATGCTACCAAAATACAAACCTCCTACAAACGTTCTGCTCCACAACTAGTAACACTCAAACTGTTATCATTTCTTGCTTTTTAGCTTTTTTAAACATTTTCAGCCTGAAAGTATGCACATAAAAATTTATTTGGTTCTAGCTCAAACTGTAATTTTTGGCTTTTAAACAGTTAAGTACATAACAAAACAGTTTTAATAACACAGGGTAAATCAGCTAGTTAGCATATAAAACCGCAATTGAGAAGAATAATACAAGCTCATAAATTGTTGTAAATAAGATAAAATAATAGTTTAATCTCTTTTCCACATAGAGTCTTGGGTTGGACAGTGGCTGCAAACTTACTTATAATAAAATTAAATAAAGTCTTTTTGGACTCTTTGCTTAGGAGTTTTTATGAAAAAATTTACTATTCTTTTGATGTTGTATATTAATTTAAATTCAATAATAACACTGTACAACAAAACTGAAGTTTTTGCAAATCCCAAGAAGTTTCACAACGGTTTCCTAAGATTTTAGGTTTGCTGAATCTGAATCTGAAGTCAGAATTTTCGGGTCACCCTAGGTTTTCGAGCTACAGAGGAGGCAAAACCCTAACCTCCTACTGTTAATGAAATTAATATGACCGACCCCCATTACTTTTTGAAGAGAAACATTTTTTGCCTTTTTTATTAAAAGGCAAAAAATTTAAAATTTAAAATTTAAAATTTAAAATTTAAAATTTAAAATTTAAAATTTAAAATTTAAAATTTAAAATTTAAAATTTAAAATTTAAAATTTAAAATTTAAAATTTAAAATTTAAAATTTAAAATTTAAAATTTAAAATTTAAAATTTAAAATTTAAAATTTAAAATTTAAAATTTAAAATTTAAAATTTAAAATTTAAAATTTAAAATTTAAAATTTAATTTAATTAATTAATTTAATTTAAATTTTTATTAATTAATTAATTTTATTTTTATTTAATTGAAATTAATTAATAATTTTATTTTATTAATTTTATTTAAATTTTTAATTTTTAATTTTAAATTTAAAAAAAAATTTAAAAAACATAAATTTTCAAAATTAAAATTAAAAATTTCAAATTTAAATTTCAAAAAGTTTAAAAAACTTCAAAAAATTTAAAATTTTTAATTTGAAATTAAATTTTAATTTAAAATTTAAAATCTAACACAAGTAAAGAAAGTCTACAGTAGGTCTAGGCCGACTATGAAATACCCTAAGCCCACTTTTCAAAAACAAAAAAATTTTTAATGTAAATGGGCGTCTCCGTAGGCGGATGAAGCCTATATTTTATATGAATTTAAATGTTGATGAAAAATTTACACATACCAAGTTTTATTCCTGTAGTTCATTGTTAATGCTTCTATTGTGCTTTCGCTATGGGAGGTAGGCGTGTTCATGGACGGATTACTATTGATTTTAACTCACAGAGATAAAATTTAGCACGTATGTTTCTTATAACAAAACAAAAATGATCTTGAAAAATGGAGATCATCCGCTCACGGACACGCGTACCTCCCATACAACCCAAACATTGAAAGCGGAATAAATAACCTTCAGAGATAAAATTTGGCAGGTATGTTTTTTATGACAAACCAAATATGGTTTTGAAAAATTACCGTCATCCGCCCACGGACACGCCTTATTCCCATACAACCCAAAAAGTTTAAAACTCAATAATTAAGGTTATGTCTGTCATAGAGAAATTAAATTTGGTATGTATGTATTTTATACCAAAACTAAGGTGTGTTCAAAAATTGGGAGTAAGCCATCCATGCACAAGCCCACCTCCCATAGCGAAAGCACAATAAAGGCATTAACTGTGAGCTATAGGAATAAAACTTGGTATGTGTAAATTTTTCATCAACATTTAAATGCATATAAAATATATATAAAATATATATACGACCATTTACAATAAAATTTTTTTTGTTTTTGAAAAGTGGGTTTAGGTTATTTCATAGTCGGCCTAGACCGGCTTTAGACTTCCTTAACTTGTTATTTATAAGGTACTTGTATTGATTTGTATGAACTCTTAATGTTAACATGTCAAAATTCTACTTTGACATTTTAAAAGATTTTTTAGCTCATTGCATTAGAGATGAAGACAAAATAAAAAAAAAGAAATACAAAAAAGAATGAAGAAACATACAAAAAAAAAAAAAATTTGTTGGCAAAGCAAAAAAATTCTTTACAAACCTAAGTATTTTGTGATTTGATAAATTTAAATAAATCAATAACAGCATAAAATTTGTCCTTTAGCCCACTTTACCACTGAACCTAAACAGCCCATTGTTTACCTTGATATGGGTGTCAAATGCTGAAGTTTGAATAAGCTAAAGCTTGTCTCATCAAACACACCTACGGCATTTTTATTCCCATTTTGTACTCACAACCTACCTCTCGACATTATCACTTTGTGTGAACCCCAAAAATAAGAAAATCTTAACTTGGCGAAAAAATAAGTTCGCAGAAAATGACACGAAATGAAAACGCTTTGTTTTTAGTTCATCAACAAATAGGCAGGCTTAAGGCACGCCCCCTACCTTTAGAGAAACAAACCAAAATACAAGACCAAAACAAAAAAACAAAAATCACCCACATAAACAAGCCAGTGAACCGAGCAGGCGGAAAATGTTTTAATTAATTCGCTAAAGTATCCACAAGATATGCTACGGCATTTTTAAGATTTCGTTAAAAGAATATCTCAAGATATCACGTTGACGAGAGCTGGCTGCACTTTGCTACATTGACGTCTTTCTTCTATACGAGCAGATACTTGGCTACGTACTAACAGCTACATAAAGCTACAAATGTTGCCGTTCCATTCAAGTGGAAAGCTGGTCCAGCAGCATATTTAGCTTGATGAGTTTTCAACTTCATCGCTTTGAATGGCTGACTGAAACGAAAGAATGGCACAAAATTATAGCTTGAGTGACTGACTGACTGAATGAATGCATGGATTTGACTGACATTTGGCTGTAATGCAGAAAAAAAAAACTAACCAGATACTCTTAATTGTTGTTGCTATAGATACTTAGTACTTGAGATATTTATTTTTATTGTTACAAGCACCACAGCGACATGGAAAAAAAAAAACAGCAAATATTCTTGATCATGGCATTCATGCCAAAAATACCCGTTAACAGATTTTTATCTTGAGCGCATAAAGCGCGCTCAGTGTTTGTTGTATTTGCGTATCTTCTTAATCCCTTAGTTTGCTTATTTCCTGATGACTGCTTGAACTCACTTTCTTGAGCAGCAGCAACGGCAACGTCATTTCCGGCATTATTGGTAAATTAGAATTTTTCATTAAAATAAGTGTTGCCCCTTGTATTTGACTTGGGCCCCCCAGCTTAGTGCTTTCTTGCTTTCAATCGCTTGCTCCTGACAGCTCGTCGCATGAAGGTGCTCGGCCATATTGCTGTCTGGACGCTTCAATGTCTTCTGGCCACTTGATTGTGTGGATTTTTGCAGTCATTAGTTCTGCTTCTTAAGCTTTGCCCACGACGAATAGATTTACAAAAAAAAAAACCAACAAAAACAATGCAAAATCTACGTAGATCCATAAATTTTTATGGAAACAAGAAATATATAAAAATACTCAACATAGAGGGAGAGAGAGAAAAAAAAAAAATAAAGAAAAATTAATTCCTTTTCATTTCCTGTGCATTTTCTATTCATGTTGATATCTTTGTTTATCAGTCACAGTTGTTGTTATTATTGTTGTTGTTGTTGAGTGGAAATCTTCAAGACTTGCTGCTTAATGAGGAAATGAACTTTGCTACTTTGCTGCATTACATGTGGCTGGGGTGGATGGAGATGTTTTAGTGAATTGTCTTTTGGTTTGCAACTGTGGCAAGTGGGATTATTTTTATTTTGGCACAAGTAGGTGATAATTTCATGTAGCTTTTGTTCTTGTTTTTATTGTATAGCTAAGTGTGGTATGAGATGTGCAGATAGCCAGACCATTGTTTGATTTTCGTTCAATTTGAGTGACAAGCGTAACGGTAATAAAAATACATATTAAAAGGAATTTGCAATAATTAGAAAGTGTGCCACAGCAAGTCAATGTTATAGAAGCAGGGGCTGCTATAAAACCAAAAGATGCTGCTGATATGACAACGCTTCTGTTTTAATGAAACGACATTAAATGCGGTCTAGAGAAATTAAAAGAAGGGCTGAGTAATAAGATTATAAAAAAAATATACGTATAAGGCGTTGGGTAGCTTTGAGTATATGATTAACCGAAGCTTTCAATAATTTAAATTAAAATGAGTATTGTATGTTTTGCAAGTGTAGAAAAATCTTTTTCCTGCATATCGCATACAGTTATTTTTGATCCGTAGGTACATGTAAAAAACTTTTTGAAATCAAAAAAATATTCTTTTACCAGTAAACTTTAGAATATAACCCATCCAAACGTGCAAGTTTCAACTACATGTATTAGTTGACAACATGTTGTCAACATAGTCGAAACACTTCCGCCATTTGCTCTTTATTTTTAAATACTTTCTAACTAAACATTTTATGTTATATTAAAATAATGTGCTCTTTGCTTCCGTTTTTATTTGGTTTCCTTCCGCTTGAACTGACTTTCAAGCAAATGAACCCGACACAACTCTGCCTGCTCTTTGTCCTACTCATTCTCTTTTGTTGCTCGCCACATCATCAACATCTATACTCGTCCAGTGCCCGTGTCCGTGTCTGTTTAAACTGTTTGACTACAAACCCCAAATTGCGGCTGCACAAAACAACCGCGCCTTGTGTGACCTCAGACCACAATGACGATGACTACGACTACCACTACGAAGACTTTAAGGACGACAACGAAGCTGGCCTGTTTGCCATGAAGTGTAACTTTCAAAAGCAGATGACTGTTTTTTTTTTGTGTGTGTATGCGATGCATTGTTACTGCGGTAAAAAGTCGGAAAAAGGTAGTGCTACAAGATATTCAAGCTGACAAATGTTCGCGGTAGCCAACTTCATATTATCTGCATGGAAGCGCATCCATGTGTGAACATATGTTGAAACAATATTTTGAATGATGTGAATTTGAGTTCAAAGTCGTAGATGTGGGTTGAAAAATGATGCAGTGGGCACAGATCATAATACATCTTTAAGCTCATTCGGAGCTAAGTTTAAAATGAAGTTTTTATGTTATTTTATATGTTTGATCAGAAAACAGAAGCGACTGAAAAATATCATTATTATTCAATGAATAAAAAGAGCTGGGGCACGTCTTCGGGTTTTCTGTTGTAACGACTTTCCGTTTTCAGGTTTTCAGGTCACTGGACACTCGCCGGTGTCCAGGGTTCGTTGCAGAAAATTGATAATAAGAGACCCTTTTCCTTATGTACAGATATTTCTTCTTAGTTTATTAGTTATTAAATTAATGAGATGAACCTAGTTATGTCCTTGAGTTGACATTGACTTGCTGGCGATGTACTTAATTATGGCCTTGAGTTGACCGTGGCATGCAGGTTAAGTGTGTGGCTTTGCATGCTCGGAGCCCGAGTTCGATCCCCAGTCGCGGCGAAAAGTTTTTTCAATAAAACAACTTTTCTGATCCGTCACCACCTCTCTGCAGACAATGGCAAACCTCAGAGAGTAAATAATGCTATGTAAATCTTTTCGAGAACATGAACTTTAGCCGTTTGGAGTCGGCATAAAACATGTAGGTCCAGTTCTTGGTTAATTGTGTGCAAACATTTAATAACACACGCAACACAATTGATCATAAGAAGCTCGGTCAAAGTCCTTTCAAGGGCTGAAATGGCCAATTTTTTTTTTTTTTTTTTTTTTGTTTTGTTTGAGTTGACACTGACTTGCTGGCGACGTACTAAGTTATGCCCTTGATTCGACATTGACTTTCAGGCGATAATACAGACCTTGCTGGAGATGTTGAGACGAAGTTCAACTTGTTGCTGGTGCGTTGAGAATTGTCCACGACGGTGTTAGCACGTTTTTCTCTGGAGTTGAACTGTTTTAGTCGAATGGTATGTATTACTTTGGCGGGATTAGAGCGTTCTTTTGGGAAGCATGACCTTGTCTTGATACGATTTACTGGACTGGCAACTGAGGAAGTCTAATATCGCGGTAACCTGCGAGTGGAAACAAAATATTATAGGGGAAGAAAACTTACCACCGATAATATGTTTACAGAAGTCGACAAGAGAACTCTAAATCCTATCGAAGAAGTTTGACTGCCATGTTGGAGAAGAAAGCTTACCACCAATACTTAATCGCGGCACCCTGCGAGTGGAAACAAAATATTATTGGGGAAGAAAACTTACCACCAATATTATGTCTACAGAAATCGACAAGAGAACTCTGAGTCCTATCGAAGAAGTTTGACCAGCCTATTGGGCAAGAAAGCTTACCATCAATACCTAATCGCGGCACCCTATGAGTGGAAACAAAATATTATTGGGGAACAAGACATACCCCCGATAATATGTCTACGTAAATTTTCAATAGAACTCTGACTCCATAAGGTAACACTCACCACCAATAAACCAAGCACGTCCGACCATTTGGACTGCACGAAAAACAAGATACCGCTCAATGCTGCAACTAGCCTTTTAAACCTTCACTCCTAGCTTCGAGGCCAATATGTTTAAACCTGTTTTATGCTGAAAGCTTTGCTGAGTATGTGTTGTCTCTGGTTTCTCTGGTTTTATGCTGGCAGAACCACTGTTGCCAGATTAAGGTAAATTTCCTCAAATGAATTAATTTTTAACTCATTTTTTTGGGCAGAGGTAAAAAAGGTAATTTTTGACTAAAAGTGGTTAATTTTGCATTATAATTATTTTTAAGATTTCCGAATATTTTAAGTTATTTGCAGCTTTGTTATCTCTCTGAACGTTCTCACAAGTAGTCCCTTATTATTGGGAACCCCCTTTTGTACAAAAACAACAAACAATAATAACAAATGCAGGATTATTTTAATTTGTTGCAAATTTCAACTTTAAAAACTAAGGAATTTATTGGAACACATCGAGAAATAAGAAGTAATCAAATGTTTTGAAATTGCATTGAATACTGCTTAAAAGAATATAGGTTATAGAAAGCCATGACCAGTTCTTACAAAAAAAAGTTAATGGAAAGTGGATAAGAGAAGCGCCTTTTCATATCGTGAATTGGAAAAGTTGTTGGCAATAGGAAGAAACCAATTGTTCAAGGCTAGCAAAGAAATTTTTTAATGTGGCAGTAGTGAAGTGAGTTATAACGACTGTTAATTAAACTTCGGTGTTGTGCTAGGCTTAACTATCCTGTGTCAATTGTGTGTAATGCCGATTGTTAAGGCTCTGAGGGCCTCGATTTTTTCTTGCTATAACCATAATGTCGAAGTCGTCTGCAAAACCAACAATCTTGACATAGCAAGTCTAAGAACACCTTTATACATGACGTTCCACAGAAGAGGGCCCAGGATCAACACTTGTAAGATACCACCAAAGACATTTATGGTACCTTTTTCTGTGTCATAGCAACATTTTTTGCTGAAATAATTTGCCTTCGTTTAATATCATGGCATTCCAAAACCCCTAAGAGCCGTCATGATCTGGTTTCAGTTGTACGAATTGAAATCATAACGCACGCCAAGCGCTGCTACAAAGCAGTAGTGCTTTATTCCCCTTTTCCTTTACTTCTATCTATTTTCTTGGACAACCTATTTTGCAATACTCGTGACCAGATGGATGGCATTTGTTGTTGAATGAGACTTGAATGAAACTCGGAATCCAAACTATAAGGAAAAAAAAAAGTGTGCGTGTCAGCTACGACGCGCGATTGGAGTTTACTTCTTATTGATTGCCTTGGAATTTTATATAATCATGTACAATAGGCAAATTGGTTAAATATATAAACTCATCATGTATTAACAGTAAACATTATTAATTTCATTACCAAAATGTAATGTCGTTACCAACAACTGAGGCAATAAAATTTAAATAACTAAAACTCGAAACGTAAAAAATTGAAGTAAAATTTTTTACAAATCGTGATAATTGAACACAATCTAGACGTCCCCAGTGTTCTTTCAAAAAACTAAATATAAATTAAGGTTTTCTCTCAAAAATATTATTTTAATATGAAATCCATTAAAGTTTCAATGACCCAGCCTAGACCTCAGATAGTCCAGTTACATCCGCTTGACCACAGAATCATCCACTTTTGTCTAAATGCTTCGTGGAATTCATAAAAGTGACAATGACCTCAGAAAATCCCATTGCATCCGATTGGCCATAGAATCACCCATTTTGGTCCAAATGTTCCATGGAACCCATAAAAGTTCCAATGACCCGCCTATGACCTCAGATAATCCCATTGCATCCGATTGGCCATAGAATCACCCATTTTGGTCCAAATGTTCCATGGAACCCAAAAAAATTCCAATGACCCGCCTATGACCTTAGATAATCCCATTGCATCCGATTGGCCATAGAATCACCCATTTTGGTCCAAATGTTCCATGGAACCCATAAAAGTTCCAATGACCCGCCTATGACCTCAGATAATCCCATTGCATCCGTTTGGCCATAGAATCATCCATTTTGGTCCAAATGTTCCATGGAACCCATAAAAGTTCCAATGACCCGCCTATGACCTCAGATAATCCCATTGCATCCGATTGGCCATAGAATCACCCATTTTGGTCCAAATGTTCCATGGAACCCATAAAAGTTCCAATGACCCGCCTATGACCTCAGATAATCCCATTGCATCCGATTGGCCATAGAATCACCCATTTTGGTCCAAATGTTCCATGGAACCCATAAAAGTTCCAATGACCCGCCTATGACCTCAGATAATCCCATTGCATCCGTTTGGCCATAGAATCATCCATTTTGGTCCAAATGTTCCATGGAACCCATAAAAGTTCCAATGACCCGCCTATGACCTCAGATAATCCCATTGCATCCGATTGGCCATAGAATCACCCATTTTGGTCCAAATGTTCCATGGAACCCATAAAAGTTCCAATGACCCGCCTATGACCTCAGATAATCCCATTGCATCCGTTTGGCCATAGAATCATCCATTTTGGTCCAAATGTTCCTTGGAACCTACAAAAGACACAATGACCCGCCTGTGACCTCACATGATCCCATTGCATCCGATTGGCCATAGAATCACCCATTTTGGTCCAAATGTTCCATGGAACCCATAAAAGTTCCAATGACCCGCCTATGACCTCAGATAATCCCATTGCATCCGATTGCCCATAGAATCACCCATTTTGGTCCAAATGTTCCATGGAACCCATAAAAGTTCCAATGACCCGCCCATGACCTCAGATAATCCCATTGCATCCGATTGGCCATAGAATCATCCATTTTGGTCCAAATGTTCCTTGGAACCTACAAAAGACACAATGACCCGCCTGTGACTTCACATAATCCCATTGCATCCGATTGGCCATAGAATCACTCATTTTGGTCCAAATGTTCCATGGAACCCACAAAAGACACAATGACCCGCTTGTGACCTCAGATAATCCCATTGAATTCGATTGGCCATAGAATCACCCATTTTGGTCCAAATGTTCCATGGAACCCATAAAAGTTCCAATGACCCGCCTATGACCTCAGATAATCCCATTGCATCCGATTGGCCATAGAATCACCCATTTTGGTCCAAATGTTCCATGGAACCCATAAAAGTTCCAATGACTCCCCTGTCACCTCCATGGAATCCATGGAATCCATTAAAGTGCTAATGACCAGCCTTTGACCTCAGATAATCCCATTGCATCCGATTGGCCATAGAATCACCCATTTTGGTCCAAATGTTCCATGGAACCCATAAAAGTTCCAATGACCCGCCTATGACCTCAGATAATCCCATTGCATCCGATTGGCCATAGAATCACCCATTTTGGTCCAAATGTTCCATGGAACCCATAAAAGTTCCAATGACCCGCCTATGACCTCAGATAATCCCATTGCATCCGTTTGGCCATAGAATCATCCATTTTGGTCCAAATGTTCCATGGAACCCATAAAAGTTCCAATGACCCGCCTATGACCTCAGATAATCCCATTGCATCCGATTGGCCATAGAATCACCCATTTTGGTCCAAATGTTCCATGGAACCCATAAAAGTTCCAATGACCCGCCTATGACCTCAGATAAACCCATTGCATCCGATTGGCCATAGAATCACCCATTTTGGTCCAAATGTTCCATGGAACCCATAAAAGTTCCAATGACCCGCCTATGACCTCAGATAATCCCATTGCATCCGTTTGGCCATAGAATCATCCATTTTGGTCCAAATGTTCCATGGAACCCATAAAAGTTCCAATGACCCGCCTATGACCTCAGATAATCCCATTGCATCCGATTGGCCATAGAATCACCCATTTTGGTCCAAATGTTCCATGGAACCCATAAAAGTTCCAATGACCCGCCTATGACCTCAGATAATCCCATTGCATCCGATTGGCCATAGAATCACCCATTTTGGTCCAAATGTTCCATGGAACCCATAAAAGTTCCAATGACCCGCCTATGACCTCAGATAATCCCATTGCATCCGTTTGGCCATAGAATCATCCATTTTGGTCCAAATGTTCCATGGAACCCATAAAAGTTCCAATGACCCGCCTATGACCTCAGATAATCCCATTGCATCCGATTGGCCATAGAATCACCCATTTTGGTCCAAATGTTCCATGGAACCCATAAAAGTTCCAATGACCCGCCTATGACCTCAGATAATCCCATTGCATCCGATTGGCCATAGAATCATCCATTTTGGTCCAAATGTTGCTTCAACCAATAAAAGTTCCAATGACTCCCCTGTCACCTCCATGGAATCCATGGAATCCATTAAAGTGCTAATGACCAGCCTGTGACCTCAGATAATCCCATTGCATCCGATTGGCCATAGAATCACCCATTTTGGTCCAAATGTTCCATGGAACCCATAAAAGTTCCAATGACCCGCCTATGACCTCAGATAATCCCATTGCATCCGATTGGCCATAGAATCACCCATTTTGGTCCAAATGTTCCATGGAACCCATAAAAGTTCCAATGACCCGCCTATGACCTCAGATAATCCCATTGCATCCGTTTGGCCATAGAATCATCCATTTTGGTCCAAATGTTCCATGGAACCCATAAAAGTTCCAATGACCCGCCTATGACCTCAGATAATCCCATTGCATCCGATTGGCCATAGAATCACCCATTTTGGTCCAAATGTTCCATGGAACCCATAAAAGTTCCAATGACCCGCCTATGACCTCAGATAATCCCATTGCATCCGTTTGGCCATAGAATCATCCATTTTGGTCCAAATGTTCCATGGAACCCATAAAAGTTCCAATGACCCGCCTATGACCTCAGATAATCCCATTGCATCCGATTGGCCATAGAATCACCCATTTTGGTCCAAATGTTCCATGGAACCCATAAAAGTTCCAATGACCCGCCTATGACCTCAGATAATCCCATTGCATCCGATTGGCCATAGAATCATCCATTTTGGTCCAAATGTTGCTTCAACCAATAAAAGTTCCAATGACTCCCCTGTCACCTCCATGGAATCCATGGAATCCATTAAAGTGCTAATGACCAGCCTGTGACCTCAGATAATCCCATTGCATCCGATTGGCCATAGAATCACCCATTTTGGTCCAAATGTTCCATGGAACCCATAAAAGTTCCAATGACCCGCCTATGACCTCAGATAATCCCATTGCATCCGATTGGCCATAGAATCACCCATTTTGGTCCAAATGTTCCATGGAACCCATAAAAGTTCCAATGACCCGCCTATGACCTCAGATAATCCCATTGCATCCGTTTGGCCATAGAATCATCCATTTTGGTCCAAATGTTCCATGGAACCCATAAAAGTTCCAATGACCCGCCTATGACCTCAGATAATCCCATTGCATCCGATTGCCCATAGAATCACCCATTTTGGTCCAAATGTTCCATGGAACCCATAAAAGTTCCAATGACCCGCCTATGACCTCAGATAATCCCATTGCATCCGTTTGGCCATAGAATCATCCATTTTGGTCCAAATGTTCCATGGAACCCATAAAAGTTCCAATGACCCGCCTATGACCTCAGATAATCCCATTGCATCCGTTTGGCCATAGAATCACCCATTTTGGTCCAAATGTTCCATGGAACCCATAAAAGTTCCAATGACCCGCCTATGACCTCAGATAATCCCATTGCATCCGTTTGGCCATAGAATCATCCATTTTGGTCCAAATGTTCCATGGAACCCATAAAAGTTCCAATGACCCGCCTATGACCTCAGATAATCCCATTGCATCCGATTGGCCATAGAATCACCCATTTTGGTCCAAATGTTCCATGGAACCCATAAAAGTTCCAATGACCCGCCTATGACCTCAGATAATCCCATTGCATCCGTTTGGCCATAGAATCATCCATTTTGGTCCAAATGTTCCATGGAACCCATAAAAGTTCCAATGACCCGCCTATGACCTCAGATAATCCCATTGCATCCGATTGGCCATAGAATCACCCATTTTGGTCCAAATGTTCCATGGAACCCATAAAAGTTCCAATGACCCGCCTATGACCTCAGATAAACCCATTGCATCCGATTGGCCATAGAATCACCCATTTTGGTCCAAATGTTCCATGGAACCCATAAAAGTTCCAATGACCCGCCTATGACCTCAGATAATCCCATTGCATCCGTTTGGCCATAGAATCATCCATTTTGGTCCAAATGTTCCATGGAACCCATAAAAGTTCCAATGACCCGCCTATGACCTCAGATAATCCCATTGCATCCGATTGGCCATAGAATCACCCATTTTGGTCCAAATGTTTCATGGAACCCATAAAAGTTCCAATGACCCGCCTATGACCTCAGATAATCCCATTGCATCCGTTTGGCCATAGAATCATCCATTTTGGTCCAAATGTTCCATGGAACCCATAAAAGTTCCAATGACCCGCCTATGACCTCAGATAATCCCATTGCATCCGATTGGCCATAGAATCACCCATTTTGGTCCAAATGTTCCATGGAACCCATAAAAGTTCCAATGACCCGCCTATGACCTCAGATAATCCCATTGCATCCGATTGGCCATAGAATCATCCATTTTGGTCCAAATGTTGCTTCAACCAATAAAAGTTCCAATGACTCCCCTGTCACCTCCATGGAATCCATGGAATCCATTAAAGTGCTAATGACCAGCCTGTGACCTTGATAATCCCATTGCATCCGAATGGCCATAGAATCATCCATTTTTTGTCCAAATTCTCCATGGAATCCATTAAAGTGCCAATGATCTGCCTGTGACCTTGATAATTCCATTGCATTCGATTGGCCAACCATAACGCAAAAAATAGTTGAAAATTCAAACGTAACGAAAAAAAGTTGAAAATTCAACCATAACGCAAAAAATAGTTGAAAATTCAAACGTAACGAAAAATAGTTGAAAATTTGACTTTACCCCCTAATATAATTTCTTTATATGCAAATCGATTCTAAAGGAGTAAACTCCAAAAAGTCCTTCTCCTGCTTGCATCGCTTCTTCTAGGCGGTTACATAACACTCGCTTGAACATCTTTCCTATTGTATCGAGAAGACTATTAGCCTACATCCTAAGAAGCATGCGTGGAATAACTTCCTTTGGTATGAATACTAGATTCTGGATCGTCCACTGTGCTAGTAAGAGTCCCTCGTGTTGGCACTCGTTGTATATCTGCGCAAATACATGCGGCTGTTACTCGATGGCAAGTTTTGATATCATCAGGTCACTTTTTATACCTTTTGCGATAGCCAAAATCTCCTCTTCGCTTGCTATCGGTATGGCTTGCCATATTCTTCGATGGTCTGGAGAGCTTGCTACTGAGGGAGTGCTTTAACTATTTCGCTCAACACTTGTCGGTGTTGTTCGTCCAAAATCCTACAGCTTCTTTATAACCAGTCTGCGTGCAGAACCCCAAGGCCTGGCTTGTGTCTTATGACATAGTGGCAGTAAGCCATTCGCCTATACTTTAACGGATTTCTTTTTTGAAAGCCTTTCTGAACAGTCTGCAAGATTTGTGGAGTACGTCGAAGCTGTTCGTATGATAATACCTTCATGTCGCTTGTAAGTATTGTCTGCGTGCCTTGGCGTTCCACCAGTAGACCGTGTTGTGCTTCCTTTTGCTAGGTCTTCTCAAAAACATCGTTTCGCCTATATCACGCACGGAAAAATTCCAAAAGAAACAAAAAGGTATGAACAAAAAGGTATGAACAAAAAGGTATGCAACATAAAATCCTTACATTTTGACCTTTCCTTCATTATTTCGAGTTTTGTTGTTTATTTGTTCCCTCTTCTTCGATATGTTGTTCTGTAATTTTGGTTTTTTCTTTGCTAATTTTGGCAACTTTTAAGAAAATTGAGACTTAACTTTAAACGCACTTCCAAGAAATGTAACGTTAAAGACCACATAAAAGTGGTTATATCTTCAAAACAACAATATTTAGAAGAAAATTTTGTTCACATAAAATGCATGTCTTGTGGCCTACTTTCATGTACACATTAAAAGTATTCTTGTTTCATTCCATATTTTCAATATATTTGCGTTCGTTATATTGTAACGTTAAAGAGAAAAAAAATTTAAATATAATGAACATTTAATGTTTTTAATTTGTTTCTTTACAATTTGAAGTGGTTAATTTATTCCACTGTGCCGGCTTATGTCCTCAGATTATTTAAACAGTTTTGAAAAATATTATAAAGCCCTTCATCGAAGTCACATGTGAGGTCTGTAGCCACCATGGCACCCAACCACTATCTTCTTACAACTCTCTACCGGTTAGGAGTTTGAGTTTTGCGAATTGTAAATCGGTACAAATCACAACAATAACATTAAATCAGAATACAATAATAAGAGAAAAAAACAACGACAGCAAAATATGACAGCTCAATGACGTATGGCCAAAGGATTGTTGCAACAGATTTTCCAATCCACACAGCTAAACACACGCTACACATAACATGCTTACAACTGTCTGACATGTGTGCGTAGCGGGTGTGTAGCGGGCGCGCTTTTTATGATTTTTTTCGATTAAATTTATGGATTGGCATATTTTTAGCGTTATTTATGAAATATTGTTTTAACGTTATGGCGGTAGAATGAAGTGCGTGCGTGTGAGTGTTTGCGGTTATGGCGGTTAACCAGTTTTACTTATTGTTAAGCGCCACAAATGAAGTTGGCAACGCATGCGACATGGCTGTCAACCAGAACTGACAGCAGTGCGAGACAGGGTTGCAAAAAATATTGCGTTGACTGTAAAACATTTACACAAAAACAAAAATGTGTGGAGTTATGTGTAGATATATTTTACATGTCGACAGCTTGTTGCATGTAGAGTGAGTGGGCAGCAGGGAGTTTGTCGGCTTCTGTTTGACGAAGACCTGTTAAAAGTTGTGTGCGTTGTTTTTTTTTTTAAACCCTGGGGAACGCTCTTTTCCAATTTGCATGAAATTGATTTTGCTTTTTTTTTTCAATTTTTTTTTTGCTACGCTTTGATGATTTTTTATTGCAATTCACTTCTACATATTGAGACAAAAAAGCCTTTGGAATAAAAATTAGATTTCAATTCTTTTAAATTTTTAATTTGCTTGAAATTGACATGTTTTGCTTTGCATTGAATTTTTATGTGAAAACAGGCGTTACAAATTCACCCCAATTGAAATGATATTTCAAAAAAAAATTTAAATGTATGCAAAAAAGCAACATTGTTTTGAATTTTTTTCCTAAAAATGTGTACAATTTTCATGTTTAACTGGTTTGTAGAATTTTAATTAAACTTATGTAATCAGCATCATTAATCATAAGCTCGACAAACATATTGTCTGTTATAAATTCCTAGTTCTCAAAATACAAATCACGCAAAAAATCTCAAATTTCATTAATTCATAGAGGCAGGTTTAAGCTTTTACGCAGTCAAAATTTGAGCCGCCAAATGATTTATGAAGTTGTCGCCACAAAAGCACAAACAAAATACACAAAAATATCCAAATCTTGTTCTTGTTTTTGTTTCAGGGTTCAAGCAAATATTGTAGAAAACCACTACAGTGACTTCTTGACACAACTTGAGGCACATCTTAAGTTGCACGCATTGAGTGCGAAGTGCAAATAGATTACAAACGAGCCGCTTTCCGCAAAACAAAACGCCTGTCTAACGAAATACACGTCGTGGCGTATTTGTCAAAGCATTTTCGAAGGATTTGTTCAAAAAAACCATAAAACAATTAATCAAACCTCAAAAAAAAAAAAAAAAAAAAATGGGCAGAAACGGGCAAATATAACTGTGCGTCACATTCAGCATGAAGCGTCGGCATTAAATGTCACAAAAGGTTGTTTGACTTTCAGCTATTGAAAATAAGTTTTCAATTTAGCGATAAAAAAATCAAACGTTTATTTGAAGATACTTCAAATACGGCAAATTTGCTGATCTCAACAGAACAAAATCAAAAGTTTTTAGTTCGTTTAAAGTGGCATGTGGTATAAAAATAAGCCTTTGTTGTTGAACGCCTTTATTAAAGTTAGAGAGAGGAACATAATGTCAAGCGGCTCTTATGACACTTTTGGTGTGATGAAGCATTTAAGTTGTAGTGTTTTGCTTTTATGTTTTCCGAACAATGCGGCCACCTTTTCAATTGGTTTGTATATCGCCTAGAAGTGGTAGAATTTTGCCATCATTTCTACTCAAGAGCGATACCTTATGTCAGATTAGCATGCTAGTCATATGCGATTAAATATTTTCACTACCCCCAAATTCGAGTATTGCTTAATGACTGAAGTTATTGAACAGAACAAACTTTCAAATTCTTCGCAAAATGAGTTCAAGTAGTTTTGTTCAGTAAAATTTTCTGCCAATCCAATACCTGTCAAGGAAAATGACTATTAAACTAAAAAAATTTAAATAATTATTTGACACATAGTAGAATAAACAAGGTAGTTGTAGAATCAATGCTCTCACTTTATCTCTCAGTGTCAGAATTATCAACATCAATAAAAGTCATGATGCAAAAAGAAGGTGGTAGCGAGTTTTTCTCTACACCATAAATTTCTTTCTTTCTTCCTGTCAAAAAATTGCGAGCGAAAGAGGCGAACAGTTGATACATGTCAAAGAATATTATTTTTTTTTGTTTGTTGTTATCCGCAAAATGTTACCGCAATAGTCAATTACAATTGTGTAAATTATGTTTAAATCATTTTTTAAATACAATTTCTCTGTGTTGTTGTATTGTGTCCCACTTATTGGCAATTTCCTCCGCAACTTCTGTTAGCCACCATAAAAGAACTAGTCATGGTATTGCGGATAGGTTGAACGCACGATTGAAATTCACCATCAGCTGATTTTGACAGAAACGGGGATACATAAATTTATCATTTTGAGAAAGAAGTGTCAAACTCGCTACCACCTTCTTTTTGTATCATTAATACAAGTCATTGACGTCCAGTGATGCCAACTATACGAAAATCAAGGTTTTCTACTGATATTTAAGCCTTGTACAGTAATCGAACAACAGCGACAAAATAAGCTCAAATAACAACTCAAAATTAACTTGAACGGTAAAAAAATTTGCGTATTACTCAAAAATATGTTTACTTACTTTGTTATAACTTCACGGTTATCAACACTTGCAAATAATAACAGTTGCAGCCATGAAAGTTGCACATGTGAGCAAAGTTGGCAACGATTTAGGAGAGGTGCACCTTGGCGCAAAAGTTGAAGCAGAATTTTTGAACTTAGGTTCAGCCAATATCAACGATATTCAGCAAGTTCAAATTTTCTGTTTGTATTTTTATATTGAGGCTTCATTGCATATTAAAAAAAATTTCCATTTCAAAACATTCAAAGCAATTTTTGGAAAAATTTGGGATTGGTCGATACAATATTTTTCGTCAGTTATACCAGAAAAATTTTATAACGATATCGACATGGGATATAGAATTTCACGGAACATGGATCGGCCGTTAGAGAACCTTGAGGTAGCCATCTATTGTCAAGAAGTCAATAAAGTTGTAAAGTGGGCGGGAGGTTACATTTACATTTACATTTTCCACTAGTTTTATAGTTAATTCGGCACATATTCTTGCTCCCACATTCTTCAGTAACCGTTGAAAGAATTTTTTCTTAACTCAATCTAAAACTAAATTTCGAAATTGATTAGAACCAACAACTTTCGATGAAATATCCATGACGAAATTCCAATGTTCTTTTATTTGTAATGATTTTAATATGTTTATAAATATTCAATATGTTTTTACTATTATTAAAAAAAATCTTATGTTCCTTCAAAACGAAAGAAGTTTAAGTTTTTTGTGTTTTTAAGTTCTTAGAAGATATGTCTTATGTTATGTTTTTAACTATTTTTACTTTAAGTTATGTTTTAAATTATTTGTTACTTTTTATAAGTTCAATTCAATTAAAAACAAAAAATATTTTTAAAAACGACTTCAATTGTGAAATTTATTTGCTGTTAGTTTCAAAATTGGAGAAAAAAACTATACAAATTTGCTTAAATCCACGGATTTACACGGATTTTGTATGTCGCATTTGCGGATTTTTACTCTCTTCGGGTTGGCATCACTGTTGACGTCTCGTTTTGTCGCTCTATTTCGCTCAGTCATGATAGAATAACAAGGTAGGCGCATATTGGAGAGGAAGTGAGCTAGATGTCAAAATCGGCTGTTCGAATTCGAGTTGTTCTAATTGTTGTTGTTGAAAAAAATTCTGACTTTCGGCTCTCACATGATATAAGGACACAGGTAGACTTATTAGAATGACAGCAAAAATTGGCATACCTATGCTGTCAAAATACGATGCTGCCGTATCGTTAAGCCAAAATCCAACTTTTCAGTATAATATGTTTATGTAGATCTTAACAATAAATAGAATTAAGAATTATAATAGCATTAAGAATTATAATAGAAACACGAATTAGAAACACGTAATAAAAGAAATGAGATAGTGAGAAAGTTTTGTTTTTTAATGCAGAATGCATTTTCGAATTAAAAATCTTAATAAAAAAATCAGAATAAAAGCGTGTGAGTATGCAAATGTATCAACATTTTTTGTGACGTAAATTCTAAAATGAAGTTGAGTGTATAATCAAACAAAAACTAAAGTTGCTTTGTATATTATTATATAAGTTTTTATCCCTTTTGTCCCACACAAAAAATTCCCAAAAACAATTTTTTCCCACAAAATTCAAGATGTGGCAATATTGACGCTGAGCTTGACAGCAATGGCAGGTTGATTTCTAGGAACTCAACTCTAATAAATCTACCTGAGTTCTTGTATCATGGGCTCTCAGCCATTGTTTATCAAATGGTAGAATAAACAAGGTTGCTACAGGGATATTTATTTTCTCTCTCTCAGAGTCGGAATTGTCAAAATCAATAAAAATTATTTGATATCTTGTTTTGTTGCTTTATTTCGTTCAGTATTTTTTAAAAATTCGGACTCTTATAAATAATATGACAAATATGCATTAAAACGCTAGAAAGTCTCTCAAAACATGTACTGATAAAGCTTAAAAATATAGTTTATTCTTTTCAACTACACTTAACAGTCATAATTTCACTTTACCAACTACTCCAAATCACACTCTCTTCGCCTGAAAATCAGTTCGAATGCAACAGAAATATTATTGATATCATTAAATTTACAGTTTTGTGCATTAATGCAAGCAGTTTTATTGGCAGGCACTTAAATTTAATAAATATTCTTCATCACACACGGAAAAGCTTTAAAAACGCACACATGCAACACTTAAAATGTGAAAGGTTTAACTGTTATTGCACATTCTGACACTTAAATCAACGCGGAACACATACATATATGATATTCATGACTATTATAACAGCGAATGACGAAATGCAAATAAAAACTGCTGAAATTAACATTAAAATTATAATATAACAAAAGCAACAAAAACAATAAGTACGGCAAAAGCAACAACAACATCGAATAGAACAATAACATTATTAATGGTCACAAAACCTTTTCACACATTTTAGTCAGTTTTATGATCGTCAACTCACACACACACCCTTTGTTGTACAACTGTCAATGTCTGACACTTAACTGTCAAATGGTCTGTCCCTTTAGCATTCTATGTTGTTGTAGCACGTTTCTATTTTGATTTGACGTTATGGTTGAAAATTTGAATTTTGCAAAATTTTTATAGTTTCCAGTGCGTTTTTATTGCATTCGTTGTCGGTGTCGTCGTCATAAACATTTATCAGCAACACCAAAAACGGAGTCGGATGTAAACGGTGTGCTAGCGTGTGGTGAGGTGGACGCCACTGCAAGAGTGTGGAAAGGGGTTCATAGTATGCAAATACATTAAAATTTAGATTGAAATTGGTTTTTGTGCTACACAAGGCGTGCATGAAATCCAAAAGAAAGTGAGAGAAAGGAGGTAGATCGACACTCTGATGTATCCACTCTGATGGATATTGGGACGGACCAATACTGTTGATTATTTTGAAAATTTATTGCGAGAAATTTCTGTAGAGAGTACAAAATTTATAATTTTATCATTTTAATGAAGAGGTAAACGGCAGATTTATAAAGGACAATAAAATTTCTAAAAATTTGTCTCTATTTTTGGAAAATCTTCCTATTACAAATGACCTAAGCTATATATGCAAAATTAAAATGTCTTACAAATTTTGTTGTTATTGTTATTTTAATTTTGAGGGTCACGAAAGGAAATTACAATCAAGGAAACAAACAATTATGTTTTGCAAGAGTTTAATTAATAAAAATATTTTAAGGAATTGATTGAGTTTTTAGAAAACTTTTAGTGTTGGAGTTAATTCTCTCTCAATTTAATTACTTTTGACTTTTGAAAAGTACGCGAACAGACCTTAATTTGTATTATTTTTTAAAAAAAATATTTTTTTTGCATACTTTTAGGCAGAAAATTTGTTCGAATAGTTTAAATTAAAAAGTTTGAAAAGCACTGTAATAGCAAGTAATAATTACAGTTTGAGCAGTTATACATACAATGAGCCTAATGAATAAAACGTTAGCAATTGCTTTTACTTGGAATTTCTAAAGAATTTAAATTCCAAGGAAGAAAATAAAATGGTTTGAATAAAAACTTTAGTAATTCCTTTTTTCTTAAGCAATTCCTTATTTCCTTAGCAAAGGCAAACTTTATGATCTTTACCTTAGTTTTTTAAGACATTGCTTAAAAGCGTATGAATAAACCAAGGAATTGCTTTTGCCAGTTAAGGAATTGCTTAGGATTTTTCAAGTTGAAATTTTGTTGAAGTTAGTTTTAATTTGTCATTTTCTGTCAGTTGTGTACAGAAAAAATGGTAAATGCGAGCGTAACAGTGAGAGGAATAGAGATTAACTGAGTTGTGTCGAATTGTTGTTCTTAAGGCGGTATTCTAGTCTAGGGGTACACATTTTGGGTGGTTTATTAAAATTCGATAAAAAGAATTAAGAATATTTTTAATAGCCATTTTCTTATGAAATATTTATTGATATTTTAACAAAAACTTTGAAAAAAGGGCAAAAAACAACTTTTTTCAAAAATCCGCCATATTGTTAAAAAAATGTGTTTTTAATTTCCGTGGTTTAGACAATAGCGACATTCTTACTTATTAAGAATATATTTTATTTTCTTCCTCAGATCACCAGAAGAGTTGGAACTATGTTAAGAAGGAATCAACCTTATTTTGTACTCATCCACCCCATTTTACCAGCCTGGTATTTTTAAAATAAAGGGTGTCCCAACAAGAACGCAATTTTTAAATGTGGCAACACTGGAAGTGTCATTATTTGACATTTGAACAATTGCTACTGTTTGCTAGTAGAAGGTACGAGGTTATTAAAAATGGAGTGATACACGAATGAATAACGCATTCTCATTGTGAAATTGTTTTTCCAAAATGGTGAAAGTTTTGCGGCTACAGTTCGCAAATTGCGATCAGGGTTACCACCGAAAAAAATATTTTGCTACCAACCATATTAAAAAAAACTACCAAAATGGATACAAAACTACCAAATCAGTATAAGCTTTAAAACTCTTTTCGAAATACTGTAAAAATGTTGTCATGCTTACATTTATATTAATTTTCTATTGTATATTAAACAATCGTAAATAAAAAGTAAGATTTTTTATTATAATTCCATTTTAAAAAGTAAAATCAATCTGCCGTATTTTCCCAATACGGGCGCTCCACGCCCAATACAAGTCGTGATTGGCTGCATGCTCTTCGATTGGCTTGAAATTTTGTCTAAAGGTACTTTTTCCACTTATAAGAATGTAAGTTATTTATTTTTTTCACCATTTTTTCAAAAGTTATGGAGATACCAATTTTTAATATAGGTAAAAATCTTGAAAATAGAGTCATTTCCAATAAATCATATCTCCATCATCTGTTACCCTATTTTTGTAAATGAAAAATCGTTAGAAAGCTATTAAAAACCGATTTTAAAAATAATATTTTTGGTATTTTTATGCTATAGTTGCCAATATTTAACTTGCTCATATCTCAAAAAGTGAACCTTTTGTTTTTTTGTAATTTTTAAAGCAGAATATGTAAACTTTCCATCCATTTCACTTTATCGTTCATAACTTCTATACCGTTTGAGATATCTATACAAAATCTTCAACCAAAATGTTTGCCTTATTAGGGCCAGTAAAAATTTTATATATATAAAATAACACCATACGTGACCTTGGCCCATACATTTTTAAGGTTACAATATATATCAATTCAAAAATATGAAATAATAAAAGCCTTTTCTAATAAGATATTAATGTTTATACATAAATTGAAAATAATCTGTCCAAACGAAAAAATATAAAACAATATAACACCAAAGAATATATAAAAAAGATTAAACGAAAAATATTTTTCAATACTTTTGGCTTATTCCTTAGTTCACCCAGTCTTAAGAAGTGCTTCTGTCGCGCCTTTTTTATTTTCATTTATTTTATTTGAGTTTTATTTAGCTACAAATTTTTATAAACTACTAAATTAAAAAATTTACCAAAATCTTCCAAATTGAACAAAAATCTACCAAATAACCAAAAACTGATTTGAAGAAAAAAAACTACCAAATTTGGTTGAATTTAACCAAAGCGGTAACGCTGATTGCGATCAATTTGGGGTCACAATAATGCTCCAAAAGAGTCAACTGTAAAGAGATTAATGGATAAATTTGGATAAACAGACCCGAAACTGGGTCTGTTAGTGATGTAAAGACAACAACGCGCCTTCGACCAGGTCGATCGACCGAAAATGTCGCAGCTGTACGTGATGATGTCGCTCAAACTCCATCCACCTCAATTCGACACCGAGCTCAACAAATTGGTGTCTCCAAATCCACTATGCAGCGAATTTTGACAAAAGATTTGCATCTTCATGCATACAAAGTTCAATTGACTCAGGAACTGAAGCCAGCTGACCATGGACAGCGAAGGGAGTTCGTTAATTGGGTATTGGAGAGACAACATGAAAATGCTGATTTTGCCGCTAAAATCATCTTCAGTGACGAGGCCCATTTCCATCTTGATGGCTTCGTCAATAGGCAGAATTGTCGCATTTGGGGTGAGAAAAATCCTCGAGTGATTCACGAGAAGCAAATGCATCCTCAACGTGTCACTGTGTGGTGTGGTTTTTGGGCTGGAGGAATCGTTGGACCTTTTTTTTATGAAAATGAGGCAGATCAAGCGCAAACAGTCAATGGTGTTCGGTATCGTGAAATGATAACCACTTTTTTCTTGCCTAGAATTGAAGAAATGAATGTGGAGGGCATGTGGTTCCAACAAGACGGTGCCACATGTCATACAGCTAGAGAAACAATTCAATTGCTGCATCAGTCATTTCCCGGTCGTGTTATTTCGCGTTTTGGAAATCAGAATTGGCCGCCTAGATCGTGCGATTTAACACCATCAGATTTTTTTCTTTGGGGTTTTTTGAAGTCGATGGTTTACGCGATTAAGCCGACGACGACTCGAGCCTTAAATGAGGAAATTGGACGCTGTATTAATGAAATACCGCAGCATTTATGCAAAACGGTCATTGAGAATTTCATTAAAAGATCGCGTGCATTGCCAGTAAAGCCGCGGCGGCCATCTGCACGATATATTGTTCCATACATAACCTCATTCTGTCTACTTTACGATATAATAAAGTTTAACGATTTTTTTTTTAAATATCTGTATTTTATATAAAATTTAAAAATTGCGTTCTTGTTGGGACACCCTTTATTAAACATTTTTGTATTACTTAAAAATTCTTAAAAATTGTAAAATTCGAACTAACATAAACAAACGCTGTGATACGGGTCTTCTAATTTAGCCTCTTTTTTCACCCCTCACTCTCAGAATCGACCTATCTTTTGCTAACCAGAATTTGTTCCATAGTGTTATTCGATGCTCAAATAAGCGGTGGACATAATAACGAGAATGTATAAGTGATTTAAATTTGTGCGAGAATAATTTCAATTAATTTTTTTAAGGAAAAACCAAGGCAAACCTACAAATTTATTTCAAGTGTACTTAATTGGTCACCATGTATCGTAGTCCAAGCGTTGAAAGACAAAAAGTTCAACGTTAAAAAAAGTAGAAGTCAGAGGACGTAAGAAAACAAACACACTCCTTCGGCAGGTAAGCGTATCGTAAGAGAAGCCGTCAAAGATTCTATCACTACATCATCTGCCATAAGGAGAAAGTTGTCGTTGGAAATTAGTGCTAGAACAATTCGATGCCGTTTACAGGACAACAGTTTACAAGGGCGAATTGCTAGTATGGTTCTATATCTAGTGCAAAAATATCAAGCAACGGATTGATTGACACTTTTATTATTTTGGCCAGCCTTTTTAACTTTATCGAATTTGTATAATTAAAAATTAATATTCCGTGAATTATTTTGTTTTCATTAGAAAAAATATATTTTTTGTGAAGTGTTAAGTAATATAAGAGCATGACTTTAGAGTTTCTTTACTTGTGTTTATTTGAAAAATGGAAAAACATTAAAGCCAAACGACACCGAAATAACCGAAATTGAATCGATCGACTTCATAAAGAATGAAGATGATTGTCAACAAAAATGGGAGAAGCTCAGACTATGTTGTGGTGGAAGGGCACATTGTACATTCCAAAAGGTTGGTCCACCAAGAAGGTCAATGTACATAATGACCTCCCACCCTATGCCGTTCATAACTCAAAGAATTTATGTATAAATTTTAATTTCTGAAATATCAATGGAAAATATCTTTCGGAATTAATTTGTGTCATTGATTTTTTCTGAATTTGATATGTAATTTCTGAATTTCAATTGAAGTTTTCTGAATTAAATTCAAATTTTGTCTAGAATTAATTTTGTCTCCACGGTACTAAGCAGAACTTCTCAGCTACTAGATACTTGTGGTTGCTCCTTTAAAATAAATTTTATGACAACTGTAGTAACGTTGATAACGTTTGCAAAATGCTGCAAGGTAATTATATATTTCTGTAAATGGCATTTGTTGTTGTTATTTCTACTGCTGCCGTGCTCAAGCTTACTGCTCACTACTAGTTTTTAGTCACTTTTGCAATGAAATCTAAAAGGATGCGGAAACATAAAAATTTGAATGTTCCTGCGTGTTTATGTAACTCAATGACTGTCTCGTTTACACGGTGGTGTGTGGGTTCCTTACCCCAAGCGTGCACATTGTGTTTTTGAGTGTGTGTGCGTGCGAGCATTCTAAGTCATAAAATTTAAATAAAAGCATTTAGTTGGATTTAAGCGCGCTTCCTCGCCGCTGAGATATGTGAGAAGCTATTAACTTGAGTTAAGTTTTGTTTTTATTGCAAACCGTCATAAAAGCAAAGCCATTGATTTAAATGGATTCGATTGATTTTTTTTTTGCAACAAATAAGGGCAATACAGCTTTTAGTCAAATTAGATAAATGACATAAAACATTATTTACCCTATAAAAATTAAATTTTTATCTTTTCTATGTATAGCAATTGCGAGAAGTAAGCAAGCAAACAAGAAATTATGAAGAATGCTTTTGGCACTTTTTATGGCACTCTAAATGTAAACCTTAATTCCTTAGAATAATAAGAATTAAAATTGAGCGTTGCCACTTATTAAAATAAATATGTGAGCTCACAAATAGCGCTTTGTTTTTATTGTGCTATATAAATAGGATGTTGCTGAAGAGCTGTTAAACGCTCGCTAGGGTGGTTAAAAATATTAAAAATTTCAAAATTTGTTGGCAGTGGGGAAAAAATATATGAAAAATTTTAAGTAGCTAAAGCTTAAATAAATAAATAAATAGATAAATAAGAAATTGTAAATAAATGTCAGTTTAAAAATAAATGACTGCCTTAAATAACAATTTAAGGGTTGTCCTTTTAAAGTACTCATGTCAACAATTCAAAGAGGCTTAATTTGGCAACATTTAATTTTTTCTTATGCGTTAAACGCTTGACAAATCAAAGTGAGACGCACTGCTGTTAAAAGTTCTTTTATTTTAAGCCAATTAATTTTAAAGAAACCGTTAGTTATGATAAATTTTAAATCAAAACTGGCTTCAAAAGTAATTCGTACAAGTCAAGGTATATTTATAAGGTAGGCTACGTATTATGACAACTTAAAATAAGCATGCGAGTATTGCTGATGCGAGAAAATTTTGGTTGCAAGTATTGTACTTTTTTTTTGTTTTTAAAAAAAAATTTTTTTTTGAAACAAAAGGTACAAATCAGTGTTGCCAGAGAGCCGAAATGAAATTTACCACTATTTGGGAAAAAAAATTACCACTTTCTGTAAAAATTTACCTTTTTCTAAAAAGCATTACAAAATTTTAAATGATTAACAGCCGTTTTAATTCACTTCACTAACACACTTCCACAAAAAAATTTTTTTGCTAGCCTTGAACAATTGGTTTCTTCCTATTGCCAACAACGGTTCTAATTCACGATATGGGCATTTCCAAAATGGCGTTATGTACGTTTTGTACGAAAAAATGAAAAAAGCATAATGAAGGAGTCTAAGTTTTGAAAATTTCTTTTTATATTTGCGTTGTAATTGAGTTGCTCTATATTAAGTAAAAAAATTATAACAATCGACTCTAAGAATTAAAAGATATAAGCAAAAATATGCACTGGCGTGACGTTACAAAAACCAGGAGTGGTTTTCGATTTAGAAAATTTGAAAAACTCTGCGAATTGGGCAAGAGTTTTTATACAAATCTTTATTTGGAAGAATTTAAAATAATACAAGTTTATTTTGCTAGTTATTAAATTAAAAAATTCGTTTCTTGGTTTTTTTTTATTAGGCTAAATCATCTGGCGTAACATTACTTAAATTTCCATCGGAACATGTTAAAAGTTAAATTTTTTAAAAAAGAAATATTAGACGTTAATAAAACACAAAGTTTAGCTATTATATATTATATATTTTTGAGTTCTACCCCATCGACCATGAGAAGTTGGAAAAAAATTCAACTAAAATACCTGCAACCAAATTCAGTAACGAAATCAGGCCAACTTCGAGCAATGTGGCGTGACGTTACTCTCTTTTCAAATTTAATATAAAATTCACGGGTTTTCTTCTTAACGATTTTTTTATATAATTTACTTAATTTTACTAAAATTTATTACGAATTTCACGCACTTCTGAACGTCATCGTAGAAAAAATAGAACTAAATGCTTTTTTGTCTGGCGTGACGTTACCTCAGAATATCATTAAAAGCAAATCAAAATTTTACCGTTAATTGATATTTGTTTGCTCTTTTGCATTTATTTTGCGGTTAATTATTGTTGTAGCGAAAGTTGTGGATAAGAGTGCAATTGCACAATTACTCTTAAAAATGGAAATTGTAAAGAGAAAATGCTCATAAAAATAAACAAAACTGACCAAAACTTTAACTGTAATTTGGTAGCCCGATATCTTGCCAACGCAAGATGGGAAAAATTTGAACTCTTTAATTAAATTAATTTTGAATATTTCTCTTTAATAATACAAGTAAAAAAAAATGTAGGTTTACTTTTCATTTTTTGGTCACGGTAGACTTTTCTGCGGAAATGCCCATATGTGAGGGACTTCTTTTTTCCAATTTTTCATTAACTTTTTTTCACTTTTTCACTAACTTTCTTTTGTAGAAACTGGTCATGGCTTTCGATAACCGATATTCTTTTAAGCAATATTGGTTACTTCTTATTTCTTGATCTGTTTCAACAAATTCTTTAGTTTTTAAGTTAAAATTTGCATCAAATCAAAAATGAAAATAATCCAACATTTGGTTTTTTGGTTCTAAAGAAGATTTACAATAATAAAGGACTGCTTGTGAGTACGTTTAGACAGGTTAAAAAAACTGAAAAAAACTAAAAATATTTGGAAATCTATAAAATAGTTATATTGCAAAATTTACCACTTTTAGTCAAAAATTACCTTTTTTACCACTGCCCAAAAAAAGAGTCAAAAATTACCTCATTTAGCGAAATTTACCTCAATCTGGCAACAGTGGTACAAATGCGGATGATTGCGTCCGTTTATATACTTCTCATAAGACGGTATAAAAATTTCAGAGAAGATAGAGAGATAAAATAATAATACTTCAAAACCTGAATTGAGCATATTTGTCAAAAAGTACAGAAACGGTTAAAAATGAGTTTCCAGCACAACAGTTATTTTTAGAAAAGAATAAAATTTAAGTGCTTCACTTAAAACACTTCCGTTTCCGTTAATTTTTGTAGCTTTACCTAATTTTATTACTTTGCGAAACAATTGAATAAATTTTTTTCACAATACAACACAACAATTTAATTTTATCACTCTGATAATCAGAAGTTTAAAGCTCAAGATTCGTGCTCGGAGAAATTTGTCAAGTAAAATTGGATTAAAAGAGAGTAGCAAACAGTGACATTTTGCTTGTTCTTCTTCTCTCTCGTGCTGGAAAAATGTGTAAGGAAACGCGTTCGAGTAACTTCAAGTTAATTGAAGTGAATAGGAAAACAGACCTATAACTTTACTATTTATAAAAAAAAAAATCAATTTGAAAGGTATAAAAGACACACATATTTTGCCAATTTTTTGTAAAGAAAAGACAAATGGCAGCTAGCTGTTTTAGAGGTGTTCGACAAGTTTAGCTTTCTTGTTATGACACGATGTTAAATTGATTTCATTTCGCCGTATTGATCAAAACGCGGATAAAACAATTCGACTTCAAAAAAATACGGACCCAAACTTTGATGAATAGTTCGTTAAGTATTTTTCTTCGTTTAGTCTGTTTTATTAGTTTGGACTCAAAGCACTTTACCATGGTTTTTGGTGAGCTATTTAATAACATGAATTCGGTACGTTTCATTAAAGGTCTATGCCCACTTACGGCACGTAACGAAACGACACGAAACTTCAAAATATAACTAGCCTGTGTTCTTATGTATACATGCCCACTAACCGTAAACGAAACGGCGACGACTGTTGACGCCGACGAAAAAGCCGGTGGGAATCGTTGCAAAGAATTCTGACCGACTTGTCGTTCACTTTGTTGACAAAAACTTAGCTGCAAAACATGTATTCTGAAAAAAAATTTAATTTTTGAGCGAAAATGTAGCTTTATATGACATGAGTTGCAAACATTATAGCAACAAAGTTTTAAAAAATCAATTGTAGACTGTTGCTCTCATATTTAAGATTGATTTGTTTTGATTTGTTATTGCCGCCGTTACGCTAAGTGGGCATGAAACAGTTCTTTGCCTTACCGTCGCCGTTCGACAGTCGTTGCGTTACGTGCCGTAAGTGGGCAGAGACCTTAAAGTGTTACATCAATTTAACTCCGCGTTTATTTCTCCGTATGTTGCATACGTGGCTAAAGAAGTTTGACTTTAAAAATAAGTTTTGTTGATATCTACTACTTTTTCAATACTAAAAATAGCATCCCTTTTTCAATACTAAAAACTTTTTTAATACTGAATATATCATCCCTTCACAAATAAGCATGCAAGAAATACAATTTGAAGGGAAGTGTCAAATACGTAGCTTACCTTATAAATATGCCTTGGTACAAGTTAAACCCTTTCTGCTGGGAACTTTTGCTAAATTTTCTCTGTCATGCCTTTTGAACTGTCTACTTTGAACTCGAACGTTTACAACTTTGTGCTATTGTGTGTTAAAGTCAATTATTAGCAACATTAGCTTGATGTACATTTACTTTGTTGCTAACCGCAAAGCCACAGTCAATACAACTACCAAAACTCAAGAACTTTGAGTGAATATTTTATGCTCAACTATTTTGCATGGTTAAAACACAGGAAAGCTAAGCATAACAATGTTGCCAGATGCAGTAAAAACTATGTTGCTGAACATGAAAAATAAAATAAGCAAGATATTGAGTGCAACTTCTGGCATGCAATGTTCATACTATAAAAGCATATAAGTTACAGCCAGAGATGCGTTAATGTGTTTCATTTGCCTAGTACGAGCTTAGCGAACTCGCTCAAATGTGTTTTAAAAATTTTAACATGAAAAATAAAATAAGATGGATATTGCATGCTACATTTGCATTCATTTTTCGTACTAAAAGCATATAAGTTTCACCTAGAGATGCGTTAATGTGTTTCACTTGCATAGAGCGAGTTAAGTAAACTCGCTCAAATGTGTCTAAGCTTGCGATAACTTTAACTAAACTCATGTAAATATACAAAACTTTGTTAAATATACTTTTACAAATGTATTAAATGAGTTTTTGTTGCAACACATTTTAACACATTTTCACTCATTTTCGCACATTTTAAATTTTTACATAATATAAATCATCTTAAAAAATTGCATGTTTTATTTTGGAATTGATAAAAACGACAGAAAAATAAATACATTTATGCACCTTAATGCACTACGTCACGCCCATTTGAAACAGATGCAGCCTTTCTATCTGTGATACCGCTTTATATTCGAACGCACCCGCCGCTCGTACTCGCCGTAGTTCTCTTCAAAAAGATGCGCTGCCACCGGATTTTCGGGCACTACAGTATTCGGATCATCCAGAAAGCTCTGCATGTTCAGCAAGATCTGCTTAATGCCCACTTTTGGCCAGAGCGATGTTATCGCAGAGCAAACACGACCCGCTTCATTAACATTTGGATGAAAAATGGGTGGCACAAAATAAATTGTCATACGTTGCCGCTGTTCTTTTGGAAATTTGATGGTTAAATTAAAGCAGCCCTCAGACCAGATGGATTCACGAGTTCCCACAAACTCGCAGTGCCACTCGAAGAGGTTCAGGGTGCCATCCAGCAGCTGTATGGGACGTGCAACAAAACCAAATGGATGTTCCTTGCGCCATTGTCTGCGTTTGTCTTCGAGAATTTTTGTGTAAGGATTTGACATTTGCTGCAGCAACTGAAGGCGGCGATTATTAGGATGTTATTTACTTATGTTATGTTATTAGAGTAAAAATTCTATAAAATATAATTATTTTTTGTGTGAAAATAAAAATTGTTTGAAAAACGTTTGAAAACAAAAACTATGATTGTGACATTTTTCAAGTGATAGAGGGGAAAGAGTAAAAGTTTGAAATTACTGGGAAATATTCGGCATATTTCAGTGAAGTTGCATAATTTTCAATCAGTTGCAAAAGAATGAGTAAAGTATTTAATTTAATTTTGTGGATATAAAAAATATTTACTACTGAAATCTTAGAATTTTGGCTGATATGAAGAGTTCAGTCCGATGGCCTACAAGGGGAATAAAAAAATTATATAAAGCCCAAAAATGTTTCATACAATCTAAACTGTGGGTTTTATTTTATTTTGGGCTTTGATTATTTTTTTTTAAACTCAATTTCATTATGAAACAAAGCTATGAAACATCTTATACATAAATTACATGCTTCATCCCAGCAAACATTATGAGTCTTTTATGACTCTTTTAAGACTCATATTTATGAGTCTGAGCGCTCATAATGAGCTCATAAAAGACTCCGATAAGAGCGTGTTTCCCTTCCTGGAAGGGCACACAGATCTGAGTCCGAAATATGACTCTTATAAGAGTCCAAAATATGTGTGTTATAAGAGTCAGAATTATGAGTGTTTTCGGAGTCTTATCAGAGTCATATTTAAGAGTCTTTTATGACTCTTAAAAAACAAAAATTATGATGCTTTTATGACTCATATTAAACAAATATTATGAGTCCTTTAAGAGCCTTTAAAGACTCTAATTTATGAGCTCATAAAATGCTCATAAAAGAGTCTTATATGAGCGTGTTTCCCTTCCTGGAAGGGCACACAGATCTGAGTCCGAAATATGACTCTTATAAGAGTCCGGAATATGTGTGTTATAAGAGTCAGAATTATGAGTGTTTTCGGAGTCTTATAAGAGTCATATTTTAGAGTCTTTTATGGCTCTTAAAAAACAAAAACAATAGATTCTTTTTCGTTTTATAATTATTTGTGTTTATTTTGAATTCTTAAACCATAACATATAAATTTTCTTTCATCGGAAGTTTCGATCTCTGGCATAATTTCCTAAGTGTTGACTTTACGCTGTGTATTGAAATAACAAATGCTTCTGAAAAATTGTATTTAACAAAGCTGTTTATCGAAAAAGTTGCTCTGAATTATATATAGATGGCTTAGTGATAATATGAGCGCTCAGAAAACCATCATAAATATGAGCTTTTTCTGAGTCATTATTATGTGCGCTCATAAAACGTTCATAAATAAGAGTCTTTTCGGAGTCATAATAATGTACGCTCATAAAACGTTCATAAAGAAGAGTCTTTTCGGAGTCATAATAATGTGCGCTCATAAAACGTTCATAAATAAGAGTCTTTTCGGACTCAAAATAATCTGCACTCATAAAGGGTTCATAAATAAGAGTCTTTTCGGAGTCATAATAATGTACGCTCATAAAACGTTCATAAAGAAGAGTCTTTTCGGAGTCATAATAATGTGCGCTCATAAAACGTTCATAAATAAGAGTCTTTTCGGACTCATAACTATGTGCGCTCATAAAAGATTCATAAATAAGAGTCTTTTTGGACTCATAATTATGTGCGCTCATAAAAGGATCTTAAATAAGAGTCTTTTAGGACTCATAATTATGTGCGCTCATAAGAGGCTCTTAAATAAGAGTCTTTTAGGACTCATAATTATGTGCGCTCATAAGAGGCTCTTAAATAAGAGTCTTTTAGGACTCATAATTATGTGCGCTCATAAAAGATTCATTAATAAGAGTCTTTTAGGACTCATAATTATGTGCGCTTATAAAAGGCTCTTAAATAAGAGTCTTTTAGGACTCATAATTATGTGCGCTCATAAAAGGCTCTTAAATAAGAGTCTTTTAGGACTCATAATTATGTGCGCTCATAAAATGCTCTTAAATAAGAGTCTTTTAGGACTCATAATTATGTGCGCTCATAAGAGGCTCTTAAATAAGAGTCTTTTAGGACTCATAATTATGTGCGCTCATAAAAGGCTCTTAAATAAGAGTCTTTTAGGACTCATAATTATGTGCGCTCATAAAATGCTCTTAAATAAGAGTCTTTTAGGACTCATAATAATGTGCGCTCATAAAACGTTCATAAATAAGAGTCTTTTCGGACTCATAATTATGTGCGCTCATAAAAGATTCATAAATAAGAGTCTTTTTGGACTCATAATTATGTGCGCTCATAAAAGGATCTTAAATAAGAGTCTTTTAGGACTCATAATTATGTGCGCTCATAAGAGGCTCTTAAATAAGAGTCTTTTAGGACTCATAATTATGTGCGCTCATAAGAGGCTCTTAAATAAGAGTCTTTTAGGACTCATAATTATGTGCGCTCATAAAAGATTCATTAATAAGAGTCTTTTAGGACTCATAATTATGTGCGCTTATAAAAGGCTCTTAAATAAGAGTCTTTTAGGACTCATAATTATGTGCGCTCATAAAAGGCTCTTAAATAAGAGTCTTTTAGGACTCATAATTATGTGCGCTCATAAAATGCTCTTAAATAAGAGTCTTTTAGGACTCATAATTATGTGCGCTCATAAGAGGCTCTTAAATAAGAGTCTTTTAGGACTCATAATTATGTGCGCTCATAAAAGATTCATTAATAAGAGTCTTTTTGGACTCATAATTATGTGCGCTCATAAGAGGCTCTTAAATAAGAGTCTTTTAGGACTCATAATTATGTGCGCTCATAAAAGGCTCTTAAATAAGAGTCTTTTAGGACTCATAATTATGTGCGCTCATAAAAGGCTCTTAAATAAGAGTCTTTTAGGACTCATAATTATGTGCGCTCATAAAAGGCTCTTAAATAAGAGTCTTTTAGGACTCATAATTATGTGCGCTCATAAAAGATTCATTAATAAGAGTCTTTTAGGACTCATAATTATGTGCGCTCATAAAAGATTCATTAATAAGAGTCTTTTTGGACTCATAATTATGTGCGCTCATAAAAGATTCATAAATAAGACTCTTTTCGGACTCAAAATTGTGAGCGCTCATAATATCGTCAGAAAATACCCTATTTTAAGAGTCATAAATATGAGCGCTCTTAAAAATGTTTATTGGGATGCTCCGCATCCAATATCGCTCAAACTGTAATTGTTTCTTGATCTTACAGTGCTTTCAAACTTTTTAGAATTCACTATACGAAAATAGATATATGCCTGAAAGTATGCACCTAATATTTATTTGATATAGAAAGTGATGTTTATAAATCGAATAAATTTTTGCCGAGATAATTATTATGATTAATTATAATAATTGATAAATCTGAAAAATTTTTTCCAGGGAACGTAATTAAAAAAAATTAGATATAATAATTATTTTATGTTTTTTTAATTTTGTGCTTATAAGTTGTTGTAACAATAATAAAAATAATTTTTTTATTTTTTTACTCAAATAAAAAAACCTTTATGATTTCTATTCTTTTTCATTCAATATAAAAAATTATTTTCATTCAATAAAAAAAAATATTTTCTGATTTTTATTTTCTGGCTCAAATTGTTTTTTTGATTTTTATTTTTTTTTGGTCAGAAATAAAACTCATTTGTTGATTTTCATTATTTCGTTAAGTTATTAAAATCATGTTTTGATTTTTATTTTTTTGTTTAGATATATTAATCATTTAAGAATTTTAATTTTTGCTTGTTTTAATTTTTAGAAATAAAAATCGATTTCAAACGCTCTCTTTTAACACGTTATTTCTTTAATTTTTGGTGAGGATAACATGTAAAAATTATTTTTATATCTGATAAATAACATAAAAATCAAGAAATGAATTTGTATTTTAAGCAAAAGAAAAAAAAATAAAAATCAAAAATTTTTTTAAAATCAAAATCACACAAAAAATTTTTTAAATGATTTTTTTGTCTGAACAAAAAAGGAAAAATCAAAATAATTTTTATTTCTGAGCAAAATAAAAAAATCAAAAAATTATTGTTATTTAGTTTCTGACAGATTAATTTTCAGAGTGATTTTGGAATAACCGATTACTGACTTGCAGGCAGAGCTGTAAAATTTGCATTCATATTCAGAATTCTAAGTACAAGTGAATAAGTACAAAAGAATGCTATTCAATTAAAACAAAATTGATCCATGAATAAAATTTTCAATTCACATTCAATTTCAGAAAATTGATGTATTATTCATTTCGATTATTCATTTTTCTTTATTCAGAATAATGCATTCAGTTTTTTATTCAAATGAATGCTATTCATAAAGAATGCAATTCACAAAGAATCGCTATTCATTTTGCATTCATGCATCCATTTTTTATTCATTATTCATTTTTTATTCATTATTCATTTATTAATTTTTTATTCATGAGAGAACACTATTTTCACTCAATTCACGCGAAGCTACCCAGTTGCGAATTTAAAACTGAAATTTTACTTCAATTAAATATATAAAACAATTAGCCCAAGGCCCCGGTAATTGCGCTGTTGCACCAAACTAAAAATATACTACTTTGGTTGCAAAATTAACACCACAGGCATGAATAAAAAATGAATAATGAATAAAAAATGAATAATGAATAAAAAATGAATAATGAATAAAAAAAGAATAATGATTAAAAAATGAATAATGAATAAAAAATGAATAATGAATAAAAAATGAATGCATGAATGCAAAATGAATAACGATTCTTTGTGAATTGCATTCTTTGTGAATAGCATTCTTTATGAATAGCATTCATTTGAATAACAAAATGAATGCATTATTCAGAATAACGACAAATGAATAATAGAAATGAATAATTAATCAATTTTTAAAAATTGATTGTGAATTCAAAATTTTATTCATGGATCAATTTTGCATTCATTGAATGTATTCTTATTTCGTTATTCACTGATTCAAAATTATGTAGAAGCAATCAAATTGAATGCATTCTTTTACAGCTCTGCAAGTTGCAGGATACTTTTCTTGTATTGTACCGTATATCATCGGCGGTTACGAATCGAATATTTTTTAAAATGACACATGTATGTCTCCAAATAAATATTTACTTGCCTAAATAAAATATTTTCTCTACAACACATTGTTTTTGCTATATTTAAGTTGTAGATAGCGCAAGTATTTTTGTTAAGTACATTTGTTATGTTTACGTACAAACATTTAATAGCATAGCGCGTTGGTTAGACGAGCGACTCTCATGCGATGGTTACGGGTTCGGTTTCGAAACGTGCAGTGTACGGTTTTCTTTTTTCACTTATCTCATAAGTTGTACGGTTTTCTTTTTTCACTTATCTCATAAGTTGTTGTAAAATATTTATTGCCCTTTTTTTTTGTTTTTTTTTGTAAATAATAATAAAATATAAATTGATATATTTTACATAGTAACTCACCTTTATGTCATAACGCCCATTGTGGCTTATGGCTTATTTTTCTTCCACCACCAACAACTGTTGGCAACAATTTTGCTTAAAATTTATTGTGCTTCACAAATATTGACATCAATGTGCAACGACCAGTCGACCACAAATAAGGCTTAAGGCTGTCTTTTCATTTACCACAACGCAGGCACAACATTGTTATATATATTGATAATAATTTTGTTGTTGTCGGTTTTGCTGTAATGGTGCCTAATGACAAATATAGCCTCACCTCCCTCTCTCCCTTCACCATAACTTAAGAACTCGATATTGAAGCAATAAATGACCAAAGAGGCTGGCAACCACAGACAAGCAGAAGGATGTAGTCAAACGCTGCAAAGATGGATTACTTAGCCAAAGGATATGCATGAGTATGTATTTATGTAAATGTGTGCATGTCGTTAAGCATTAATTAAGTGAGGTGAGGATGTTGTTACACACTTACACACACGCATATGTGTGTATAAATTATTATTATTTACATTGGAAATAATTGTGCGTGAAGATATGTTGAAACAATCGAAACGCATGAATGCAATATTTGAATTTATGACAAAAAGCAGTATGATTTTGTGGAGAAAAACTTATAAACTTTACGAGATTAAGGCAGCCAGCTGGCTTTGTTGTGGTCGCTAAAATTCTGGCCAAAACGAAGGCAGATGCAAAGCGTTGCAAAGATTTGGGTAGTGAAGAAAGTAAAGCCTACTTTTGGGTGTTTGAGAAAATTTATTTTACATGTAAATTCTTATAAATTATTAAGCTGCAAAAAAAATTAAAAAACACTGTCAGTTATAAGAAAAATATTTCATTATTAAAATATGCACAATAAAATTTTGCCATAAAAACTTGCGCCATAAAAACCTAAAAAAAAATTTGTTAAATTGCACAATAATTTTATAGACCAACTGACTATTTTCGCCCATTGCTTGTCACGCCCAAGCATTTAACAATCATACAAATAGCTGCTCACGCTGCAAGTCATAAAAAACAGTATTTAATAACTTCTAATAAAATTATGAAATATTCTTAGTTGTTATTTTTATTTGCATTTTTTTATTATATATTTCTTTTTTTTTTGTATTGACAAAAGTCATAAAATCTTAAGCGTCGCTTTTTTATGCTATCTCTGCAGCAATTAACCCTTAACATACGCCCGAGGCCTAGACCTGGCCATTTAGCTTTAATTACAAACTCATCCCTTCATTTAGGCGGTTACAATGTGTCACGCCCTACTTTCTACGCCTGCCTGTCTTCGGCTATTTTATGCTGTTGTAAATTAAGCAAATGTTTTCATATTTTTTGCTCATAAATTTTCTAGACTTGTTGGCATTAAATATGGCTTTATTGCTGACAGCAGGCTTATCTTTAACCCTTTTTACCTTAGTTCTGTTTAAGTTTTGAATTTTTGTGACTCTTTCTTGGCCCTGCAGCTGATGCTCTTTGTACCAGCAATTTTATTGTTTAACCCGTTTTTCATAATTTTATGAGCAAAGCTCTCATTAAAATGTTATAAAACTTATGTCCTGCATCCTGTCTGTGTTTATTTATAATTTTTTTAGGGTATTCGTATTACTTTCGTTGTCGCTATCTACGTCTTAATTCTGCAACGCAGTCAACAAATAGCTGTCAACAAACAGCTGTCTATTTTAAATAGCACAACAGGAGAAGTATTGAAGAAACCCCTTTTTTAGACGAATACTCAGAAATAGTCGATATTTTTTAATTTGTGTTTTTTTTTTATTTATTATTAAATAAATAGCTTCTTTTCTATCAGTTCAACATTTGTTAAGTAATTTTTTTTTTTCGATTTTCCAAACTAACTTTGAAACAAGTATTTCCCTTATCACACACCTTCCTTTCTTAGCTAATCAAACAACCACTCTTAAATTGCTGCTAGGCAACAAATACAATTCAAAATAATAACAGAGTTTTACTAGCTGACTTTACTCCCAGCCACACCAGCCAGCTGCGCCACATTTGGCCAATTTCATTTTTGCCAGTAAAAACTCATCAAAGTTTTATGATTTTTTAACTCCTTCTTTACAACTGCCGTGAAACTTCTCGTCCAACACTCCTCCCTTCATACCATCATTGCAGCTGGACTCTTGCAGTTGTGTCCAGCCAACCAACAGCTTCAGCTACCAAATCTTCATGACTCTCATTCATTTTTTTGTGTTTACTAGCTACTTCTGTATTACGTTCTTCGCATAAAGTCATAGCACAAAAAAAAAATATTATTACGTTACATAACATTACTTTGCATTGCGTTACGTTATGGTATTTTCTGTTTCTATTCTTCCCTCACTACTACACCATTTCATGTGCTGTTCTGTGCCGTTCTGGTGCAAACTTTTATAGTCACTTCGTGTGTCTTTCGTATTATTTTCAATTTAATTACCAAGTGCTACGAGTGCAATTTTATTTCTGAGTATATGGCAAAGGGTTAAAACCAATTCATATATCTTATCTTGTTATAAAAATGGGTGGGAGGGTGAATGAAGACATTAAAGTGAATGGTGAAGTTTAAATTTGTAAGCGAAATACTTAAAGTACTTAAGGTTAGTTTAGTCAAAATAACAAATTTTAAGAAAATTAAAAGCGAAGGACCACGGGGTATCCAGGATTCACATTGTGTTACCACTTTCACTAACCGAGAAGAAAAATGAGTAAAATTATACAAGTTTGCATAATCACAACAGATATTGTGAGATTTATAAATGGTACGTATGGTATACATAGTATATTTTTTGTTTACAAAAGCCAAATTGTATAATTTTACAACAGTTGTTTTTTTCATCAAAAGTTATTTTTTCAGACTGAATGCGAAGTGTACTAGATGAAAAACTAATCATAGATGGTTGAATTAAGAGAATATCATTGTGGTTAATAGCACGGAAAAGTAAGCTGGGGAAGGCTTAAAAATGTAGAGTATTTTAAAAGCACTGGAACTAACTAAAGATAGCTTATTTCAAATTGTCCACGTGTATAATACAATTTGTTTGTAATAATGATATAAACGCATGAGTTGAAAGGTTACCAACATTTCCTTGAGCCGTAGTTTTTTCTTATCTTAAAACATCAAGTTTCTTTAACCCTTTCAGATGATTTATTCTAATTGCAGGAATAAAAATTTTTTTTGTTATTTTTGTATGTATACTTACACGTATGAACATTTTTCATTCTTTGATAAATGTCCTGGGTGGGTGGGGGTATGGCTGCTTAATTTGTACGATATATCGTACACTACAAGTAAGAGGATGTAATAATTTTATAAAAAAAAAATAACAACTTATGATATTTAATACATTTACTAGTAAACCTGTTGCCCGAATTCGAGCAATTCAAACCAAATTAAATGTAAGCAACATTATAGACGTTAAATTTATGATATTCTATTCAAGCAGCTTCTTTCCTCAATAATGATATATTCAGTCTCAATGATAATATATAAGATCATAATCTGAATGCTTAAAACTTATGATCTGACACAAAGTTTTTAAATATAACTGTCAAAATAGAAGACGGACTAACACTAATATAACTACCAAGATAAACATAAATACTCTTTAAAAACATCGCTGCTTAACTTTTCAAGCTATAAAACATAACTAATTTAAATAAACACGAAGTATAAAATAGATTTTAGAAAAAAAAAAATACTAAGATATAATTAAAAAATTAATTAAAAATATTACAGAACACCTACAACATCAATTCATAACATATTCCGATGGAAAAACGCCAAAAAACCCAAAAAAAATTTTTTTTTGAAAACCGTTAAAATGCTCGGAAAGTGGAACTTTTGATTTTGGAACTGCATTTTTCGGACAATTGACATTTGAGGAATGCATAAAAGATAATTTTGGTTAAAAATTTTTAGTTTTGAAAAAAATTAAAATTTGAGCAATTCATAAGCTCTTCTCAAACTAAATTTCAAATCGATTCAATAGCGGATTTTTGCACAAAAATTGTATTTCTGTTTTAAAAGGTTGGGAACCTCCTGAAGTGAAATCACAATTTTTAAAAGTGGTTTGCACATCTAGAGCTTAAACCTGATTAAATGACATCTGAATCGATAAAATCGGTCCATTGGTCTGGGAGGAGTTGAAGTCACAAAAAAAACCTTAGCCTATTAATTATATATAGATAAGCAGGATGATTAAAACAGATTTGTGGCTATAACTTTTTATTGGTTGGAGCTATAATATAATTTTCTTCAAATATATTGTTCTTGAAGCTTGTTGAAGATTTAAAAAATATAAAAACAACAGTTTAAAAAAATTAAATTTCGTGCAAAAAATCATAGGGGGTAGCCTTGTTTTTCAATCCAAAATACTATTTATTAATTTTTCTGCCAAACAAAACAAATTCGTCTTAAATAAACTAAATATAATAAATGAAAATTAAAAATGCAAATTTGAATTTTTTTTATATTTACAAAAAAAAACAATTTTTATACCATTTTTTGAGAAAATATTCATTTTAGTGGACTCTTTTTAGAGGCAATGATTAAAATATAAATAATAAAGTAACGGTAAAAATGTTAAAAGTTTTTTTAAGTCAATTAATTGCAATTAAATACAAAAAAGAAATAAATGAAATTTTTTATAAACTGACAGAGATATTCGCTTCCAAATATAGAACGTTAAATTTCAGAGAGTTTTTTTCTCTGTATTGGCGTTTGGTAAAAATACACGTTAAACGACTACAGGCAATATTAAGAAAATTCATTAAAAATACATTTGGTAAGATAATTACTGTAGTTGTCAACACATTTCAAAGAAAATTGAACAAGAATTAAGAAATACAAAAAAATTTTGAAAACCGTTAAAATTTGACTGAGTTGTTTGCTCGGGAAGTGGAACTTTTGATTTTGGAACTGCATTTTTCGGACAATTGACATTTGAGATAATTTTGGTTTAAAACTTTTAGTTTTGAAAAAAATTAAAATTTGAACAATTCATAAGCTCTTCTCAAACTAAATTTCAAATCGATTAAATAGCGGATTTTTGCACAAAAATTGTATTTCTGTTTTAAAAGGTTGGGAACCCCCTGAAGTGAAATCACATTTTTTAAAAGTGGTTTGCACATCTAGAGTCTAAACCTAATTAAATGACATCTGAATCGATAAAATCGGTCCATTGGTCTGGGAGGAGTTGAAGTCACAAAAAAAACCTTAGCCTATTAATTATATAGATTTTGAATAAAAAGAAAACATTAAACATTTTCTTTTTCGCAATCTTTTTTATACAAGATCCACGCTGCAGCCAGGACGAAATCAATAAAATGCGTCACAAGCAGCTTTTTTCGACTTTTTTGACATCTACCACTTTTACCACCCACTATTTATCTTTTCCCAAAATCTACCACTATTTTATTTCTGTCACAATTTCTATCATCAATCTATTTTTAAAGAATAATATCTATTATTTGTTTCTATAATTTAATTTTTATAATATTTTACCGAGACAGGAAATGGAATTTTTTAAATGTGTGGATTTGAATAGTATTGCATTGAAATAAATCATTAAATCTATGCAAAAAAAAAAAAATTTGATTTTCAGTTCCTTTTCAATTATCCCGAAATTATTTTTTTTTAATTTCGCAGGACACGAAAACCTTATCTAAGTTACAACTCTTAAAAAGTTTTCAAATTTAATACAACACCTAAAGTTGCTTATTTTCTGGTTCGCGAGCAGCTCCTAACTTGGCTCTTGGCTTGCTCGCGGTCCAGTTTGTACTTTGCATATCATGATTGGCAGTGGCAGTTACGGAAATTTTAAAAACGGCTTGGGCCACGAGCGCCTAAAAATTAGCTAGATCCAATAACGAGATTTTTACGTCTATCAGTCTTTATGATCGGTATTCACAATTGAAAATGCTAAATGCTATTTTTGGAAAATAACAGTTGTTAATTTTTTTTTCCAATAAAATTTAAATTTTCCAAGTTTAAAATAAAGCTATACCATAATTTTTATGAGATTCTGCAAGTAAGCCCCATTTTTTGAAGATAGGAAAAAATATACCACTAATTTTCTTAATCTACCACTCTTTTCAGACACAATCTACCACTATTTATAATTTTCAAGTGACAACACTGGTCACAAGTCGTAGGTAACATTTGGTGCATCTAATGTGTATATTCACCAACAATTTCCGGGCGCGACACATCAAGTACTTTTTTAAACTTTTGTCATACCTTGATACTATTTTCTCCACTCCCGCACCAACAAAGTTAGATGCCAGATGAGTAGGCCGATTGTCAAGTCATTTAATTAGCACTATCTTTTCATATCTTGATGATTGCTGTTTCATCAGTTTGTTCATGTTGGGCATAATGATCAGTGACCTGGGTTTTACCATCATATTCAATAATATCGTCACTATCTTTTTCCATGTTTTCGATATCATTATCATACTCAACATCTAGATCCGGACAGTCAGAATCTATTAGGTCAAAAAATACAGCAATGTCAGCGTCACATAATCTTTTCCGGGTATTATTCATAGTTTCGGATACACAATTCTAAATAAAAATAAACACGACAACTTAAACTATTTTGTTCTATATATCGTACAATTACATGTTGTACGAAATATCGTACAATATCCGTTAAAAAATTTTGTACGATATATCGTACACTTTTTTTTAATTCCAAATTATAATTTAGAAAATAACGCGCCACAAGTGGTTTTCAAAACATTATTTAACTCATATTTCAGCAATAATTTGAAAAAAAAATAGTGAAAAAAATTAAATACTTACCGAGTTATATGAAAAATAAAACAGTATATTTGCTCACTAATATTCTGCACGTCCGAACCAAAATTGAAGTCACTCTTATTATGAACACAAAACACAATATATTGCAAATCCAAACACAAATTCGATTAAAACTAATGTCAGTGCTAACAGCAAGAAGTTTTTATAAATCGGGAATTGCCCAAAAAAACCGAAAAATATGTGTTTGAAATGTGTACGATGTACAAATTGTATGAAAGGCTTAATGTTTTTAAATGTATTTTCTTCCTATTCAGTTTTTTGCCAAAAAATAATATATTACAAAGTAACATAACTTAAATTTTTTTTTAAATTGTTTGAAAAGAATTAAAAAAATTACTAGAGACAAACAATGTGTTGATCTCGTTAATTATAATCTAAAGGCAACAAGTTTTGAAATCATGAAACTATTTTCTTTTGTACACCTCTCTTATACAGGTTTTGCTGTAAGAATAAAGAAATCACTTTAAGATACAAGTAAAAGGTGAAAATAGGTCAATAGGTTTTAATACACAATGCATATTAATCGACTTGCAGTTAAGTCTTCATATTAACTTAGAGAACAATAGAAAAAAAAAAAAAATAAACAGTTTCGATAGTATCGTAAGTGTAGACGTAGAATTCCGTTTAAGTTGTAACCTCTTCTATTTTGTCTCTTTGGTCCGATTGTTTTGTCCATTTTGCACGTATTTTTATTGATCTTCCGAAAATTAACAAATAAATGAATAGCACTCAATTATGGACTACTTATCGAGGCCAAAACAAAGAAAAATTTAAAAAGTAAGTATGATTAAATGAGCAAGCAAAAAGAAACAAGCAAAATTTCAAATTTATTCGATCATTTTGTTAAGTTTGATAGGTTGAGTTTATTGACTTAGTTGAAAAGAAGGCGAAGCAAATGCACTTTCCATTGGTGCCACTTTCGTCTCTGCACGATATATAGTTGCGAGCTACAGTCAGTTTAACTATTTATTTCAAATTCAAATTAAGACCCCGATTTTTATATATATACTATATACTATATTTCACGCAAGCTACACTTTCGTCTCTATTCGATGTATAGTTTGCAATTATTTGTTTGTAAATTAATTTGCATTAAAAACCAAAATTAAAATTTTACGCCATCTATTGGGTAAAAGCATAAAAAAAAATATGATCCAACTCGTTTTTTTCATAAGAGTTAAATCTAACCGGATCACAGACCCATTTCGTTAAATTTGACAGATTGAGTTCATTGACTGAGTTGAAAAGAGGTTCTTGACCTCTGGTTTCAAAATAGTATACTAGAACAGTAGTGCATACATAAACCCAATGCGAACTAATGCTTACAATGCTGCCAAAGCGAACCAATCAGTTTGTGCAAAACCAAATCATACAAGCATAAACAACGAAAGAAAAACAAAGAAAGCAGCAGGCACATTAAAAGCAACTGATGATTGATTTTCTTGTATAAAAACATGCATTTTTCTTCTTATATTTTACTATTTTGTGACTTTAGTATAACAGTGACAAAATCCAAAATTAGATATTCACTCAGCGTGGGATATATCTGATATTTTAGTATATATATTATCTTTAAACGAAGAGTATTACAGGCTGTAGGTATACCCTAAAGTATAAGCCAAAAAGTTGCCTAATGACCTTGAAAAAATCTGTTAAAACGACTCCATACAAACCGCGCTGTAAGACGTAATTCTACGTCAAAATAACTAATATAAAGAAGAATATCTCACAGACCTGACTCTGAAAAGGAATTGGAAGGTAAAAATTTCTTGTAAAATTGCCACGTTTGAGTTTGGAATAACTGCAAATTTAATTCTTCTCTATAAGATAATACTGATTAAGATCAGTAACGCAGTTAAAATAGGGAAGGGCCTCTCCTCCCCGTTCGACACTCCGCGAGGTTTCAACCTAATAATGGACAAGATAGAGATCTTTCTATAAGAGTTCAGCATTGAAAGAATCAGATCTTCAGAAAGAATCTTGTCGAGTAGGTCTTGCAGTGGAACGCAGATAAGACGAAATACCTTGAGTCAACAAACAAAACGTCCCAGCATCGTTTGAGGTTGTATAACACTTCATTTACCTACTTGTTATCCAGCATTAAGTCTATAATGATATAAACATTGATGTCAAACGCGGTATAAGACTTACCAAGTGGTATTTCATTGGGTTCAGTAGATAATACAGAGTTCAGGTTCAGTAGAAGCAGAGCCTTCGACGAACAAAATTTTGTAGAAGTCAATAAGTCTCTTTCAGTGAATAATCATACCTGTCCTACTATATGTAGCACTAACCTGGAGGTTGAGTAGCTCTGTTCGAAGGACTTTGGAAGCGTTCTTTGGAAGCGTTCTTTGGACGAATACAGAATACAATGGATTCACAAGCTGTATGCTGACATTGACATAGTCAGGCGTTTAAAAATCGAGCGGTTACATTGTCTAGCCTACATGTTGGTCATGTTGAGTGAATGGAAGATGATGAATACTTCTGAGAAAAAGTTATTCGATTCGATACCCAGTGAAGGTCAACTAAGAAGAGGAAGACCGCATCTCCGTTAGAAGACCAGATATTCGTCAGCCTGATATGGCTTGAAGTTTCAAAATGCCGCCACACCACAACCAAATTTTGCATCCAAATTTTCTTGCAATCTGTCAGATTCAGACCTTTTTAAAAGACAGAATTTTCCAGCTTATGATTATGTAAGGTAAAAGTAGCGGTAGACCACTGGATTGACCCACTAAGACCACTTTATTGGTTTATTGTTATAACAGAAGGATCTGTCCTAGAACTCCCAAAAAAAATTTCTTGTGGAAAACCACCCCGTACTAGCTACAAAACCTAGAAGACATTTGACGTCTGCTTTTTCGAGATGCGTAGGATCATGAAAAGGGCCCTTCGAGATGCTCTTGTCTTCTGCAGGTGAGAACTTGGCAAGAGCAAACGAGATGCGATACCAACTTCTCCTCTTTCTCATCTCTGAAGTTTCTACGGAAGTCATACACTAACCAGCGCTGCCGAAAGTACTACTATCGGAGTATTTTACTCCTATTGACTCTTGAGTACTACTATACTCCCCAAACACAAAAAGTACTACTATTTATTAATAGCTCAAAACGGCCTAATTTGTTCTCGCCATTAATGCAAAAAATAATTTTTTCTGAAAGCTTCCTTTTTTCGTTCACTTTATTCGTTAATTTTCTTGTTCACCTTGTCTTTCATTATGCCGCACAGTGTAACGACGCGGCCAAATGGAAAAAATTCGCGAATTTGGAAAATAAGTAAGCAAACTTCTAGTTAAGAACATACGTTATGTGAATCTAACTCCATTCGGCGATATCTTTCCATTTATGGAAGTTATGCTCATTGTTTTAAATTTAACGAAATTTTAGTTTCTGCAGTTTAGTATTGAAGATTATATATCGTTAGATTAAGCAAAAACAAAAGAAAATAAACGATTAATTACTAACATTTTCTTATACAAAAACAAAGTCCAAGATATCGTAAAACAGCAAAAGTTGTATATACTTCAAAAAAATTTGTGCTTTCCACTTTTATTCATTAACTTTTTCACATGTTGGATAATCAACGTGTAAAGGGTGTCTCAGTAAGAGTGCACTTTCTTATTTCAAATTAAAGATGCATATTTTTTGAGAGAGTTGTGATTTTTTTATTGAATTGTTAAAAAGACATGTTCCGATTATATATGGAATAAAATATCCGACAAATGGCCCCCACGGCCCTGATGACAGACCATTACACTTTTCATGAAATTTTCGATGACATTTTCACAGAGATGTAGCTGTATCTCACCGATGACGTGTCGGAGCTCAGGAATTGTTTCTGGTTTATTCACATAATCCTGTGATTTCAGAAATCCCAAAGAAAAATCGCACGGCGTAAAATCGAATGATCGTGGTGGCCAGTTGACATCAGAATTTATTGATATAATTTGTTCTTGAAATCGTTCCTGCAATAAATCCATTGTTTCATATAAATGCAATAAATCCGTGGTGTGGCAGGTGGTGCCATCTTGCAGACACCACATGTCGTCCAGATCCATGCCTTCCAGTTGAGGCCACAAGAACTCTGTTATCATGTTCCTGTAACGAATGAAATTTGAAGTTGTTGAAAACGATGCCGAATTGATGTTGTCGGAATTTCGGCGACACTCTCGCTTACAGTAGCAATTTTTTCAAGAGACCAACTAGTACGTTGACGCACAGTAGTCTTACTGTCCATAGCCGACACAGTTTCTTCAAATTTTTTGACCACTCTACGAATGGTTGACACATTTGGTGCACTTTCTCTACTGAAAATGGTTCGAAGTTTGCGAGGGGTCTTTCACAATTAACTTTCCACAATTATAACGCATTGTTCTTTCGTAAAGCGCTCCATTTTTAATAATCGGAAGAAATATATGTTCCAACTGCGAAATCTCAGAGTTGCTCAAAATAAAAATAACACTAAATTTATAAAGTGCACTCTTACTGAGACACCCTTTACAAGTATTAAAGGTACGACAACATGCAACGTATATATTATGTATTGCTTAAATGATTCAAAGGCAATTATTTCAAAATTTTTATTTTTGGCTTATAATTTTTATGCAATAAGCCCTTCAATTACAAGCACAATATTGTCGTTTCCACATGGCAATGCAACGCAGAAAGGAAATTTTCAGGGCTTAATTTAATAAGGAAATATCGTAAAGGTTGGGACGGGTTTCGTTTTTCGAGTGTAGTATTGAACCGGATGGGAAAAAATATAACTTGGATAAACAAAATAAAAAAAAAGTATGCTTAATAGGCTACAACTATTACGAATGAAGCTATTTGATATTGCGGTCATGTCAAAATTTAAAGCCATTTTAATGAAAAAACTTTGTTAATGAAATGAAAAAAGAAGGTAGATTAATAAACAGGAGAAAATAATAACAATATATATATCATTATAAGTTTGTTTTGCTAAAGTTATTTTTTGTCAAGAACGAAAGTACTCCTAAAACTTACAAAATACTCCCCAAGAACTGGAAATTTACTACTATTCAAAATTGTAAAACGGCAGCACTGACACTAACCTCCATATTACAGCTTTAAAGATTCTCTTCTTTATAGTTTTTCTTGTTGTTTTTGTTTCATCGCGCTTATCGTTTTTGTTTTTTTTATATGAGTTAACCTTCTCCCTCCCTCGTTAAGCATGAAAATTTTGTATTCAACACTGAGCATTTAATTATCTTTTAAACAAGCTTTTTACCAAAGCTCTCCACTGCTATACCGCTTCTTTCGCTTCAACTCTTAAATGCCACTAATTTACATATTAAGCTGGTTGCATACAACAGCCATCTTGGTGCCCCTACCTTTACCAACAACATGAAGATGCCAAAAATATTAAGGAATTCTATAGCAAATGCCAAGAAAATTAAAAATTTTGCAAATTACAAACTGTTGCACGCACAAAGCACAACCGGATAGAAAGTTGGAAGAAATTCTCGGTAGGGTTCAAATTATAACAACTTCTTCTTACACTGCTTTTAATGCAACACTGCGTTGACATTTAGCAGCTGTCGCCAGCGCAGAGTCCAACATGTTTTGTTGGCTAATTACAGAGAGAGCTCAATGCATGCACAAGAAAATAAACAAAAAATGCGGTATCAACAAAAAAAAAAAAAAAACAAAAAAACCAAAAGAAATAGATATGAGACAAAAAACCTAATGACTGGCAACGCTGTCAAGCTGCAAGTTGTCACTAAAAAGCATAAGAAAAAACATGCAAAGCACGTTCGCTTTACTTTGGGGACAGACAGACTAGCTTAAACTTTTTTATTGCCACTCCCACTTCGAGAAAAACTTCAACAGTTTTGGTTTTTTTTTATGATTTTTTTTTTGATGCAGCCCTTTTTTTATGAAATGACCAAAGTTGCTACCTTTTCTGTTACTTTTACATGCTATATGCACACAGCTACAGAAATAGTGGCAACTCCAACAACAAAAAAGATTTTTAATTAAAACCAAATTTTTGTTTGTTACAACAAAAGGAAATTGTATTTTATGCTATAATTATAAAAGACATTGGCAACACTGGCAACGACACTATGCAACATACACAAACAGACCAACATACTTTTAATCAAAGACAGACAGAGAACTAGCTAGGTTCACCTGTCATGCTGCAATGTTTGGGTTACTGTTGTTGTTGTTGTTTTTATTGTCTTTGCCAACAATTGCACTAATTTAATTGTTCAATTAGTTGGTAGCTCTGCAATTATTGCCCAACTTTCAGAGCAATAATATTTAAAAATAAGCTTGTCTGATTTTTGTCATTTTTTTAGACAAGTTTTTAAAAAAGTTGAAAATATAAATTATAAACTTAAACATTTTGTTACAACCCACTTGTTTTTTGAAGAATCGTAGGGAACATTTTTCATTATTTAAAAATTTCGTCTTAGGTAGAGTTTGCAAAATACGTTTGAAAATCATTTCTATGAAACCTTCGTAATCAATACAGAGCATTAATTGAATCATAAAAACGTTTTGATATTAGTTTTTTCTCTCTATAAATATATTTTGTGCAATTTTTCTGAAAGCCACAATAAATTTTCTCATTGTCAATATATGATATGAGCCAATAAAATGATATGGCATGTTGAGGTAATAAAAATAAGACCGAGTGTCAGTTTCAATTAAACAAACTTACACTGACAGGCATCAATTTTGACAACAACTGTCAAACGTTTGCAGCTTGGTTTTTAGGGGTTGCTCACAAGCATTCACACATTCCAATAATTCCACAAAAAAACACATAAATTTTATTATGACAAAATTTTGTGCAATCTCTGAAACATGATAACTTCATCAGCTGCAGGATTTCACGTAACCCAGACGGGGGTCATTCGCACTCACTTTCTTAAGTTAGCTGATGTCTTTGCATATTTTTGCTCTGGCAATATTATGCTTCCTTTCTTATTAGATTTTCTTAGATTTTCCTATAAAATTTTACTTAAATAATCTGTGTGTCAGGATTTTTGTTTTTGTATTATTTTCTCTCAAAGATTCTGTCTTGTCATTTATTTGTATAAAATTTATGACATGTCCTGCATGTTTGCAAATGCTGTCATATAGCATATAGTATGGAATATTTTATGTTTTTATGCTTGAGAGTGTTTTCTTAGCTTACGTCTGTCTATATATCTCAAGGTTTTCTACTTCTTCTTCTTTTGTTTATTTAGATTTTGCATATTTTGGCAGCTTTATATGTAGTTTTCTTAACACACTCACTAGGTGTCAATTATTTCCGGTGGCCCCATACTTTCTTTAACACTTGATTGCTGCCAGTATTACGACTGTTGTTGTTGCCTTTTCATTTTATATCTTTGCTGTGTCTTATGTAAATATGTAATATTATTTATTTTTCACACATCATGGCATGTTTTTCTTTTCATATCTTCCTTCGTATTTATTTGTGTGCTTTTATTAAAATTCGTTTTATGTTTTTCTCATAAACGGTTGATATTTGTTTTTGCTGCTCATGTCTAGAACTAATTTCTCTTAACATGCTTTTGCTGTACCCCACTTCCTTCAATCTTGTAACGGAAACTTAACTACCTAGCATGGCCATTTAATGAAACATTTTTAAGGTTATGTTTGGCCCATTATTTTAGTTTTATTGACACAAAAGGTGTTTATTTTTATGTCCAAACATGTCTGATTCTTCATGTTGGATGATGATGATGTCTAATTTTGTGCATATTAGTTTTAGTTATGGCTATAAACAGCTTTTAATGGCTTCATTTTGTATTGAGTTGGAGTTGACGGCGCGAAATGGGCGACCCATTTTCATAGACGATTAGGTTTTAACACGGAAAACGAAAAATGCAGTCAGAAAAATAAAATTTGGTTTAATGTGATTAAATTTAACTAACGGTTGATGGCAAGAAAAATTACTAACTTTGAGTACTTTTGTGTAAATAACTTTATTTAAGACTAGCATCCCAGTCTAGAGTGTAGTTGTTTAAAATTCGATAAAAAAAAAACGAAAAATATTTTACTTGCCATGTTTTTTATAAGATATTATTAAAATTTTAACACTACAGAAAAAAAACATTGAAAATTTAAATCTTCAAACGTGTTTTTCTCGAAACTACTTTTTCTAATACGTCTAACGTGCTTAGAAAGTTTACTCATTTCTCAAGTTCTAATGAACCGATTAACTTGAAATTTGTTATTAAACTTTTTTATATGTCCCTCTATGGTTGGAGCTATAATTATATAAATACCAGCTGGTACCCGGCGCCTGTTCCAGTTTGCCAATAGAATGTCATCAACAAATAGTAACTGCAGTAGCAGGACACCATAAATAGAAACTCCATTCTAAGTTAAAATGTATTGTGACTTTTACTTGCATAGCTATTCTGTATCGAAAATTTTAATTGTATGGAAGGAGCCATGCCCGGTTATCCAATGCCCATGCCTGTTTTATAATTTAACGACCTGATACGACACTTAGTTCCAAATCTATTCGATATCAAAAAATTGAAATGTATGGGCGGTGCCATGCCTTCATTTCCAAAGATCGCTTAAATTTGACAATTGAAGGGCATGTCACAATAGTAAGTTCGTACCACATTTAGTTGATGTGCGATTCATAGACGAAAGTAAAACCAAAAATTTTTATTTTTGAAAAAGTGCAACGCCCCTTGCGGATAGGAATATGAAAAATACTTTATGATCTATTCTCATATCTACCAAATATATAAAAAAAATTTCATTAAAATCGGACCAGCCGTTTCGGAGCAGTTCAAACACTAACACCGTGACACGAGATTTTTATATATTAGATTTTGTTTTTACTATATTTTATAAATTCAAAGGGCGAAATATCACTTTTTTCAAACATTTCGCAAAATGATCGCAAAAATGTAGTTTCGAGAAAATTTAGTTCAAAGTTTCACATTTATACTGAAATCTCTAATAATAAAGACCTACTTTGTCACGTAGGTTATTTCTAAGAAGCCACAATTATGGTTGTTTTAAGTTTTTAAATCGTTTATTACCTTCATCCATGCATAGAACACTGAAAATCCAAAAATGCGAAGTATCACCTTCAACCACTCATGTCTTCAATTACTTGTCAAGAAGTCTGTTTTCACATAGAAACCGCATGAGGATTTTTGTTGGTACTAAAAAAATTGTGAATATGGATTTAAAAATTTAAATTGTTTTGTTAAACAACTCAAAATTTTTGGTGGGTGGTAATTTCCAAAATGTTAGTCCTAACGGTGATAAATTCGAAAAACTTCAGAATGTTTTTTTTTCGAAAATTATGATAATTTCAAAATATTTTATTAAACAGAAATTGATTGGAGTAAGTCTTAGAATACGTTTTAATTTTTTCTTAGCCATTTTAAAAATTTACATTTTTTTTGTAACTGACAGTTTTTTGAAATATTCAAAAATTATCACAAAAAAAGGATGCATAATATTCTAAGTTCCTTTATAAAATATAAATTTTTCATGGTTGCTTGGTTGATTGGTTGGTAAGAGTAGTCATATAGCTACGGACAGTATTCATTGGCTCTTTTGAGCCGTTTCGAAGCCAGTACCTGTTATTCCCATGCATTCTAGTATATGGAGCAGGATTAATAAGGATTGCTTCCTCAGAGTCATCCATTTCGAGTAAGGAATATGAGTATATCGTTGATCCTTGTAGTTAAAAATTCCCCAGTGTATTTGGTATACATCTTGCTAGCGCTGAGCAAGAACATAGAAAGTGTAGCACTGTTTCCATTGTGTTCTGGTACCACGAACAGTCAGTTCGTGACAGTCACGACAGTCGGAGTTGAAGGGAATACCAAATCTCTAAGCGTGAACACCACTGCACCAATGACTCGTACTAATTGCCGTTAATTTCGCCACTCGTAATAATAGCCCGACAAGCCTTTCTTATCGCTAGGAATTCTGCCTGAAATGCACTGACTGAGTCGGATAGGGGGAATGAGTTTGCAACACCCAGTTTCTCCGAGTACATACCGGCTCCAAATCCACATTTCATTTTTGACCATCGACAAAGAAGGTTTCCACACTCTCATATAAAATGTTTGTTCAGGTACCCTTGCAGAAAAGTGGACCCAATTTGAAGTAGTTTTGAACTAGTTAAAAAAGGGCCAATACTGGTTCCACCTAAAAACCTTTTCACATTGATGTTTTTTTATTTGTTGATATCAGAGGAAGCGATAATGGCCCCCATTAACATTATATTTTACCTATATGTGTACTAGCTCTATTATGAAATAGTTCTGAACTGATACCTTAAATTAAAACTTGACATTTTTTTTTTGTTTTAAGCTTTAGCTTGGAAGGAAGAAAGACTTTCAATAGAATAATTTGGATTGAAATTATCTTATAAATTTGTAGAATTTAAGAAATGATCGAGATATGAAGACCCATTAGGAAAAGAAGGGAAAACATCACAAATTCTTGAAAATTCAAGAGAATGTTTTTGAAGCCAATTAAAAAAAGTGTTACCAGTTAAATTATTAATATTATCGTTCCAAGAAACATGTTTAGAATTGAAATCACCTCCAATTATCAAACCATCATAATTTGCAGCACGATAAGCAATTGAAACCAAACCATCAGCTAATGCATCTGGTAAGAAATTACAAGGAATATAAGCTGAGTGGTGGACCGTGGCATGCTGGTTAAGTGTGTGGCTTAGCATGCTCGGAGCCCGTGTTCGATCCCCTTGTCCTTTATAGCAACAACTGTGAATGAAACAATTGTCATAAAGCTAATGATGTTTTTTGAAGGCTGGTAATGCTGTTATAGGCTAGCGTCAATTTTAAGTGCCATCTGTCACGTAGTTTCTTTCTAATTGTTTTGTAAACAAACAAACATCGAGTCTGACCTTTGCATTTCACAATGGAAAAAAGTTGATCAAGGCGTGTGTTTGAAATTCTGTTTTACTTACGGAATTCATAGTCCAGATGTATTGAAAATGTTGTAGGAAACCTATGAAGCGTCTGCTCTATAACATACGCAAACATTTAAGTGGTACAAATTGCTTAAAGAGGAACAATTATTGCTTGACAAGGCAATTAACCCATCTTCAGTGTCATGTAGGTACTCGTAATTTCTACCGGAAGGTCAATATTGTTTGAGTGTTATATAGAGTTTGCAGGAAAATATTCGGCGTAAGAGGCCAGAATTATGGAAGGAGTATTCATAGGTTATGCATCTCGATAATGCAGTAGCTCACAAATCAAGAATTGTACTACGCCATTATTTGGCCAAAACAAAGTCAATATCGTTCAACAAGCACCATTCATGCCAGATATGGCCCGTGTGACTTTTCCTTACTACCACAACTCTAATAGTTGCTTCGTTGAAAACATTTTGAGATGCTAAAAACAGAGGCGTTCCTAGGCTTGGTGTCACCCGGGGCGGATACCCATGGTGTCACCCCTATAAGAAATTTCTAAATGCAATTAGAAACCAACTCGATGAGATTTTGTGTTTTTATTATTTCCTTTATGTTTTCCGAAAAAAACAACAGATGCCAAACAATACCAAATTGTTAAAAAAACAGAAAAAATATTACATTTTGAAAAATTTTTGTTTTTTATTGTAGTAAAATGCGATTTTAAAGAATTTAATAACTGTTATTTGTACACGCAGAAAAAAAATATATTTACCACAAACATAATGGGAGAGGAAACTATTATGTTTGAAAACTTATTGAGAGCAAACAAGTTTCTTTTTACTAGAAACATGTTTCTACTTTACGGTTATCATAAATAGTTTGCGTAAGCAAGTTACTTTGTTACGATTCATATATTATGTTCACTCGCAACTATGCTAATTTGATACAATAAATATATTATGTTTACGGTGACCAGTTTTGAGGCAACTAAGTTCATAGTAAGCTAAGTATACAATCAGATCGCGAGCAAAATTTTTATTTCGTGGTTCAGTTGGTTAAGAGCTTGTTAATTTGAATTGAATTTTAATATCCTAGGTTCAATTCTCAAGCCGAACCGAGCTCTAATTTTATTTTATTTTTAATAAAATTTATACACGCAAATAATGTAAGGAAAAATTGCATTTCATTACAATTGACCAATTTTCCATCACCGGGATTTTAACGCGGACCGTCGCTCATCATAGTCCAACACACTAACCATTATGCCAATCGTCTGATGGCGTGTGAGCGAAAAAAATTCAAACAAAACAAGCAAACCGAACACGAATATTTCATGAACATATAATGTTGTATACGATCATGTTGTATGTTTCTGACAAATATGATACACTCATGGCAACAAAATTACTGTTTTTGTTGCAAACATATTGCGACTATGTTTTCAACAAAACTATTATTTTATCACATCTATCAAAATATGTTTACTGGCATAAGAAGCATATCGCTAGCTTAGAGTGCAAAGGCGTCAACTGCACTTTTTTAAAAAATTGAGGTTTTAATGCAGAACCAAAGAGAATCAAAAAATACATCGTTTAAAAAAAATAAAAAGGTTGGCAACTCTTTTTTTCATATGTTTTCGTGTTGATGCGCAAAAGTGCCATGTACATAGCTGTCAAAAAGCGCGCGCTAAGTTCATTAAACACATGTGATTGGTGCTATATTGTGCTGGTCGTTCGTTCGTGCTCCGTAAAAATTAATTTATTGCTGTTTCTAACATTTATTTTACTCGCAAAAGGTAACATATTCTTATTGTTGTTTTACAAATATTAACTAAATTATTACTACATTTTTGAAAGGTCTGTATGGCAAAAGACGAAAGTAATAACACTGCTTTACAAGCAATTGAAAACAGCAATAACATTGACCCTTTTGGCAATAATGTAGACGATGGTGTTTTAGGACTCGTGCCTTATGGTTTCCACAGCGATTCGGATTATTCCATGGACATGCCCGTGAAATCCAAAAAGCGCAAGAAGAGAGTGCAAGTTAAACACGCAGATTGGATAAGCAGTCAAAACAAATATCGAAGACAAAGTGGTAAAGCATATTATGGAAAAAAGAAAGAAAATAACGTTTGGTGCTATAAAAAAAAGAAAGATGCAAGAGCAATGAAGCAGCGGTGTAAATGTACAAGTAAAACTGGTAAATCAGCCACGCAATGCGCGCAAATCACTGACGACGAGAGAGGTAGGCTATTTAAACAATTTTGGAGTATGGATATAAAACAAAAGCAAATTTATGTAAATACCTTGATACAAAGTACCCCACCAGTTAGACGTGTAAAACGTGAAGAGAACGAACAACCAAAAAGATGTCAAACTTTAAAATATTACCTAAAAATAGATAATAAAAATATGCGTGTGTGCAGAACTTTTTTTTTAAATACACTGGACATTGGTAGACATGCAATGCTGAATATGGTAAAGCGGCCTGTAACCAGTAACAAAAATTCAAATACAATACCGATGACAATTTTTGTAAATCAACGAAAATGCTTGAATTCTTTTTTGGATTCTTTGCCAGTCATGGAGTCGCACTATTGTCGCGCAGCAACACAAAAAAAATATCTTCTACCGGAATGGAATTCAAAACGAATGATTTACAATTTTTATGTAAAAGACTGGTGTCCAAAACATGAAATAAAGCCGCTTTCAATTTCGGTATTTTATGAAGCGTTTGAAATAAAAAATTATGGATTATTTTCGCCAAAAAAAGATCAATGCGAAATTTGTGTGCGTCATTCTATGGATAACATTTCGCATGACCAATACGCTCTTCACCAAGAAAAAAAAGAAGAAGCCAGAAATGAAAAGCAAAAGGACAAAGCCGAAGAGCGTATCGTGCTAACTGTAGATCTGCAAGCGGTTTTAATGGCGCCAAAATCGGAAGTAAGCAGCCTATACTATCGTACAAAATTGCAAGTGCACAACTTAGTGTTCTATAATTTGATAAACCATAAAGGTTACTGCTTTATTTGGAATGAGGTTGAAGGTGGCGTGTCTGCGGAAGAATTCGCAAGCATATGGGTATATTTTGTTGAACAAAAAATTCTTCCTTATCTCAGTGACACTGAAATCCCGTCAAAAATAATATTTTACAGCGACGGATGCTCATACCAAAACAGAAATGTGACTATGAGCAATGCTTTATTGAATGCAGCTGTTAAACATCAAATAACAATAGAACAAAAAATTTTAGAAACTGGACACACGCAAATGGAGGCTGACAGCGTTCACTCACTCATCGAGCGTGCGTTGAAGCATCGGACTATAGACGTACCTGCAGAATATATAGCTATTTGTAAAGATGCTAGAAAGAACCCAGAACCTTATGAAGTGGAATATTTGGATCACACTTTTTTCAAAACATTTAGAGACCTTCAATTCGTGAAAAGCATTCGTCCTGGCCGGGAAAAGGGTGATACCAAAGTCACTGATATTCGTGCGATAAGATATACAGCAAAAAAAGAAATGTTTTACAAATTGAGATTCCCAAATTCATGGCAACAGCATCCTCAAAGAATAAATAAAACTATTTCTCCGTTAGATTGGTCTGATTTACCGCAACTTCACAGTGAGAGAAAAAAAATTACAACTAGGAAATATGACGATTTGCAATATTTAAAAATGACCTTGCCAAAAGATCACCACAAGTTTTATGACGAATTACCTCACGAGTACTATACATATATCTTCAATGTAGGTGCTATATATTTTTTTGTTTTATTTTATACAAGCAGCAACGAAGTAAGACTGCAAACTCGATTTCATGTGATAAAAACCTAAGAAATTCATTTTTTATAATTAAATTTAAGTCACAGCAACGAAGTAAGACTGTATACAATGCAAATGTTTTTTTTTACAATAAATATTAAATGCTATCGGCATTAAAAACACAAATTAAGTCATATTATTTAAATCAAATAAGAAAAATGTTCATATTATTTTTTTATAGAAAAGGTGCTAAATGATATGCACAAATAGCAAAAATAGCAACAGAAAGGGTGCTAAATGACAAAAATTCTTCTAAATCAAAGTTAGTATTTTATTTTTATTTTTTTACTTACTGTATATGTATGTAACAACAAAGCAAATAAAATTCCATTAAAAAAAATTTACAAAATATAATGTACATTTTTTTATACAGTTTTTTGTCTCTCCTGAAATATTTCAAAAAGTGCAGTTGGCGCCTTTGCACTCTAAGCTAGCGATATATTAAATGATTGGCACGAAAATATCAACATGAATTACAAACAAAGTATGGTAAGAATTGTAATTTATATTTACAGTAAAAAGGGAAATATGTTTGCTACAAGCAAAGTCGAACATGTCATTTTTCTGCGTGTACTTTTTTGGTTGCAAACTATAGCAAGCGCCGCAGGCAAAAATTTTGTATTAAAATCGCGCGATTTTAAATCATTTAATTTATAAAAAATCGCCTGCACCGAAAAATTTTACCACTCAATTTGTAATAAAAATATTTTATTTTTTATAAATTAAATGATTAAAAAGAGGGTTAAAAGTTATTATTGCAGGCGAAACATTTTTATTGAAAATGTCGTGATTGTTAAATTTAACAAATATTGCAAAAATTGTCAGTTCCTGAGGGTACTTTCCTTGGGTACTTTTCCTATATTCATTTTTACATTATTTTGTATGGGAGATGCATGCCAAAGTTTGCCAATCTTAACAAAATTTGGTCAAACGTCCAGGCAATAAGAGAAATTGATGTGCACTGAAAATGGTAGAAATTGATAAGACCTTAGGACTACCTCCATAGGATGTATATATAAATTTTACATAATTTTGTATGGAAGGTACAAAAGTTACCAGATCCTAACGAAACTCAGTGAGAATGCTAGACATATAGATAATAGATGTTTATTGAAAATTACAGAAATTAGTAAGACTTTATTTTTTTCCTGCATAATTTTCTTGTTTATGAAAAGGTGCAGATAATATTTTAAAAGTCAAAAGTTAATAAACAAAACAAAAACAAATTGGCCATTTCAGCCCTTGAAAGGACTTTGACCGAGCTTCTTATGATCAATTGTGTTGTGTGTGTTATTAAATGTTTGCACACAATTGACCGAGAACTGGACCTACATGTTTTATGCCGACTCCGAACGGCTAAAGTTCATGTTCTCAAGAAGCTTTACATGGCATTATTTACTCTCTGAGGTTTGCCATTGTCTGCAGAGAGGTGGTGACCGATCAGAAAAATGTTTTATTGAAAAACATTTTTTGCCGCGGCTAGGTATCGAACCCGGGCTCCGAACATGCTAAGCCACACACTTAACCTGCATGCCACGGTCACCACAAAAGTTAATACTTCAAATAAAATTTCAAAAAAGTTTCGCTCTAATCCAATAATCCGTTTTTTTTTTTTTTGTTAAAGATTTTAAAGATAAGTTAAATAATCTCTTACATTTTATATAACTTAATAATTTGGTTCAATATTCTAAAATTAAAAAAAAACAAAATAAACAAATTTTGTAACTATTTTCGTACCATTTCGATGCAATAAAAGTGAGCTGTCCTAAATACTGGCATTTCTTACTTTAAGAGACACTTAACATGGACTCATTTGCGTTGTGTTACAAAAGTTTTTCGGATTTTAGAGCTCGAAACGTTTTCGCAATGTTTCCTCCTCATTGCTTAGACTTGCAAGCAGAATTTTATATTTTGAAACAGCAATACATTTTTTACCGTAAAGTATTTTATCACTTTTTCTGTTTGTGAAAGAAATAAAAAAAAATCGAAATGGTGTCACCCCTAAAATGGTGGTACCCGGGGCGGAGCGGGATTTAAACTTTAAAATTTTCTAATTCTAGAGTTTTAATGACTTTTTTGTATAAGAAATACAAAACAGGAAATGTAAAAATCTGTTAAAAGTAGGAATTAGCAAATTGTATATTTTGAACTTGTAGTAAATGGTATTTAACAAGCAAATAATGCTAGGAATTAAAAATAAATTAACACCTTAAGCAAGCACTACTAAAAACTAAAACCAATTATAATTATTAGCTTAAGTCAGTAAAAAGCTAAACTTGAGTTAATATTTTACTCGCATATTTTTAAGCTTCTGTAAGACAGAAGCAAACACAGCAAATGTGAATTTGGTAAATTTGCAAATCATAGAATCAATAAATATTTATACAAATGTCTGACTTGCTTTCGAGTAAGCTATTTTCGAGTTGACGTCTAGCCAAGCCTTGCGCTATGCAACTTGTTTAGTGGATGCATCAACCACTTAACAAAACTTCAACACTAACCAACACACAGCATATGGCTTTTATGGCTTTTCAATTTCCACAGCCACTATTTTATTTGTAACGAATTAAAATAAATCTCTTTATAGCGCAACGAGCTTTCAATCACGTGATGACGCCATCTAACTATTGATTGGATTTTTTTAATTGATTGACTCACTCAGTTCACACAAAAATAGAGGAGAAAAAGAAACGTTTTGCCAATTTCGAACAATTCAATTTGAAAATTTTATGAGTTTTTAATGCGAATTTTCGTAACGTGAGCTGGTTTTGTGAGTCGTGTGTAAAACAGAGCAAATTTCGTATTATTGGCTCGAAGTACCATTAAAAAGAAAGCAAGCAAGCGAGTGACATAAAAGAAAGGAGTGAAAAATAAAAAAATAAAATATATATAAATAACTAGATATAAAAAGAAGAATATATAAAATGAAGTAACAAAACAATTTATTGCACTGATTGATGTGCAGATAAGCAGGGAAAACAGAGTGGGAGTGAGTGTGGGTTGCAGAGAGTGAGTGATTCGCAGTGCGAACAGTGAAGTGGAAGATGGGAAAGGCTGGCACATTCAATCTGAAATAAGTTGACTGAAATGTTTTGGGTTTGACTGAAAATAGTTTTAGAAAGCTTGAAATAATAAAAAATGTTCGATGATGCAAGGCGTCCATCATGTACATCAGAGAACAACTTGAGTGCATTCAAATGGCGTTTTGAATGTGTTGTCAAAATACGAGCTACGAATATGCCTTCTGCATTCAAATTAATGCGCAAAGACATGCACCAATCGCTGTGACACGAATGCCGTAGAGTACGAGCGATGACGAATACGAATGCCTGCGAAACATGAATGTCCGATGAAGCCAGACATTCGCAACATTCGCCAAAAGCAACGAATATTCATGCTTTGATGTTTATTCGCAGCAGGAAAAAAATGTTAACTGCAGTCTGCAGCAGCGCTCACCAGCGCTAAACTCTTTCCACTCTTTTACAACAACTTCGATATTTTCATGATTGTTGTAATTCGCCGAATTCAGTGTTCAGCTTCACTCTTACTTCTTATTGTTTTATTGTTGTAATTGCGCATCGATGCTTGTTGTTTTTTTTTCTGTGTTCAATAATTTAAACTTGTCGAGCCAACATTCGTGTCGTTTTTATTGTTAGAATACAAACACATGATTTTAGCTTTTGCACAGTCGCTGGCGTTGTGTGGTTTTTGTATATTTTTTGTTGTTGGTACTTGCGTACTGTGCCATGTATCCAAGGATTTGTTGTTGGTTTTGGCTTTTTGTTGTAATTGTTGTTGAAAGCATAAAAAACACTGCGCACAACAAAACGCCAGAAAAAAAAAAACAAAGAAAACAAAAATAAAATTCCACTCTAGCTCGAGTTCAGCAGCAAACACTCGAGCTTCCAGCGAATCATTCGAATGTCAGCATTGTCTGGATGCTGCCTTTGTATCGATTCGCAGTCGTCACACACTGTGCTAAGCAGCAATCGTTGTTTACGAACTCGAATGGTATGCATGCATGTTTTTTTTTGTGCGATTGTGGCTGACGACGATTGTTATTCGAGTGGCAAAAAATGGGGAATGGTCTCATGTAGTTCTCTGATGTACATTGCAAACGTGAACGTGATTTATATTGAAAACTTTTGTTAAATTCAATTTTTGTCAAAAATTTTCTTTCTCATATAAATTTCTCTTATATAAAAAAAACACATATATACTGTTGCTGAAAATTTTTTTTTAATAATTTTTTAAAATTAAATTATTCTGATTTTTCTTAAAATAGTGAAAATGTGTTCTATTAAAATTCATAAATTTCTACTTTTTCCAAACTTGGAGCAAATAAAGCTCAGCTTTTTAAGTGCCTTTTTTATGCTTCCACATTTTACTTCACTTACTTTATTATAACATTTTTATCTCATTTCCATTTAATGTCTACTTCTAACGACAACTTTTTTACTATTGCCGCTATTTACGCGTATGTATATGACATCTTTTGAGTAGAATTTATTTATTTTTGTTATCATCAATTGTTCTCACTTTATCTATTTCACTCTTCAGCTGCTTGGCCCTATAGCTCTAACTGTTACGAGCTGCCTTAACATCAACACATGTCATCATCCAATTTATCAATTCGTTCCGCTATTTTTTACGATTTCACCAAATTTTTCATTCATCCAACATAACGTTTTCTACACTCGTTAATTTTAATTTTTATTTTGTTGCTCAAATAACTGCCAACAGTTTTCATTTCCGTTTCCGCTTTTAATGGGCGGCCATATAAAACTCACATGTTTCTTTTAGACAGTCTGCCTGACTGGCTGACTACCAGATAAGGCTGCACAAATCAGGTTGCCCAGGACTATTTGAAAAGCTACCCACCCTCTCGCCAGCTCAATAAAATAAACATGAAATTGTGATTTTTATTTGAGCGACCCGCGTTGGCGCTTAAAAATTTGCTCGTATTTCTTGAACTTGAATGGAAGTAGCTGAAGAATGGCTGCCAACCTTAACAATGCGTGCAAAAATATAAAAAACATCTTTAAGTACAAAAATAAGCTCAAAAAAAAAAAATTAGACAATATCCTTGTGCATATCCTTGCTGCAAATTATTGTTTCCTTATTATTTCGTTCATTCATTCATTCATAGCTGTTTCGATTATATATTATTTTTTTTTATGATATCGCGCAAAAGGCATGCAATTTATTTAAATAAAAATAAAAATCAGCCAAATTTTGTGTCTCGTAAATTTTGCATTTTCTTTTTTGTATATTGTTGTTGTTGTTGCTATTACTGTATTGAATTTCATGCTTTTGTTGCATAGCCTGACGATAAAATATGATATTTTCACATTGTTCGTCCGTCTGTTCGTCTATCTGCCAGACATGCCCAATATATGCGAATAATGAATACTACGTTGTAAAAAGAGTGAAAAGAAATAAATAAAAATATATCGTGGGTAGTAAAATAAGTTCAATTAAAAAGCTTCTCCGTTAACATTAAACAGCAGCCTCTCACCACAGCGCACAATTTATTAGCATGCTTTTAGGTGCTGCTTAACTTGCAGGGCTGCAAAGATGAAAAAATGTTGCTGTTTTTAAATAAGCATACTCATTACTTTAAATAGGTAGAATTTTTTGAAATTTTTTTTAATGTAAAAAGATATTCAAAAATAATTTCTTTATTTTTTTAAACATTTAACCCGTTTTTCAAAAATAATAAAAAAAATTTCAATATATAATTTTTATTTTTATATTGAACTGTCTTGAAAACTGGATGCTTGAATGATTTTCATTTAATAAAACACAATACCACAAAAAAGTCATACTTGATTTATGTTAATTAATGGTTTTTTTTAATTACAGAAAATAATTTTAAGTGTTATATTGAAATTTTCAACTTAATTTTTTAAAAGTACTCTGCTAAAACAAATTTTTCTAAACTTTATGTTTCAGCACAACTAATTCTTTACTTTTTTTTTTATATTTAATGGAATAATTTATAATTAAAGAAACAATTATAAACATAAGTCACAAAAATGCTTCCTATCTTTATTCACTAATTGTTGATGTAAATAGCTACATCATATATGAAAATGTTCATCAAATAGTTTTTGATAAATTAATATCTTTTTGAAAAAAAAAAAAATTTAAAAAAAATTAATGGTTAGATTGTTTTGAAAATTTTAAGTAATGAATATTTTATAATTTTTAACTTAAGGGCTTACTATAATAGCCACATGCTGGCATACGTTTATGTCAAAAACTGAACGGAAAGCCAGCCGGCTGTTGTCAAAATCGAAGAATACCCATAATTGCCCGACGCACAGTGTGTTATTTTCAATTCTAGCGTGCCAAAAGTCATATCTCAAAAAGTGTTATAGCTAGGGACATGATATTTTGCACACAGCTTAATAAGACCAAAAAAATCATTTTTGCAAAAAATGGGCGTAATCGGTCAACTGACACGCCTACCTCCCATACAACTGGAGCATATAAACCGACCTAACTTGGGTTGTAGGCATGCTATGGCAATGAAATTTTGTTTCTTACTTTGTTTTACCATTTGCAATCTGTCAAAAAGTGGGCGTAATCAGTCAACTGGCACGCCTACCTTCCATACAATTGGAAAAATAATCTGAAAAGGAAAATTAATCAGAAATTGTTATAATTGCTAAAGTATTTTTATTCTCTATCAGAATCAGAATTTTCGTTAGAAAACTCAGGAGCTTTCAATAGATCCACAACTTGTGGTGTTAAATTAGATTTTTTGTGTTTTGGTGGTTGCCGCAAAGAATTTATTACAGGATCAGAAGAAATTAACAGCATGTGTAACAAGTCTTCGTTCGTGTTAAATCTGGAGGATTTTCGCGTGAAAAACTCTCTGAAGCGCCTGTTATCCTTGTTTCTCGCTTCCTGAGCTTCTTCAGAAAGCTGGCCTATTGGCAGTATACACGAACTTATTATCCGTTCACCATGATAAAGAACCTTTAATATTAAATAAATATAAGGTAATGAGAAATATAAAAGTAAAAACCGTTACCTTGTGAACGGTTACCGGCATGTAGTACCATGAATAGTTCTCCAAATATAGATTTCTTGTGGCAGCGGCATATTTCCCAAAAGCCTGAGAGTCTATTTGAAACCCACAGCCTAAACTTTCTAAAATAATATGAAATCTTTGTATCAACTCCAAGCTTACACCAGTAATTTCTGAAGATTTCTCAGCATTCCTAAAGAATTTTCTTGCAGTGTTTCCATCGTTGCTATTACCACTTTTATGTTTTGGCATGTCTATTAAAAGTCCCATTTCGCTTCTAAACCTTTGCTGAATATAAAGTTTTTTTTCACAGACTTTGCTTTCATTATCAGCGCCTTTGGCTCTTTACATTTTCTTTACATCCAGCTTATAGGCAATATGGAGTAAGCATTCCATAAACCTAATCCAGGCATGCAATGGCGAAATCCCAAAAGAGAGCATTTCTTCATCCACTATTTTCTGTGCAAGGGCCTTCTCATCGTTCATGGTTTTAGGTGTTGCTCGACAAATAAAGCAAGTTTGTGATGACATGTTGGAGGATATTGTATTGCAAACTTTTCCATCGATCATACATAAAATAAAAGTAGCCTTTAACTTTATTTGAAGCAGGCCAATTAACACGATAGTGGGAGTGAGAACAGCTATTTGGTTTTTTATATGCTCAACTTCTCTTAAAGTCATTTCTTGTGTTTCCTTTGTGAAATTGAACTTTATCGGGCGGCAATACCTTACGGATGACGGTGCTGGATTTTGCCAAAACACAAAATTTTTATTCACAGAAGAATACATTTTTATTGGTACCATTGATATAGAAAAAAGACTATCGTCCAACCCATCTCCATCCGAATATTTTTGCTTATACTGATTTTGCTCGGCACCATCACATCCCCATTTTATTATGATATTTATATCATTATCACAAATATCCGACCTGGACAAAAAAACTTCTTCTTGAGCAATGCAAAGCCTTCTGACAGTATGGTCAACTAATGACTGCAGATCAATTTCAGCAAAACTCTCACACACTTAACTATTGGGGGGGTAACATAACAGTTTTGCCTGCTTAATTTGGTTATATGAAGGATATAATTTGGAACTAAAAGGCTTTGTGTGATTTCTTAATGATTCATACTGATGAGTTGAAAGATCAAGGTCAATAATCAAAGCTAAAGCTTGGTCAGATGATAAACTTTTTAAAATATTGTTCGATTCTCTCATTTTTTTATGGCAGATCCTCTCTGAGGTGAAGCATTAAAAAGCTTATTAACAAGTGTCGCAGAGTGTCTTTTTCCTGATGAACGCAATGTCATTTCCGTTGCCATAAGCAACTGTTGTTCACTTGTTGATTCTGATAATTGTTTTGCTTTCCTTTTCTTTGATCTTAAAGCTAAGTTTTCAAAATCCTTATTAGGCCTTCCCATGCAACTATTATTTAGTAAACTAGATGCAGCTGTAGCTGCAGTAGCAGCAGCTGCAGCAGCTCTTGATGTTGTTGGCAATTGTTTATAAACATGCTGAGATAAATTAATATCTTTAGCAAGCCATTCAGCGTTTTGTAAAATAAACTGTTCTGAATGTCTTTTAGTCTTTTTATATTTATTATACATATAATTTAAAAGAGATCTCAAATAGAGCTTAAGCTTCTTTATGTCAACAACATCGAGATGGCTAGATTTTATTTTTTCACACACAAATGTTAAAACAGCCTTGAACCTTTCATTTTGTTCAACTGCAATCCAAATATCAAATATTTCCTTACGTGTAATTTTTAGGCTCATTTTACACTGTTTTGCAGTTTTCTTTACTTAAAGTTGTGTTGTTTATCTATACAAATTAGGATTTTTACACACTACCACTATATAGTTTTAAAACCAAAAACTTACTTTTAAATGATATTTTGTTATTAAATCGTTTTATTGAAAGCTGCCAAATATACGTTTAACTTCAATTTTTTAGTTAGAGTAGAGTTGTTTATCTAAATAAATTAATATATTAACACACACGCTAGTAAACAGTTTTTTTAGTTTTTAATTAAACTTACTTTTAAATAAGATTTGTCTAATTAATTGTAATGTTCTTTAATACCAAGTTTTATTATCACTTCACTTCACTTCACTTCACTTAATCAGTAACTATTTATAATTGATCTCTCTATTGAACAGTTAACTTAAAAGAAGGAATTCCCAATCGATTTACTATTTTAAGTTTGGGTTTCTTAACTTAACTTAATTGGTTAACTTACCAATAACCAAATTAATGTTGAACATTTTTTTTAAGTATCCGGCTTTTGACATCAAATAGTAAATAAAATGTCCAACATTGAATTGGTTATTGGTAAGGCTGTTATTGTTTGTAAAATAATATTTTTTAATATACCTACACAAACAAAAATTATGTTTATATTAATATATTGGGAAACCCTGATCAACAACTGTTAGCACCCTACAATAAAATTATAAAAATTAAGTTCTTGAGAAAGACATATTTTAGAAAAATACACAGAGGGAAAACCTATGGACTCAATACATAAATTTATGTACTAATCGCATAGTTTTCTGCACACAAAAATTTTACATTTTTTATGTATTGAGTACATGTTGAAATCTCTATTGACTACATAATGCTTTTAAGCGGTTATGTAGTCAATAAAGAATTTTATGTACTCAACGCATAAATATGTGTCGTGAATTCATGGATGTATGTGGTGAGTACATTCATACTGTACCCAACAAACAAAATGATTCACTTATGATATCGTTTATGAATTGCTTTCTCGTTCATTTCATTCAATAGCAATTATCATATACAATTCATTTGTAATATCGTGAACGGGAGAAATTCCTCCTTCGTTAACGAATCGTTCAAACCGACAAAAGCAATTCGTGAACGAGTCGCCATTTCTTAGAAAATTAAATCATTAACGAATGTTCGTTCCTATTTCAAAAAAAACAATTCGTTAACAAATCTTCCAATTTAAAAGAAGCAAATCTTAAACGAATCATCAAAGTTCAAAAAGCAAAAAAAAATATTAAAAAATCTGGAAGTTTTATATATATTTGCCCGTTAACTCTTCTCAACTTATCAACCGTCAACTTATCTCGATTTTAAACACAAAAGTTCTGGGTTGTTTTTGTTTTCATTCAGGGTTTTTTAATTTTAAAACCGATATTCAGCATAATTTTATTGAAATTTTTTGATGTTTTTTGAAACAAAACAAAAATAAATTTTTTGAAATGTTTTTGAAATTCATAGTTTTAGAAATTTTACTAAAGTGTCGCGAAAAATCTTTGTTTTTGACTGAGTTATGAATTTTTAAAAAAAGGTCTGTTTTCTCTACCGAAAATGTTATGTCCCTCCTTAGCATCCAGCCAACCTCAGCCAACCTCATCCAGCCAACCTCTGATACAGACAAAACCAAACTATTCGAAAATAATACGAAAAAACAATTTACAAGCGATTTGTCAACGAATCACCCCTCGCCACAATGTTTATTGGGTACTCATCGCACACTGTTAAAAATAATTTTATGTAATGAGTAAAGATCTTATGTACGTATTACATAGATTATTGACTCAGTACATACATAATTTACTCATTACATATTTGGAGTACATAATTTTATGCAATGAGTACATACATTATTTACTCATTACATATTTTAAATGCATAATTTTATGTAATGAGTACATACATAATTTACTCATTACATATTTTTAGTGCATACATTTATTTAATGAGTACATACATAATTTACTCATTACATATGTTAAAAACATAATTTTATGTAATGAGTACATGCATAATGTATTCATTATATATTTTTTGTTCATAATTTCATGTTTTGAATATATACACAATCCATGTCTGTGCCTAAATCACTCTCTTAACAAATGCAACAAATAACTTAATAAAGAAATGACTAGATTTCACAAAATAATTGCCAATTACTCATAGAAACCCAGCCATTTATTTCTTATCCAATCATCGCTTTTGTTCTGGAGTACAGTGGATAAACTCATTCCCGCTCTGATTTTCTACAGGTTTTAGAGGTGTTGCTTATTTGAAAATCAAGAAACGAATGACATAAAACAGCAAAATCGCGTCCCGATGTGCAACAGATACGTGTACTGAGTCCATACGTTATGTACTGAATAAATATGTCACTTCAATCGTATAATGGGGACGTGTATTGAGTCTATATTTTATGTATTGAGTAAAGTTTTTGTAAAAAATTACATAACACGTTGATTGTGTACACGTTGCTTGTATCTATTGAAGTCTGCTATGTATTCAACACATAACATTATGTATTGAATACATTTTTTATTCATTTTAAAAAGTGAATAAATTGATATGTAGTCAGTACACGCTCCCTTTACTCAGTAAATACTGCTCTCGTTGCATTCTCATACAAGTTGCAGTGAATAGATTTTACATAGCTGTCTCTGTACTGACTACATAACTTTTTCCCTTAGTGTACTCTTTCTTATACTTTTGTCTTGTTCGTAATATATTCATATTCATTATTTCAAAATGTTACTATAAAATCTTAAAATATGTTTTTATTTATATTTTACATATTTGCGGTCCATTTTTAGTGTTAAAAAGCTTATATATATATATATATATACGCTTTTTAAGAAATTTTAAATTGTTCATCAAATATGTTTCTAATGGTAATGATAAACTTTTATCATACATGAAAATGAATAAAAAGCATATAAAATAAACTTTAACTTTAGATCTAAAGTTTTTAATAAGTCATACATCAGCTTCTAAGGGTCATATAGACCGACTGTAATAATTTATGTTTGCTTGTTTGTTTACATTAGTTTTTTCCTTACCATATGTACGTTTTGTTGTTGTTTAAGATTTTTGAACAATCAAATTATCCACAGATAAATAATGTTATATCTTAAAAAGTATATATGATATGATTATGAAATTTTAAACACAGATATATTATATTGTAATTGTAATATGTGTAAAAAATTATTTAATTTTGCTCAGTAGTTTGCCTGTAGTAGAGAAAAGTAGATTTATACCATAAAATTGGTAAAAAAATAAAGTTCATGCAAATGAATACTAAAAAATTTTATCCAACTTGTTAACTTTACGATATCTAATATTACTTCAAAAAATAAACTCGATACTATTTCATTAACACAATTTTTCTTAAATGTGTTGTAATTTTTCTTACCATTTTATATGAATTTTAGCATTTTTGGAGTCATTTTTAAATGAAGATTTTTTCCGTTTCCGCACCTTTCCGTACGAGGTTTTTTCATAAATGTTTAGTAAAAATATATATATTTCTTGTAGTTATAATCATCGCGTTGGATATCGTTGGATTCTGTTTTTTTTTTTTACTGAAAATTGCATTTTAAAAATTTTTTGAAAAAAAAAACCATTTTTTTTCTTTAATTTTTATAATATTTTTTTAAAAATGTTTTTTCTTTATAGACTAAGTATTAAATAAACAATAAATTTAATATTTTTATAAAAAAAAAAATGAAGGCAAAATCTTTGTTAGGTCATGAGATATCTTTGTTGGAAGTATGCAAACAAAAATTGCACTAATTAAAATTTTTTTTTGTTAGTTAAAAGTTCCAACTTTGACGAATTTTTAAAAAATATACAAACATTATTTTGGATTTTGGTAATCGTTTTCTTATTTCTTGGATATATTTCTGTTTCTTGAAATTCTTTTTTTTATCAAATTCAGATTTCAATTTTTGGGACTTTTGGCAGCTAGAATTGAAAATACCGCACTGTGCGAAGTTGGCTTTGTGAAGTGTCACAAAATTAATTTGTTTTGTCTGTGCTTATTTGTCAGATTTTTTGAAAAAAATATATATAATGATATAAAAAAAAAAAAAAATTAACAAACACAGCCCTTGTTGCTTTGATTGAACTGTATGAATTTTTGTTTTCAATTTGTTTTTGACACTTGCCTATGCTATGAGCGATTTGAATCGCTCTCCAATAAGCCAAAGAAAGTCAACGAAACTTAACGAAACTGAGGCAATTCCAATTATGGGTATGCTCATATATTTATATGTGCTCGCTTTCATTTTGACAATTCAGTCTGCCAGCATATGGCTATTATAGTTAGCCCTTTAACCCTCATCGGTCCCTCAGACCCATAACCCTAAAAGGTTCTTTATGTATGCGCGCACATACATAAAAAAAACATTAAAAATTAATAAAAACATCACAAATTTTATGAAAAAATTTAAAGATTATTTATTCCTTTTATGAATAAAGTTAATAATACATAAAAAAATTTGATATTCAGGACAAAAATTGGAAATATTTCGAAAAAAGTAAACAAAAAGATAAAATCTTGTCGATTTGGCAAGTGTGAGACAATTTTAAGATATTTTATTAGCACAATTCAAGCATGCATTGAATTTGTGATCTGCACAGATGAATTTCTTGCATTTATCACATCTTGTTGCAAACACATTAGGATTGTTTTTGCTAGTACAAATGTAACATCGACCCCGCTTCCGTGTTGGTGACGCATGCTGAATTGGAACACTTGCGACATTTGTTGAGGTTATTGGTGTTTCGGGTTGTGCCACTCTTGGACCACGTATTCGCTTCGCAATGAATGGTTTAACCATAGCGTCTCCAAGCTCAATCAAGAACAGTCTACGACGAATATTCCTGTTACTGTTTTTGTTATTCCACTCAGGAAAAATCGAAGTGAAAGTAACATACGCATTAACTCCACTTATATCAAGTAAATTGCAAAACAATGCCATAGGCCATCGATTGACCTTTCGCTTGCATCGATAAGTGCCAACCATTTGATCAAGCGTATCTACACCGCCTTTATTTCTATTATAATCCATGATGAGGTTTGGCTTCCGCTTCTCATCTTCCTCAAATTGTAGACTGCGATGGAAAGTGCTAAGCAATGTAACACTGCGGTATTTTCTGGGCACGTAAGAGACCATTATCATTTGGAGATTGGGTTCATAGACATATTCGGTGGAAAAAACGGGCTTTTTCCGCATATTTCTCAAAACCGGTGGAATTTCAGTTCGATTCTGCCGAATTGTTCCGATAATGGTCATTCGTCGTTTGTGTAACTCCTCAGCCAATTGATATGTGGTGAAGAAATTGTCACAAGTGACATTTCTATCTGTAAGGCCTTCACATAAATCGAGCACAACTCTTTGGCCTTGGTTTCTCTCAGGTGCAGCATTTCTAGCACGCCCCACATACACTTGAGCAGTGTGAACGTAAAAAGATTTCGAATCACAAAGAACCCACATTTTTATTCCATATTTTGCTGGCTTAGACGGAATGTACTGACGGAAGCTGACACGACCACGAAATGGGATAAGTTGCTCATCCACAGCAACGTGTTTTCCAACAGTGTATATAGTTTTCAAGTGTGCTACCCATTTGTCAAATACAAACCGAATCGGCGCAAGCTTATCCCGTGCTGATCTATTCTCTCGGTCATCAAATCGAATACACCCTCTGATCTTCTTGAACATTTTGAGACTCATTGTTTTTCGAAAAATGTAACGGCCATTGCTTTCGTCCCATAGCTGCGTTATGCATTCCCCGTATGAACGATAGACACCAGCCAACAAAAGCAAACCAAAAAAAGCACGAAGTGCGTCGATGTCGAGGGGATCCCACTTGTCGCCATATTTCCTTACACCGTATAGATTTGTACTCGTAAGGATATGCTTTTCAATTGGTTTCAGGAACATCAAAAATGCTGACAAAGGGTCTTTTATATTTGCAGCAGCGCTAGCAGTTGGACCTAAACATGTTCAAGTAAGATAAACCTGGAAAAAAGTATTGTAAAAATAGTATACAAACCAGCTTGCACATACGAGTTATGTCTATAGGAAAACTGACGATTAGTTTGAAATGGTTGTTTTGTGTATTCAATGCGTTTATCTTTCGATAAAATTACATTTTCCGGATAAAGGGCCAAATCCACCAAAGTTTCACTCGACAAGGGCTCGATATGATATGAATCACTCTCACTAGATTTATCGCTGCGACTTTCATTCGGCAAATACTCACAATCGTCCTCTTCGCTATCTCCAGAAAAATCACCATCAGATTCACTTCCCAATTCTTCCTCATCTCTCAAACGAAGACTTGGATCCATTTTGCTGAAAACTGCATTTTTAATTTCAAAAAATTCAAGAATCCAAAAATCCAACCTCTCAAATATTGAAACGGCCCAAAATTCACAGAAGAAAACTATTTTTTTGGGCACAAAGCGATGTTGTTGACAGCCATTTACATGCATACTAGAAAACTTTGGCACCATATGTAAGCATTCATACTATAATGTATGCAAGAACAGACATGTATGCGTGCACATACTAGGGACCTGTACGTCAATAAGTTTACTCGAGCATATCCAAACGTGAGCGCCACCTGTAGACGCGCGAAATTAGTAGATTTTATCGAAAAAAGCTATTTGCCAAAAACTCATGTCAATTGGTTAAGGTTTAATATCTTTTTTACTAAATTTAATTTTGAATTTGTATGCGCGCGCATACAAAGGACCGATGAGGGTTAAACATTATTTTTGAAAACATATTCTTATTCTTTATGTTTAGTTGAAGTAAACTCCAAAAAGGCTTTGTCGTTTGCAGATCCCATATTTTTGATAAGAAATAATTTTATAGTTTCATGGTAGAAATCATAAAGTTTCTTTCAATATTTAACTCGTTATGTTTATCGGTTATTTCATATCAACCGGCCGATTAGAACTAAAAAAGTGTTCAAAATACATAAGAAAAACATTTGACCTGCATTTTTTTTTAAATATATTAGGGGTATTCACACTGAACTCGTTAGTTCGTTGTTTGGTTAGTAGTTACTTCGTTAAATTTGTTAACTGTGAACACACCCTTATGTTTAATCTCGTTAGCCTGGTAGTTGTTATTGAATAACAGCTGATTTGGCTTTTCGTAAATTACAATTGCTGAAAATTTATAAATAAAAAGTGGAAAATGCCACAAACGGGGGCAAAATCTAAAATAATTCAACATTTGATTGCAGACGCTTTGCAGCAAATTTCGATAATTGAGGGTAAAGAATAAAATTTAGTGAAATAAAAATTATTCTATGCAAATAATTTTTTACGGATTGATAGATGTATTCAGTGAAGACGAAGACCTAGTCGAGGATACCTTGGATGACCTTTATGATGATTTGTACGCTGTCATGAATTGCCGCAGAGGTGTGGACAATTTGGTTCCAAAATCAATTCATTGGCGAGAGGATATTTTGACTACACTGGATGAAAATCGTTTTCGCCAAATGATGCGACTTGACAGGTCGCAATTTGCTCATCTCTTATCACTTCTATCTAACAACGAGGTACTTACCAAATGCACGGGCAAGCAGTTTCCAACAGATCTACAACTCGCTATAGTTCTATACAGATTGGGTTCATGTGGCGAGAGTGCATCGATTTCCAAAATTGCTTCAATTTTTGGAGTTGGTGACGGTGGAACGTTAACTAAAATAACTCGTCGAATTTTTCGTGCTTTTTTAAAATTATTGCCGCAATATGTGTATTGGCCAGATTCTATGGAACGTACTGAAATGGTACGCACAACTTTCAATGAATTACCATTTTGCATTGGATACGTTGACGGCACTGAAATAAAACTAGCCGAAGCTCCAGTTGAAAATCATGAAGTCTTTTTTTCAAGAAGTCACATATATGCTATTAAAGCTCAAATGGTTTGCGACTATAAACTAAGAATTCGTGATGTTGTGGTAGGATATAGTGGTTGTACTCATGATGCAAAAATTTTTAAGAATTGTTCGCTTTACAAGCACCAGGAAAGGCATTTCTCGGGGCAGGAATGGATTGCAGGTGATTCTGCATATCCTTTGAACAATATTGTTATAACACCTTATAGAACTAATTCTCAACATCTTGATCCACAAAAAAGGAAGCAATTTAACAAGCAACATAGTAAGTACCGTGTCAGAATTGAGCACTGTTTCGGCATATTGAAAGAGCGATTTTGCAGTCTGAAAGAACTGAGAATGCGAATGCACAACGAAGATAGCCAACAATTCTGCAACGAGTGGGTTTTGGTATGCTGCATTTTACATAATATACTACTTAATAGCTCTGAAATAGAAGACTTCGAAGCATCATTGCTGCACGAGAATGTAGTTGATGAGGATGTGCATGAATCAAGCCAAAATAACTTTGAAATGAAAAGACAGTGGTTATATAATATTATGTTTCCATAAACTTTATTAAAAAACTTAAAATTAAATTCATTTAATTAAAAAATAATAAGTTGATAATAAAATAAAATAGTTCTTCAAGAACTTTTGAGATCAAAATTATAGAAAAGTTATAAAAAAAGAAATCTATTCCTTGTTGTACTTATATTTTAGCTCTATTAACGCCAGTCTGTCTTTTTGCTCTAGCTCCAGTTTTTTTATTTCGAAGTCTTTGCTTACTTTCTCCGCATCCAACTCCAATCTTCTCTTCTCCAACTCTAGCTTTTCCTGCTCTATGTCGAGGCGTTTTTCTAGAAATAAATCCCTTCTTTTTTGGATTTCTGCCAGCTCACTTAAGCCATTTCTTGGCATGCGTGTTTTTAATTTTTGCCCAATCGCACGAGAAGGAGCTGGACTCGTTGTTGGTCTGCTTTCAACCGCTTCTTGCATAGGTACCACCGTGTCAACTACAGGAGATAGTGATGACGACGACTGATACTCCACAGTACAATCCAGCATTGGATACTCCACAGTATAAACCAACATGGATGGATCTTCGTCGCAGTCAACCAAAATCACGTCATTTGAACTATAGCTTGGAGTGCTAAATGTGGAAGACTCCACCACAATACTTGCATTTGACTTTTGAGAAAAAAGTTCACACAGGCGGTCATAATATGGGCACATTTTTCGAAGTTTTTCTTAAGAAAAAAAAAATTTAGTTGCAAAACTATCAATTCAATTATGATTTAACTACTTACCTTTTACTGTGGTGCAACCATCCTCAGTATCAAGCCCGGCACCTGTTGACTTGCGCCACTCCTCTGCTCTGTTAAAGCTTTGCTTAAGATAGCGTACTTTGCAGCGTACCATTTCGCAGGATGCGTCTATTTTTGTTCTTTCTATTAGCTTTTTATAGTAAAGTTGAGCAGTTGGCTTCTGAAAAAAGTTAACAGATGTGAGATTTTTAAATAAACAAATTGCAATAAGTTAACACATACTTCAATATCTACGTTCTCAAATAAATAGTTCAGCAACAAACTGTGCTCCTCCTCGTTCCATTTTTTTTGTGGCTTGTCGCGCTTGCGGATTTTCTTTTGCGCCTCCACTGAAAATACAAATTAGCATATGTATAGCAAATAAGAAAACAAAAGAAAATTACATGCATTTAATTATGGAATACTTACTTTTCAACAAAAAGTTAAATTTAATTCCAAGTATGCAATAGCTTGTATTTTACCAACTAACGAAAACTTTATCAGGGTTGCTCAGTTGTTACTTTGTTACTCGGTATTTCGATAGTTCGATAGTTGTACAAAAACAAAGTGCATGTAAAAAACTAACAAGTAACAACTAACAAAGTAACGAGTTCGGTGTGAATACCCCTATTGTTTTTTTGGCAGTTATCATTTTGAAAATTTTTATATTAGTTAATAATTCTTAAAAAACATAGTTTTTGAGAATTATTTTTAGAGCTTGATGCCAAATAATTTATTGAAGTCAAACAGGCTGCTTAAACAACAATGTTCTTTGCAGAACAAACCGAGCAGACTAGACCATGGTTTTAAAATTAAAATTTTTAGTTTGTGGAATAATTTAATTTTCATGCATTCAAACTGCTTAATCTTTTGAATTATAGCTTCGATTATGATTTTTTTGACTTCATTGGGAAGGTAATGAAATTATGTTTGCATTTAAGTTGAATATTTAATGGATGTAACATTAAAATATAACAAATTATTTTATTCAAAATGGTAATTTTTCACAAATTTAAAATTATTCAAAATTTCGTAACTGAAATAACTGAACTTTTCATAGTAAAAAACAATAACAACAAGAATAAAATATTTGTGGTTTTTTACTGGCATGCAAAATTTAAAAAAAAAATCGAAGACAATGAACCCAAATCTTCTTCCAGGAGAAGTAAAATGCCTGATATAAATAGGTAATTATGAAATGTCAATTGCTTTTTAAAAAAAAAAATGAATTAATTTGGAATATATATTCATAAATAATTCATAATTAATATAATTTATTATAAATATATTAATTTTTTGACTTTGATATAAAACTTTGATTATAAAGCATTGGTCATAGCTATTTAAAAATTATTTCCCAACATTGGGTAACATCAGCAATTGATGATTTCACACAAAAAATACTCATATTTTGAGGGCAACCATTCATCAAACCAATTTATACTACGAACACCAAAACATGTATTAACCACAAGGAGCCAAGTCTATGGAATATGGCGTGTGATATAGAATTTTCCAAAATTTCAGAGAGAAACATTTTTGAAATAGTTTATTTTATTCAGTTTGTTCTTTTATTCGATTTGTGTCTCTGGGCACATTCCGTTCTCTTATGCTTCAATGACTAAATTTTGTCAGTTGTTGACAGTTGTGGTCCCCAGTAATCATTACACCAAGTCGTAGTATTTCTGGTCTGTTCGAGTACTTATCCAGTGAAAAATATCCACCAGCAACTTGCAAGAGAGTAACGCATAATTCTCTCTCAAATAGAAAAATATCGAAAGAAGTACGCGAACGCAAAATCTGCAAAAACTTGCAAGCCACGATAAAAGCTGATTAACGTCTTACTTGCATTTCAAGTGGAATGGAAAGCAAATGGAAATTGGACGTGAAGTGTTCTCCTGGAACATTTCGCAAGGTTGAAAGCGGTAAGATTTAGCAAGTGTACCATATAATCATGGTAACTTTTACTAAATTTTTACAAAATTTATTTGACTTGTTTGAAAGTTCAAATTGCAACTGCCGGAAATCAGCTGATTTCTAGCTTGTAAATTCTCGACAGTAAAAATTTATCCAACAGGAATTTGTAACTTCCCCTACAAGACAACTGTCATTTTGCGCTCTCAATTTCTATCAGTTTGCAAGTTTTTTGGGTACACGAACGCCAAAAGCTGATAATTTGTGAAAATTATCACAAATTATCAGTACTCGAACAGACCATTCATAATACGCCATTCTTTTCTGAACCCACCAAAAATCCCACCACAGCGCAATCTTCTTAATGTGTATACTTGGTCTGTGCACCCCATGGTTTTTTGTGCTTGATAGAGTCAAAATACTTATATTAACTTTTCATTGCCAGTAACATTTCGAGGCAAAACCCATTTTTGTGTATCGAGCAAAATTTCTTAAATGGCTTTTTGCATTTCAAATGAAAAAGAAACCAATTTTCTTCAATTTGGATCTTAACCAGGGTTTTGGAATGTAGGGAAACAATTATACGATCAACTGTTAATGCTTTTACCAACTGTTCTTGTACTTGAGTCGAGTTTTCATCTAATAATGCTTGCAATTCTGAATCTTTGCATTTTTTTATCTGGTCTTCCACAGTCATTTGAATAGTAAAATCACCTCTTTTGAAATAAAAAAATCAAAGCTTACAAGCTCATTTGAGTTAAAGCATGTTCACCAGAAACTTTCACCTCTTTTGAAATAAAAAACAAAAGCTTACAAGTCATTTGTGTTAAAGCATGTTCACCACCATAAAGTTTCATGAACAATCATTTGACTTTCAACATTTTCTTTAAAAGAAAAAATTTTAAAATATAATATTATATAACACATGAGGCACAAAAGTTTGAAATTTTGATGGCAACAAAAAAATTTGTCTGTTTGCATATATGAAGAAAATATTTTAGATTTTTATAATCTTTGACATATACGATAGATTTTTACCACAAAAAATGCCGTCGTTACGATGGATTTGTACCAGGCTAACAATATAACCTTGGTACCAAAAAGTGTGAATCTTACAAAACTAACCGAACTTCGGTCAATCGAATAGTATTGAGCTTTACTGAAAATAAATCTTAAAAAACCAAATAAATGGCGAAAAATATCTAAATATTTTCATATAAGTGGCCTTGGGCAAACACTAGAGCCAATGAAAAGACAATAAAAAACGTAATGGAGGACATTATTCATAAATTTTACAAATATTATTACATAAGTGGATTGTTTTGTGTGCAACTCAAAAGTAGATTTATTTATGTTTCTTTAATAATGCACAAAAACAGTTTTTAAGAAAAAAACCAACGGATTTTTGTGTCATAAGAAAAAAACAAGAGCACTTTTTTTTGGGACAGACCTTAATTTACTATCTGCAGGTCAAATCGATTTTTCATATTAAAACACCATTTTACTAAAAAAATTATTAAAACTCTTCGGTAGTCAATAACTAAATCAAAGGAAAAAGTGGTTTTAGACCCGAAACATTATTAGCAATTACTTTTACATATCAACATCAAAGGTTAAGCTCTTAATTTTGCATACTTTTGGGGCAAAAATATAACTTGTAAAAACTTTGACGAGATGATTTGCTCCTTTAGAAATTAACCCTGGTTTCTCGGTTGCATTAAAAAAGTCGTAAATTGAAGCGCAGCCGCTAATAACGTAGTAGGCGACAATTTACGGATCAAGTTAGATCGTTAACTATTATTTATTTTTAAAGTTCATTCAACAGTTTTCCACTGACTGAAATTTTTATATACTTTTCAAATGTCTGCACTTGCATTTTTTCAATGAATTTAATTTATTTCAACAGATTAATAAATAATCACAGTAACCAACTATAAGGGGAATCCCAAAAAAATATTTCTCATAAAAATGCCGCTTACAACTAGTGTCCCAACGAAACTAAAATTTTGGCCGAAACCCAAATTCCATTTTTGTAATATTCGGCCGAAACCGAAACCGAAACTGAATGTCTACATGAAATTTTTTTAAAAATCATTTTTTAAATTTTTTGTTAAAAGCTTTCAGAAACATAACAATTCAAACAGATTATAATAACATATGCTTAATATTCTCTCTACTTTATTCATAAAAATTTACGGGCCTCTTATAAAGCCTTTACAAAAAAAATATAAAAAAGTATTCATAAAAGTCCAATTACGACAAAAATCTCTTAAAAAGGCTTCTTAAATGAGAACCTTCAAAAAGCCCTTGATAAAGTATTTTGCTCATCTGAGCAAAAATATTGTCAAAAATACTTCAAACAATTTAAAAAAATATGAAAACATGGCAAAACATTTCAAAATATTGAAAATAAAAATTATTATCGACATTTTTTTGAGAGAAGAACACAGATTAAACATTTTTTTTACTGTTTGTGTGTCAAAATATTGATAAAATTGTGACAAATAAACTTAAAAATTTTTTAATTCATCAAATTCACAAACCATAATTTTTATGAATAAAAAAATTTTAAAAGCATTTTATAAGCTTTTAAACTATTGAGCATTTAATATCTATTTTAAAATGCTTTGTGAATAAGACCGTTTGAATATTAAAGATCAACTTTAAAATGGTAAATAAATAGATCATTTTCAATACCACTTTCAGGAACTTTTAGTATTTAAAATTAAGTAACTTAATATTATAGTCTAAAAAAGAGCTTTTCTGCATTGATAAAATGAAACAAAATACTTTTATCGTGTTGTGCTGGGGCCCAACTCACACGGTCAGTAAAATGACTGTAAGTTTCACGTTTTTCTTCTACTTAAGAGCATTAAAAATTTTGATGAAGCGAACTCACATCTACGATTGATATATATCAACGAACCGAATTAGTAGTGTCCGACCAAATATTCGGTTTCGGTTTCGGCCATATTGATGCCGAATATTCGAAACTGATTAAAAGGGCCGAAACTGGTAGAAGCTGAAACCGAATATTCGGTCGGTCACTACTTACAACGTTATTTGAGGCTTCGCTTCAATTGTTGAACTTTGCTTTTCACAAAAATAAATTAAAACAATTCAAAACAATATTTTTTAGGAAAAAATGTGTAGCTTTATATGACTTGACTTATAAAGTTAATTTTAAGAGAATATTTTTTTATTTGGCATCCCCGCTTTTTATATGTTTGATTTAAAAAATCTTTAATTTGCTTGCATTGCCATCCCTGATCGCGCTGCGCTGCTGCTCAAAATGCAGTAAGTTGCAATTCTTCCGCTTCCTCAACACCATTTGGCTTCTTTCTTGTGCTGCATTATTCTTTGCGCTAAAAGCTGCTATTTTACATACCTACTTTGCGCTCGTAATGAACTTCCGTTTCGGTGGCATGTTGAACACGCTGATGAATGCCGGCGCTGCAAAATGCAATTACGTTAAAGTCTCAACGCGATGCCTTGGTTATAATGCCCGCCCCTATCATGAGCTTCATGCAAGTAGCAAACAAACCAACCTTAAGGGTTGCCATGCATTTTGAGTTTTAATTTAATTTTTACAAGTTTCCGTTTGCTACGCTGAGTTGTGTTTTGATGTTTGGTTTTTTTTTTGCGAGCACCAAAAAATATGCAACCAACTACAATATCGGATTTCTTTTGAGAAAGCTTTTTTTCAGAGCTACTTTATCGGTTTTGTTGTTGTTGTTGTTGTTGTTGTTGTTGTTGTTGTTGTTGTTGTTGTTATTAGTGTACGAGTAATCCGGGTAATTTTTGTCTATTTTTTCGCTATGTTGTTGCGCTTTTATATTAATTAGTTGTTGCTTGCTTAAATTGCAAGTTTTATTTTTTCGCTTTTTGTTTCTGTTTTTGGCAGCTAAAAGTATGCAACGCTTTTAGCTAGCTGTTGAAAGCAAAATATCGTTTGTTAATGAGCAGCTGCATTTATGTTAATTTAAACTAATTAACTTCTCATGCTTTGCGGCGCAACGTCATTCAATCTGGCAACGTTTTAAGTACAAAAAGTGGTAAAAAAATCTGAATTTTAAAAATTGTAAAAGCACTAAGAGAGATTTAAGTATTGTATTGTCTCAGCTAAGTAGCTGTTTAAGTTGCCTAAATAAGCTTTTGAAGCATTTTAAATGGCTTTAAGTGGAAATAGCTTTGTTTTTGTGTAACCTCGCTTCACATTCATCTGGTACATAAATTGATAGATTTACTGTCAACGCATAAAAATCGATTTAAATATTTAGCCACGTATGTAGCCACGTAGTTTACGATGATGCCACGTTTTTGAAAATAACGTTTTACCAGGCACATGCTGGCTGCTATAACATAATTCGCTGCAATAAAATCCCAGTTCGACGCCCATAAAAATCATCATCGTTGAAATTGAAGAAGTCGATGTAAACTAATAAATTTCAACATTTTGCTATGGCAAGTATTGCATTTTAACTGGTTTTATTACACTCAACCTTCACAACAAAAACAACTACAACAACTATAGGGCGTAGTTATCTGAATAATGATATTTGTTTGTTTGTTTGTTTGTTTTTTATGCCAAGCAAGCTGCTTGAACGGGTTAAGTAATTGTTACCAGCACAAAGCTATGAAAAGAAGAAAGTAAAGAAAAGCATCGCTTAAAGAACGCAATTCAAGCAATAGTAAGCAGAAGTTTTTATGGCCACATTGCTCAAGTAGCGTGTCGAAGAAGACAATATGGCCAGGTCATAAAAATCTTTGCCAAAAACAACTAAATTTGCATATATTTAGGAATTGAGACAGATAGAGAGAGAGAGAGAGAGAGAGAGAGAGAGAACGAGTTGATGAGAGTGTAGCGAAGCGTTAACAAAAAATCACAAGAGCTTGTAAACCTAATAGATATAGTGCACAAAAAGTGACAAAGGGGGTGTGGCAGTTGGGGCAAGAAAAACATTTTTATGCATTTTTCGTGAATTTAATTTAGCGCCATTTTTTATGGCTGCACTCGGTCTACTCCTCCTTTTTGCCAAAAGATTTTCATGTGGAATTTATGTGAAATTTTTCATTGTTCCTTTGTGCTGTTGTTGTTGTTGTTGTTGTTGTTGTTGTTGTTGTTGTTGCAACTGTAGTATGTGCTCCGAACACTTGTTATCTGTCACGCTTTGCTTAGTAGCGATTGATTTATTTTTGAGCCAAATGTTGTGCTAATGTTGTTGTAATTTTTGTTGTTTATCTTGTTGTGAAAACTCATGTGATATATGGCAGTGTTGCCATACTGTGCTGTTTTAAAAATTTTAAGAATAAAACAAAGCAAAAAAATAGAGAAGGAAGTATTTTGAAACAAATTTTCTTATGCCACGTTTAATTTCTTGGTTTTTGTGAAATAATAAAAAACCAACTGATTTTAAATTGACATGGCTTAGCTTCTACTGTTCGTTGTTTATTGCTTGCATATCTCATCACCGAAAGAAGTATGTTATCTAAAGGAATATCAGTGTTTATTGCGAGCCAAAAAATTATACAATAACTAAGAATTTTTACATGATCTTCATGAATCGAATTCATGAATTTTGGTTCAGTTAAATCAATGTACATTAGACCGTACCTCAAAAAAATCGTGCGCCGTAAACCAGCAAATATGACGCATTTTTGCAAGACAATTACGAAAAAAATTTTTTTGTTTTTTTTGACCGAACGTAGGGGTCGCGCATTAACATATTTCTTCGTATCTCTGGTGTTTACAGTCGGATTTTAAAGCATCCGACAAATTTAAAGCATCAGCAAAACTATTTGTAAAAAATTTTTGCTTGGAATAAATTGTTTAAAATTTCGATTTGTTTTAAAAATCCGGATTTTTTATTCTTTTACGAGCTTTAAAATTCCTCAAAATCAATCTAAGGCCTTCCAAGGACTTGTAGAAATATTTTATTTATTTTATAAAAAAAGTAATTGGTCTCTTTTAAATAAAAACACCGATATGTCATTCAATATGATCAGATTTTTAATACCGAAGATATGATGAAAATGAAAAAAGGGAGCCCTACGTTCGGCAAAAAATTTTCAAACATTTTTTAAAAATAGTTTTGCTGAAAATATCGATATACTTTCTGAGCAAAAGATTAATGATATTTTAAGAGCTTTATTTTTTTGATATTAGAGTGGTACATTAGGATGGTAGGAACTGAGATCTGGAGGGTAAGTACTATAACGGTGCACCTGAGGTCAATGACTTCTATAAAGCTTATATTGGTCTTCTTGAAACAAAATCATTGATATACCAAACTTAAAAATCCGACTGTAAACACCAGAGATACGAAGAAATATGTTAATCCGCGACCCCTACGTTCGGTCAAAAAAAACAAAAAAATTTTTTTCGTAATTGTCTTGCAAAAATGCGTCATATTCGCTGGTTTACGGTGAACTTTTTTTTTTTTGCATAGGAGGTGGTACGGTCTATTGTACATAATACGCAAAAGGACAAAACACGAGAACATGAATATATCATGAGCCTAGTGTTTAAAGTTCATAAAATGTTTGTACAAGATATATGACACAATAAAACTTTGATTAATAACATGAAAAAATGCAAGCTAAACATGAATCATGCACAATTTTTGTGAAAAATTCATAAATTAAATGTACAAATACGAGGAGAACAAGAACTTTTTATGTAAAAAATTCATAAAATTAATGTACAAATACGAGGAGAACAAGAATTTTTCATGAGCTGAAGAAGAACTTTTTATGAGGTGAACAAGAACTTTTCATGAAATGACAAAAATCTTATGTAACATGTTTTTCAATTATTCTTCGTAAATTTTTAATTCATATTAAAAATCTTCAAACGTATGTATCAATATAAGAAACGAAATTTAATTCCTTTTCAAATTTCGACGTTTTAATGAAAAGTAATGCATTAAGTGTAAGGATTTTGGTAAAAAATGCATATTGTTTCTCAAAAGTGCATCTCTCATCATTAAAAAATTTCAGAAAATCATGGCAAAAGTTTGGGTTCAACAAGTACTAAAAGTAAAAGACAAACGTAATCCGGTGTCCGACTCGTTTTTCACTAGTGTTTTTTCTTAAATTAACCCATTAAGCCCTACGGGTGCGAAAACGCACCACAAAAAGGCATATTTTTAAAAAGTCATAGCTAAGACTCAGTGCAAGATATCGGAAATTTTATTTTTGCATTGAAAAGCAGAGGGATGAAATATTTTTTGATTTTTGACATGTTTTGTCCTCAGATGTTGTCTTCTTATCCATGCCTGTGGTCAAAAATTGTGAATTTCCAATTAAAAAAAAAAAATGTGTTTTTTAAATATTTAAAAATATATATGCAAAAGAAAAAAAAATAAGGTTGAGGATCGCTACTTATAGTAGTCTTCTTTATACCAAAAAAAATTTGAGGACGGTTCCTTACCTTACCTGGCCACAGGACACCGTGGTGCGTTTTTGCACCTTTAGGCTTATGTGAGTTCCCAATTGGTATTGAAAAAGTGAAAAAAAATATATATAAATACGAATACAAAATATATCGGTTGACACAACGGCTTGCCACGAGCCGTTAGAAAAGATATCGAGAAGAGAAAATTCAAAATTCATTCGCGGGTTTCTGCGATCAAAATTTTTTTAAAGTCTGCAAATGCATTTGCAGTGGCGCAATGACATAGTGCTGAACGAAATTACTGTAAACACACAGTGCCGATGACTGTGTAACAAAAGCAGTAGGCATAGCATCGATAGAAAAAGCTAAGGTCAGTGTTATACAGCTTACATCATTATTCATTGTTTTATTTTCTACGTGTTCAGTCGTGTTCGTTGTGCTGTTTTCAAAATGATTCACCGAGGAAAAAATTTTACATTAGTCGAAATACAAGAAATTATTGAAAATGAATGGAGTGATAGTGAAAGTGAAGAACCAGAAACCAGTAAATATTAGTATTCGCCTGTTCGTAAGGCATTGAAAAATGCAGAGAAGATGGATGTTGTTGTTCTGCCGCCAGAGCGAGTGGACGCATTGTCTGACACTGAGGACTAGTGTCCGACCGAACGTGAATTTTTGCCGAAGCCGATCTTCGGCAAAATGGAAATAACCGGCCGAAGGCCGAATCCGAAGCCAAATAAGAAACAAATGTTTTCAAGTAAAAAAAATTATAAAATTTATTCTGTGCTTTTGTTAAGGGCCGATGTTGAATGTGCACAACACCTAAATGTCAAATTTTTTCTGCATTTCATTTGGCATTTCTCAATTTCAGACTAACTCAATTTAAACCATGGAAAGATACATAATCGAGCTACTCATTAAAGTTATTCAAATAATGGCAACAGTGGATGATCAATTTTCGAAGAAAATCATCTTCAGTGATTTCTTTTTTTCACATTTTCACCTCAGTGGATTCGTCAATAAGAAGAATTGCCGCATTTGGGCGAATGATAATCCAAGAGTGATTGTCGAAAAACCAATGCACCCACAAAGAGTACCTGTTTGGTGCGGTTTATGGCTGGCGGCATCATCGGGCCGTATTTATTCCAAAAAGAGGCCGGTCAGGCAGTTACTGTGAATGTTGTTCGCTATCGTGAGATGATAATGAACTTTTTAAGCCCCGAATTAGTAGATATAAATGTGGACAATGTGTGGTTTCAACAGGACGGTACCACTTGCCACACAGCTAACGAAACAATGACTCTTTTGCACGACAAATTCAATGGCCGTGTTATCTCACGTGGTGGCGATATCAATTGGTCGTCAAGATCATGTGATTTGACACTGTTTGACTTCTTTCTTTGAGTTTATTTGAAAGAAAAGGTGTACGTCGGTAAGCCAGCAACAATTCAAGAGCTAAAGGATGAGATAGTTCGGCACATTAACGGCATAGAACCTCAATTATGCCTCAGCGTCATCGAAAATTTGGACCATCGGATGAAGGTGTGCCGCCTAGGTCGCGGCAGCCATTTGGCCGATATTTTGTTTCATACATAATTGAACCATACCAATATTATCATAATAAAAATAAATAACAGTAATTTTTTTAAATAATTTGTGTTTTATTCAAAATCAACATCGGCCCTTAAAATTTAACCCTTTATATTCATTTCAGTACAAAAAAACTTAAATTTGAACATTAAATTCGAGTTAAACGCAAGAGTTTTTCTGCAAAATTCGGATTTTTCGGTAATCGAATTATTGACGTCAGGATAAAGTAGAAAAAAATTTAATATATTTTCGATCCAGTCGAGAAAAGCTACAGAAATGTAAACTAACTGAAATCTGGCAGAAAATTTCTAGCGTTAACTCGGCTTTTATATTTCAGTCCATAACAAAAGCAAAAAAGTAACAGTCGGACTCGCTGCATTTATCATTTGAATTAAATTTTCAAAGAATGAACACCAACTCATGAAAGAACAGAAAAGGAGAGAAACACAAAACGAATAATGAAAGTATTTCAAATGTTTACTGAATAATTCAAAAAAATTCAAAAAAACTCAAAAAACTTATATAAAAAAATTATTTAGCAAAGCAAAAACATTCGGCAAAAATAATCGGCTATTTAGGCCGAAGCAGAAGCCGAAGCCGAATATCAAAATATCGGCCGATTATGCCGATTACCGAAGCCGAATAATCGGTCGGGCACTACTGAGGACATTCCTGACGAGATAGTTGGTGACAGCGCACAAGAACCCGCAAACCAAGAAATTAACAATCTGAAAGAAATTCCTGGCGGAGCTGAATTACATATGCAATTCAATGAAGAATCGGAGGATGATATACCATTGTCATTACTTTATTCAGCACCATCAGCATCTTGTAGCCAACAGTTATTAGAAGAGAATGCACAGCCGAAATGGCGAAACCGGCCTTCAGCATCCGCGTACTTGAATGCTCCAGTCGATGTGTCGCACAACACGTTAAAAGTATTGGCAGAGAAATACGGTAAGTTAAGTGAATATCTAATTATTCCGGAGAATCTAATTGGTGTTGTTTCATTATGCATATTATCTGTAGATAATTACTCTACTATTGAATTGTTTGAGCTCTTCGTCGATAGAGAAATGTTAGACCATATTGTTCAGTGCACTAACTATTATGCATCCGTGGACAAATCGAATACTGCCTTTCTAACATATACCAACGAAATAAAAGCGTTCATTGGTATTCTGTTGCTTACAGGATACCATTCATTGCCATCGATTCGTTGTTATTGGTCAGAGAAACCCTCGCTCGGAAGCTCATTAGTGAAGATGAATATGACGCGCGATCGGTTCATGCGACTAAAAACATATTTTCATGTATGTAAGAATTATGAATTGGACGTAACTGACAAATTCGCGAAAGTGGCACCGTTTAATAAAATTCTCAACAGGAAGTTCATGCAATTCGGTGTGTTTCAGTGTTGGGTTTTTCAGTACAATTGTACTTTTTCGGTACAATTTTATAATAAAAAGTACGTAAGTACCACGAAGACATTTTTAGTACATTTTCATACACTTGGTCTTCGTCATATCGACTTTCTTTGCTTTTTTGGAATTTCATAAAATTTTCAGTGCCTTTTTTGTGAATTTTTGCAACCATATTTATAACATATTCAAACGAACTGCCACCCTCTACTATTTTATTTTTCTATTACATGGTCGGCTCTTTCTAGCACGAAGGCATTAATGTCAAATAAATTGAATTGCTTGAAAACTAAATTTTTGGACCGGCTCGGGTAAACGCATCTTGATTAATATTTAAAAATTGAATGTAGAGAACTATATTTATTTATTTAACTATGTATGTATATTGAACTGCATGTCCATTTCTATTAATTGTGTTTTACTTAAAATATTTTATTAAATAAGGTTAAATGGGGAGTTGTGAATCACTCAAATATCCGCCATGTTAAATTTGCTTGACATCAGGACACTAGTGTCAAAGTTGTTTACTAGTCTGGGCTCTCACTTTTTTTAAGCATTTGTGCCATCAACACGTATTCAGAGTGGTCTACCAAAAATAATTTTTTTGCGTGCTGAAAAAAGTTTTTTTGAGGATCATCGCGAATAAAATTTTTGAAAACTATTTCGGAAGTGTGAACTATACTATCGAAACGTAAGTATAGTCAAAATTATCTCTGATCTATTGCCATTTAACCCACCGAAGTGATTTTGTAGAAATAACACTGTGTGCTGATGACGCGTCGCCTATGTTAGAAAATTTAAAATGGGGAGTTGTGAATCAACAAATGTGGGGAGTTGTGAATCACCTTGTTTTCGAACTTTGAGAACTGGCTCGCACATCTGTCATACGTATTACGCATTATTAATGAATTTTATGAACGTTTTATGTGAAATCAAAGTAAACTAAAATTTTGTTTGTGTTTTTGTTTTTGTGCCGCGACATAAATACAAATTTTCGTCAATAAACATAAAATTGACCATTATTTTTTTATTTTTGTCATGAAAACTATTTGCTCTTTCATTTATTTTTCAAGTCTAATAAAAGTTAATGAATCGAAAATTTTATTGTTCACCATTTATAGTAGTGTCCCCACTTTTTTAGAAAATCTAAAAATATCATTTTTTTTCAAGCTTCGATTTTTTTTTTTAAATTAAAAATTTTGAATAAATGCATCTGGAGGTCGTTATGTAATACCATTATCTACAAATAGACGGTTTCAGATAAAAAATTATTGATTTTTGAGAAAGTTATGGCACAAAATCGAAGTGTGATTCAAAACTCCCCATTTTACCTTACATCAAAAAAGTTTATTATTCATGGAGAAAAAAAAATAGTACAATTTGATGCCAAAAAGTACAATTTTTATTTCGATTTGGTACAATTTCGGAAAAGTCATTTCCCATCCCTGGTGTGTTTGCACACCATCTGAGCATTGATGAACAGATGATCGCTTATTACGGCAAACATGGATGCAAAATGTTCATACGCGGAAAGCCCATACGCTTTGGATTTAAATACTGGGATCTATGTTCGTCCGAGGGCTATCTTTTTCAGTTCCAACCATATGTAGGAGCAAATACCAACAACCAAAATAGATATGGACTTGGAGAGAATGTTGTAATGCAACTATTCATCATTGTGATACCCCGAATAATTATACTGTAGCTTTTGATAATTTCTTCACTTCATGGAAACTCATGAGCCGACTTAATGCAGAAGGCTTCTTTCCTGTGGGCACTGTGCGAGAGCAACGTACAGGCAAAGCACGACTGGTGGAGAGCAAACAAATAATGAAGAGAGATCGTGGCGCAATCGATTATTCATATGATCAGAATAATGATAATCTCGCTGTTCGTTGGAATGATAACGCGGTAAGCAAATTTAGATCGTTTGAGTGTAATGATCTTACAAATTTGCATTACATGGATGCCATGAACTAATGCCTCTTTATATTTTATATTACAGCCGGTGACTGTTCTGACGAATTACCTCGATATAGAGCCATATCACAGCGTCAAGCGATATGAAAAGAAGGCAAAAGCAATGGTCACTGTAAACCAACCGGATGCAATATTCCAGTACAATAAACGCATGGGCGGCGTCGATCTATTTGACAATGCAATAAGTAACTATAGAATCAAGTTACGTGGAAAAAAATGGTATTGGCCATTGATTACGAATGGGTTGGATGCTGCACTGGTCAACGCATGGAAGTTGCATTGCGCAATTACGAAGTACAAGCGGGGTATTTCTGATATTGAACATCGCAATCGCAGCGATCAGAGTATGTCACAGCTCCAGTTCCGGATTGAAGTCACGGAGGCGCTGCTACAAATCAAAAATGTTGCTATAGCTCGTGGCCCGAAAACACCGGATACAGTGGCGCAGCTACGTTTACGAACGGATGAGGTTGGCCATGCTATCGCAAAGCGTGACAATCGAATTCGCTGTCGTCAATGCAACTCCCATACAATATACTTTTGCCCAAAATGCAAAGCAGCCATGCATCCAAAGTGTTTTATATTATACCATAATGCCAATCCGTAGGAATAACTATTCATATAGTTAGTAATTTTTTTCCTTCTAACTATTTATATAGGTAGCAATAGTATTTTCTTTAAGCTATTTTATTAATAAAAAGACGTGAAATTGTTTGTAACATTAATTTCTTATTTATTTCTTAGAATGTTTCATTCTATCCAACACAATTTTTTTCTAGCATTTTAGAACATATTGCGGCCTAAGGGTGCGAAAACGCACCTGCGTATATCAAATAAGATAGGGCGTTGTGGGTGTGGCAGTAGGTGTTTGCGCACTATGAGTGACTTAAGCACTCCACACAAAAAGTTTTAACCTCCTGCACACACGGTTTTAAGAGCCGGGCTAAATGGGTTAAGCATGTTTTTTAAAATTAAAAATGTTTTTTTTTAAACATGTGGATAACATGTCTATCTAGGCGAACAAGAAAAGTTATTGAGATAAATAAGAAAAATTCATGAATTTCATGTACATATTCAAGGGAAACATAAGCTACTTTATGAGTCTAGTGACCGAAATTCATATAAACCATGTACAAATACAAGGAGAGCAAGAAAAGTTACAAAGATAATTCATATAAACCATGTACAAATACAAGGAGAGCAAGAAAAGTTACAAAGATAAAAGTCCCAAATGCATGAAACTCATGCACTTATACAATGGAAGCGTGAACTACTTTATACATTTATTGACCAAAATTCATACATGCTATATGACTTTATCAATTTTTTTTTTTCGGGCCAATGTTTTCCAAAAATAATTTAATAACACTGATGTTGGTACTATAATTCTACCACAATATTTTTATGCGTGTACCAACATCAAGATTTTGAATAATTTTCTACAATTTCTTGGTATAAAGAAAAAAATTCAATTTTCTATGAAAGAATCGTTTTTTTAAGAACTGCCAAGGCAGACAGTGCCACAAAAAGTTATTCGATTTTAAAGAGGGCTACTTATGATTCAAAACTACGCAAGAACAACAAATATCAATATATAAAAATTTCAATATTGAATCCACAATATACCAATGAATAAAATACGAAAATAATTTAATGATACGAAAGTATAAAATATTACTCGCATAATGCCCGCAACACCAAATTCTATGTCAAAACGATAATCGCCTTCCGGAAAAACTCAAGGATATTGCACTTGATTCACCGGAATATTGAAGATCACTTGTTCCTGGCGGAAAATTGTTATTAATTAACACTTGCATTATGTCAGTCAGACAGATTGGCTTACATTTTCAGCAAACCGACAGCTGTGGTTAAAATTTGGAACGGGAAAGTCAGGTCATAAAACCAGTCTAGAGCCGGATTCCTCATGCCAGCCAGATATGCACAACCCTCCAAAGAAACATCGATTCCAAAGGGCTTGTAACCGTCATTCATTCTCCTCATGACACGAAAATGTATCTTCATATAAAAGCATTAAACTAATATAGCATCAATTGATGATCTATTGATTCGATTGATAAGTACCATTGTGGGTTTATTCCAAATTTTTAGCATTCGTGCGCTTGTAATTACATATTTGTGAGTACGATTTACTGCCTTTAAAATACATTTGGTAACAACTGCATAGTTTTGGTCATACATTTGGTAACGTAATGCTGTCATCACTATAAAATTTTTATTTTTTCCTGATTACTTCAAAAAGATTTAATAAAAAACAAATCTTAAAACAAACGAATGAATTTTTATCAACAAATTTTATAAAAACTGTCTGTTTCGTCTTACCGCCAATCCATTGCAGTAACATGTATTTTGGAATATTTTAATAACCACCACAATTGTCACTAATTGAACAGTAGAAGTTGCTAATGACTTGAACTCTGCAATCATTGCTGCGAAATGAACTAATTTTTGCAGATAAACGAATATATAATAGCTAACGTTTGATATAATTTTGAGAGCTCAATTAGAACCATATAATTAATGGTTCTCGTAATAATGGCAATTCGTAATAAATCTCAGCTAAAAGTTAAAAAAAATTCTGCTGCTCCTACCTGCTCCTTTCCAAAAAAAAAGAGTACGATAATGATGTTAAAAAACAGGCACAAAATAAATATTTCATTCTAACAAGGAAAGGTCCCCAGGTGACAGTCTCCGATTTGAATGATTTTCGGATATGTGATAGAAGACAAAAATCTAAGGTCGACGTATTTTTTTATATGTGCTCAATCGATGGTTTAGGGTGTCAAACTCGCGTTCCAAAATCAGCGATAATTTCGTTTTTTTGCTTTAATTTCGCTATTTTCCATGGAAACATTTACAAATTTGGTACCAAACGAAAGCTCTTACAAAACCACACACGATGGCATCAATTTTGCATAAGAAAATTTTGTTGTAATTTTGTTGTTGTAATTTTTAGTAATGTTTAGTCGATATCATAGAAGTATGTTGACACAATTATTTCATATTAATTTATGTTGGATTTAAGGCAATCTGTAAACTTACCTTTTTTTTGTTTTTTAAATTTTTTTACTGTGTATATTAAAATTTTTGTTTTATTGAAATGCATTTATTAACTTTAGAGAAAAAATTTTATTACACTAAAAGTACCCAATATGGGTATCAAAAATTTTATTTTCTTATGGCCTATTCTTATGTTTAAATATTTTATCAAAAAAGTTGACATTTCATAGGGCTTCCATACAAAATGTGTGTTTTTTCTTGTAAGTGTCATCGCACCAGTAAACAATAGTTTTAATCATCCAAAGTACCAAATATGGACATTTTTACGATATGCAAAAGAAATGGAATGCATTTTTTCATATTTCTTTAAAAAAAAATTTTTTGATTTTTAACAGTAAAAATCATAAACATCTTCTTCTAATTTCAAAACATCAACTTTGTGAATGAATAACTCATCAGATATGAAAATAATTTTTTTTATTTAAATTTTATAATAAAAAACATTAATTTTAAAATAAGTTCACGTCCTTCAAAGTGCATTTCGGCTTAAATTCGATTTGATATGGTTTTTTTAAAATAACATTATATTTTTGATAGATCTTTAAAAAAGTACCACTCACTGCAATTTTTTAATAAATATTTCTTAATTCAAAATTTGTATTATTATCTCTCATTAATATGGTTTACTGTAGAAATGTATAAAGAGATAAGAATTATGTTAAATATTTTTTGTTTTAAAATTTGAAAAATTAACAAGGGGGTACCCTTGTGAAAAGTGAATATTTAAGTAATTTTTACTTTTGTGCTTAACATCTGGTGTTTAACACAATATTAATTAAAGCACATTAATAAAGGGTGAGATTCAAAATTTTGAATTAAAAAATAATTAAAAAAAACTTGCATTGAGTGGTACTTTTTTAAAGATCTATCAAAAATATAATGTTATTTTAAAAAAACCATATCAAATCGAATTTAAGCCGAAATGCACTTTGAAGGACGTGAACTTATTTTAAAATTAATGTTTTTTATTATAAAATTTAAATAAAAAAAATTATTTTCATATCTGATGAGTTATTCATTCACAAAGTTGATGTTTTGAAATTAGAAGAAGATGTTTATGATTTTTACTGTTAAAATTTTTTTTTAAAGAAATATGAAAAAATGCATTCCATTTCTTTTGCATATCGTAAAAATGTCCATATTTGGTACTTTGGATGATTAAAACTATTGTTTACTGGTGCGATGACACTTACAAGAAAAAACACACATTTTGTATGGAAGCCCTATGAAATGTCAGCTTTTTTGAGAAAATATTTAAACATAAGAATAGGCCATAAGAAAATAAAATTTTTGATACCCATATTGGGTACTTTTAGTGTAATAAAATTTTTTCTCTAAAGTTAATAAATGCATTTCAATAAAACAAAAATTTTAATATACACAGTAAAAAAATTTAAAAAACAAAAAAAAGGTAAGTTTACAGATTGCCTTAAATCCAACATAAATTAATATGAAATAATTGTGTCAACATACTTCTATGATATCGACTAAACATTACTAAAAATTACAACAACAAAATTACAACAAAATTTTCTTATGCAAAATTGATGCCATCGTGTGTGGTTTTGTAAGAGCTTTCGTTTGGTACCAAATTTGTAAATGTTTCCATGGAAAATAGCGAAATTAAAGCAAAAAAACGAAATTTTCGCTGATTTTGGAACGCGAGTTTGACACCCTAAACCATCGATTGAGCACATATAAAAAAATACGTCGACCTTAGATTTTTGTCTTCTATCACATATCCGAAAATCATTCAAATCGGAGACTGTCACCTGGGGACCTTTCCTTGTAAGTTTTAGTTTTTCTGTTTTATTTGTTTTCAAAAATCAAACGCTTTAAAAGAAGTCATCCTTTAGATTACACATATCGCACACCCTCTTCAAAAGTGACAAAACTCAAAATTTTTCAATTTTGACTTTTTAATGTAAACCAATTCGTAGCGCACATCTCCATCGACTGTTAAATTTTTGTTTTAATCTGATTGCTCTTTAATTTTTAAAAAATAATTTTGTGTTCTTCTTTTGTATGCAGTTGCTTTGAAAAAGAAATAGTTTTTTGCCTCTCCTAAAAATTTTAAAATTTTGAAATGTGTCACTTTTGAAGATCGTGTGCGATATATTTAGATTATTATATTACACAGACCAAAGCTTTGCAAACGTCGATACACGTAAAAGTTGTGAATTTATTAATTTTTCGTTAAAGAGCTCAACAAAAACAACATAACCTGTGTCATTAAAAGTATTAAATATTTCATTTATAATTCTTTCAACGATAAGACCGCATAAACTGCTGCACGCATCTTTCCTGCAGTACCAAATTCAATTTCAAAACGATAATCGCCTCCCGGAAAAACTGAAGGATATTGCATTTGATTTACAGGAACATTGAAGGTCACATTATCCTGGCGGAAAATTTATTTTTAATTTACATTTTTATTATGTCACTTACAATTTGTGGAACCTTTTCAACATACGGACATGTATGATTGACATTCGAATGTCGGAAATTCATGTTGTAAAACCAGTCTACAGCGGGATTCTTCTTACCTGCGAGATATTTACAACCTTCAAAATTGACATCGATGCCAAAGGGCTTGAAACCGCCATTAGCTCTCTTCAAAACACGAAAGTGTATCTGCATATAAAAAATTAGAGCGATTAAGTTTTCAATGATATATGTATGTTTGTATTTTAATCGATCGATATGTACCATAATGGGTTTATTCCATGTTTTCATCACTACACCACTTGCACGAAAATATTTTTGAGTGCGATTTATTGCCTTTAAGAAGCATTTATTAATTACTATGTAATATTGATCAAACGTTTGGCAACGTATTGATGTCAAGATGATGAAATTTTTATTGTTCGATTGCAACTTGGTAAAAATGAAAATAAAAGTTGTTTTATAATTTTTTCCAAAAATTTTTGTCTCTTCGTCTTACCAATTCTCTTTTGCAGTTATATGTTTTTTGCAAGGCTATAATAATCACCAAAATTGCTATTAAATGCAGAACAAAAGATGACTTCAAAGTTGAAGCCATTGCTGCAAAATGAATTTATTTTTGCACATAAAATAATGGAATTATATAAATGGGTATAATTTTGTGAGCTCAATTAAACAAAATAATAGTTTTAAATAACACTGTTCAACACAAAGAAAAATAACAAGGTTCCGCCAACGGATTCTGATAGAGGGGACCAAAAAAAAATACAAGTGTGTCGACGTTTTAAAAGTTTACATCTGAGTCTTCTTTTAGAGGGGATTTAAATTTCCCCCTTTTTGAACATTCTTATAATTAATCGGCATACGAAATCATGTTATCATTTCATTTTGGGTATAAGATATGTTCTGAGGATTTATGTAAAATACTATGGGCAACATTTTTGTGCAACATTTTAACTCTCTAACTTCTCAATTTGTGGGTCTTTTTTGACCCATTTTTGATAAGGGGCAAAAAAGACCCATTAAACAGGTATATAACGGGTTAAAATGTTTCACAAAAATATTTGCCATACAATTTTACTATAAGTCTCTGAATACATCAAAGCTCAAAAATCAACTTGAACGCCAAAATTAAGTGAAAACTTACAATGTGTTTAAGGGTTAATTTCGTACTTATTCAGAGTTTGTTCAAAAATGTCCCACAAAACTCAGTGTTAGGGCATTAGTTTCTATTAAAGAAATTTTTTGCATAAAATTTCACTATAAATCACCATACAAAAGATAGCTCTTTATATAATATCTATAAGTAAAAAGAAGATAGCAAATTTGGTAATTTTTTCACTAATGCACTAATCTGGCGCATCATACTTAGCAATAACAACGAATCTTACCAGCTGCACTTTGTCTGATAAGATCCGTTACGTTCCAAGAAAAAACTATCAAAATCAAATCAAATCAAAAATTAAAATCAATTTCCGCCCCCACTCTACATTTTTTTTCCTGTACCGAAGCGTGTCAATAGCTGCATTCGATTCGTGTCACTTGCTATTGATTTTAAAACAAAGACTTAGTGATTCATTTCATAAAAAAAAACATCAAGTTTAAGTAAAACTAGTAAGGTATATCTTCGACCCGGCCGAAGTAAAAATACCCCCACGGGCGATTCGTAATGGTACAAAATCTTAAATTGAAGCTCTTTTTGTATGAGATTTCATAAAATTTTACTATTTTGATGACATCTAAAATACATTCATATCAAATTGTTTTCCTGCAAAGTAAAGACAAGCCTATTTATTAAGTTTCCAATTAGGGGTTGTATGGGAAGTGGGCGTGTACTTGAGTGGTTGATACCAATGTTTCTTACACGCCTCAGTTTTGATATAAAATACACAAATACCCAATTTCAGGTCTGTAGCTTAAATATTAGCCTATTTATAGAGTTTTCAATATAATGGGTTGTATGGCAGGTGGGTGTGTTCGTATGCGGATGACGCCCACTTTTCTTCCACGATTTATTTTTGATATCAAATACAAACATATCAATTTTTTTTCCTGTAGCTTAAAGAGAAGCCTTTTTATGGAGCTTTAAATTTTGGGGTTATATGGGAGGTAGGCGTGTTCGTAGGTGGATGGCGCCCATTTTTCTAACATGTTTCAATTTAAAAAAAAAAATTAAAAATATCTAATTTTACTTTTGTAGCTTCGACAGATGCCTATTTATATAGTTTTCAATATTGGGGTTGTATGGGAGGTGGGCGTTTTCGTGGGTGGATGACGTCCATTTTTCTATTATTTTTTAATTTTAATATAAACCGCATAAATATTTAGTTTTATTTTTGTAGCTTTGATACAAGCCTCTATATATAGTTTTCAATATAAGAGTTGTATGGGAGGTGGGCGTGTTTGTAATTGGATCACGCCCATTTTTTGAACACACCTCAGTTTTGACATTAATTACACAAATACCGAATTTAAGTTTTGTAGCTTAAATATTTGCTTCCTTATGGAGTTTTCAATATTAGGATTGTATGGGAGGTAGGCTTGGTTTTCTTCCGATTCAGCCCATTCTCGAACTTGGTCTTAGTTTTTAAAAAAAAAGCTTTAATATCGAATTTCAGCACGATATGTTCAAAATTACGGCCGCAATTGTGTCCACAGACAGACGGACAGACAGACGGACATGGCTAAATGATGCTGATGATGCAGACGGACTCAGGTGGTGATGCTGAGCAAGAATATATTTACTTTTCTATACCTACCACGCCTCTTTATGGGCGTTACACACGTCGTGACAAAATTAATATACCCCTTACGCAGTACGCGTGGGGGTATCAAAATTAAATTGATTTGTGAAGTTTCGTTTGAGAGCACTGAATAATTAATTTTCAGTTTTATTTAGAAAAACTTGATTGTTTTTGCTATATCAAGCATACTATTTCTGAGCATAGAGTTACGGTTTTCAATAGCTAAGTAGAAGATATCTACAGAAGGTATTTTTAACGGGAAGTTTTTGCTGATGAACGGTGGACGCCAAAGGATTGCTGTCACAATTGCTACAACGGCTTAATGCTGTGGTCTTAAGGTAATTAAATTTTTGTTTTTAGTTAATAACACTGAAGTAGTATTTGTGAATTGTCGCTATAGGTCAACAAAATTCAATGCAGTTTGGTATTCCCATGCGCTGGCTAGACCCTTGAGAGCTACAGGAGCTTGACACACTAAGTCAAGCGCAGTTAACTGTATCAGCGAAATGCGTTAACGCAATTGCGTCATGCCGCTGTTCAAAATGTTATGGTATCTGTATCATCAAGACGCGTATCAGCACAGAATGTCTCACAGTAAAACATTGCATAGTGCGTTGAGTCATGTGGTAAAGGGCTCATACATAGAAAGTAAAAAAGACATTAAAATTCTTTTGACAATTGTTAATGTTATGGCGATATTCATTAATAAGAATATAATAAATAGTAGCTAGTATAAAATATAACTAAATAAAGTGCTGATTTCAACATCCGCAAAAATTAAAAAAACCCAAAATTCAAGCAAGTTACCAGATGGTTGTGTTTTTTTTCATTAAATTGAGCTTTCACACAGATACATACACATTTCTGTTGGGCAAAAAAAGTTTGAAGTTGGATTTAAGTTTGCTTATACTTTTTAAATCGAACATGTTTAATTTGAAATAAACTCACACATGTGTGCTCAAGCATCATCCAATCAGACATGCTCCAAGAATTCATGCTTAACAGCATGATAGAATAATCAGGTAGGCTCATATTAATATGGTTGCTCAAATGTCTATTTTTACACAAACAATGCTGTGAGTGCTATAAGCTTCAAAGGAAAAGGCAACAACAACAATTAAAACAACTCAAATTCGAACAGCTGATTTTGACATCTAGCTCACTTCCTCTCCAATATGCGCCTACCTTGTTGTTCTATCATGGCTTAACAGCATCTTCCGCGCAACCTCTTATCTATATAATACAAGCATATTTTATTTTGTTTGAATCAACTTTCTGTCTTTGGCTGTGCTCACACGTTCATCAAATAGGGGGTTTCGCACGGTCGTACATGTCAGCCGACATTGTACGACGACAAACTAACGGGAATATTTTGTTGAGCTTTCGGACAATCGGACATGTACGACGACTTCATTTCATTGCCGACTCTTGAGAGTAACACGTCGGTGTAATAATGGCTAGGCAATTTTTAGCGGCAACTATAATTGATCAAATTTTGGACGAAAAACATGAAGAAAATATATAATGAAATGAACTCTGTCCAAAATTTCACATGCGGAGTACTTGCCATAGTTTGTTTTATTTTTTTTCTTACTTTCTGTTGTTGCCTTAGTTGATGTTCACTCGTTGAAAATTTTATACAAATGATAAATGCAGCAAGTCGGACCGACATGCGTTCGCACGAACATGTCGGGTGGACCGGCAGAAAAATCAAAAATTTTTGATTATCATCCGACATGTCGGTCCGACTGCCTTATTTGCTTTCGAATGATCGTACATGTCATCGTACATGCCCAAGTCGGATGACATGTACGTCCGTGCGAAACCCCCTAATGACTGAAGAATAACGGGATTTTTTTGTTGATTTTACTCTCTCTGAGTTGATTTGACTGAAGTCTGCTCACCCGTGGTCAGTGCTGTCACTTGAAAATTTTAAATAGTGGTAGAATGTGCCAAGAAAGAGTGGTAGATTAAGCCAATTAGTGGTAGATTTTTCTTCTCTACAAAAAATGTATTTATTTGCCTTAATCTCATAAAAATTATGGTGCTGCAATTAAGCAATTTACACGTAAAGTTTTCGTGCGCACCAAAATATTGTTTGCTAATTGTAAGTATAATGAATTCAAAAACTTCCATTTTAGGCACACTTATAAAATACTAGCAACCCTCCGCGGCCTTGCTCGCGATATGTTTTAATATAAAAAACAATGTCTTATGTAATTTGTTGTATTATTGTTTAAGTATTGTCATATGTATTCAAAATCCAAATTATTTTAAATCTTATATAAGTTCATTATTTTCGGTTGTTTTCTGATATCAGGAAGAATAAATTGATTGGATGGATTTCTTATCCTAAAAAGACCAAAATATTACGGAAAAACAGTTCTGCATTAGATAATCACGGACATTTAAAAGGATGGACCTTGTGTTTGGTTTTTTGTCAAAGTAAAACTCGTTGGTACAGAATTGTAAACTTATATCCCCTTAAATGTGAGGGAATCAAAGGGATTCGAGGCATTCAAATATTTTTTCTTCTGCTGGACCAGTCAGAATAATACCCTTTACACGTAACTGAACTCCATTGCATACAAATTCGAAAGTAAGTCATCTTTTGTTTTCAGTGCTTTGCTCAAGCATGAAGTAAACTTTATGCCTGTATCCAACTGTCAGAACTGTTGAAGCAAAGGTACCAGTTTTTAGTTACCGTGAAGTTACACTCGACTATTCGTGCACAATTCTTGAACTTGCTCTTCATGCCAAAATAATGACTTTTAAAGAAGCGTCTTTAAAATCGCCCGAAATTACCGGAAAAAAACAAAATTATCCGAGCTTCATGAAATGAACGAATATCTCTTTCGTTAAGGACATTAATTCGTTCTTATTATTCACGATTTACAAATGTAAGTTCTATAACTGCACAAACCTTAAAAAAATAACCTATATAGCTTTTTAAAATAACTAATACCGATCCTGTGTAAAAAAAAGTTATTGTGTGTTTGCGATTAGAAATTTGCTTATAAAACCCGCGTGTCTTTGATTTATTATAACTTTTATACTCTTCTTACCCCACTTCTATGAAAACATTTTTTATTTGATCACGGAATAGCCGCGAAAAATTTAAGGGACTCTGTTTTATTTTTAAATATTACTAAAAACCAAATAGAGCAACTTTGAAAAACTTTACTCTTTTTTATTTTATACCTCAGCCTTTGAAATAAAACTCGTTGTAGTGGTTTTTTACAAAATGAATGACAATATCGATAATTTACTTCTTTCAATAATAATTATTTCTTAATCGTTTCTGATTTAGCAAAAACCGTCCAAAATTTTAACCGTTAGAGTAAGTCGACTTTGATAAGTATCGAATCATTTATTTAAGAAGTATGACTTTGCTTCTGATTTATTTTTATAGTACGAAAAGATCTTCAGTTTGTTCATATACAGGGTTGCCCATATTCGACGGACCCATCTGGCAACGCCATAATTTTTGACAGAGATGTCAGATCGCTTAATGACATACCGCGTTTGAAGCGTCAGTCCAAGCAAATTTTTACCATGGAACAATACACGCCACGCGAGCGCTCTGAAATAGTTGAAATTTACATTCAACAGAAGAAGTCAATTGTGAAAACTCAACGTGCTTTTAAAATATTAAAAAATGTGAGAAATGCGCCTTCTAAGAACACCATTAAGCGTTTATACGAAAAATTTTCGACTGGTGAGGCTCTTTCTAATCCGAAGAGGCGAAATAAAAGTCGACCAAGGTGATCGGCCGAGAATATCGCTGCCGTACGAGCCAGTGTTGAGAGGTCCCCAAGAACATCCCAAAAACGCCGTTCTCAGCAGTTGGGCATGGCTCGGTCCACTTTACAACGGATTATTCGCGTTGATTTGCATTTGTTCCCGTACAAAATTCAATTGACGCAAAGATTGTTGCCTGCGGACAAGCCTCGTCGATTGGAATGGGCCCAAAGAGTCATCGAAATGGCCGAAGATGACGAGCAATTTTGGAACAAAATTATCATGTCCGATGAAGCCCATTTCACATTGAATGGGACCGTAAATAAGCAAAATTGCCGTATTTACGCCACTGAAAATCCTCAGGAGATTCAAGAAGTGCCTCTTCATGACGAAAAAGTCACAGTTTGGTGCGGCGTTAGTGCGAAAACGGTCATTGGGCCGTTTTTCTTCCAAAATGAAAATGGCCATGCTGTTACCATCAACCAGGAGCGTTATCGCGACATGATGACCAATTTTGTGATGCCAATTATTCGTCGAAAGCGTATGAGGCAGTTCTGGTTTCAACAAGACGGCGCTCCACCGCACACAAGTCGCATAACAATCGATTTTCTGAAGAATTTGTTTCCGGGCCGTTTGATGTCGAAAACTGGTGATTTGGACTGGCCACCGCGTTCGCCCGATTTGACGCCGCCTGACTTCTTCTTGTGGGGATATTTGAAGTCAAAGGTTTACGTTAACAAGCCAAGGACCGTAGAAGAGCTCAAGGACAACATTCGTGAAGAAATAGCCGCTATTCCGGCCGAAATGTTGGCGAAAACGATGGAAAATGCTGCAAAAAGGGCACAATACGCCATCAACGCCAGAGGCGGCCATTTAAGAGATATCATATTCAAAAATTGATGTAAACAAATCTACTTGGAACAAATTAAATGATTAAGATTGCCAACCGCCAAATTTTTATTTTTTTCTTTGATTTTTTTAACAAAAACATAGGTCCGTCGAATATGGGCAACCCTGTATATTGTATTGACTACCTATATATCAATTCAAATAAAGAGAATCCTAATGAAAAATAAAGCAATTAATGAGATATCATGTTAAATGTTCAACTATTGTTTAAAATCGTAGATAGAAAATATTTTCACTTTTTAATAATTTAAAATTCAAAGTGAAAATTTTATTTAAATCAATGAAATAGTTCATGAGTTATTAAACAAACAAAAAAAAAAAACGAATCTTTGAGATTAATTTTTATGTAATTCCATAGATATATTCAAGCTCTTTTATACTGCAAGTTGAAACCATTTTTATACCATAAAAATATAAGGTGATGTGATTAAATTTCTGCAAACGCTTGTAACGCATAGAAATAAGCGATTCCGGTATAGAAAATTATATATATTCTTGATCAGGTGTCATCTCATGAGTCGATTTATCTATGTCTGTTTATCCGTCCGTCTGTGTGTTGTCCATAAGCATAGGATAAGAAGCAGTTGAGATAACTCCATTTTGGTAGACATATTGAAATGGATCCAAGATCTGCACTTTTGAATATTTTTGGAATTCACCCATGGACACGCTTACCTCCCCTACAACCCAAATATTTAAAACTCCATACATAAACTTATGTTTGGCCAAAGAAGACACAATTTGGTTTATATTTTATATCAAAACTAAGATGTGTTAAAAATAATGTGTGTAATACGAATAAACTCATACCTTTTTAAAATATTAAACTTTTGGGAAATGAATACAAAAATAATTCTTTATCACTTAAAATGCTTACAAATAAACATATAAAAAACCCATGAAATGCTTGTAAATATACATAGTACAAAAAAACCTTAAGTGAACCTTTGTTTTGTATCCTTTTAAGGCAAATGGTCTTCAAAACGTCATGCTCTTTAATTTAAGCCTTAAGTTTTAACAAAAATGTCGATTCCCCTTTTTCTGTAGCTTTACTATTCTGCACACAGTAGAGAGCGAGTAACAATTCTACTGTTTTTATTTGTACAGAAAAAATTCCCACTGCAAATAATGATTACAACAACAAACGAAAAACTCATAAGAATTTCTAATATAAGAAATTCCAATTGAAAAAAATAAATCAAAGACATAAATACAAATGCCTAAATAAAGCAAATATAAATGTTTAACACTTGTTTCAATTCAATCAATATAAAACCATGTTGCCCTATTTATTTTTAAAACAGCGAGCAGCAGCAAATCAACACAACATAACCAGTCGATTTCGCAGTCGCAACTAAATTATCTCCTTCTCGGTCATCGACTTTGCTTAAATTTCTGCACGAAGCATGTTGCAGCATTTTGCAGCGAAATCAACAATGTGTGCGCTGCAAACAACGATAGCCATCGAAGCTATCAACAATCGACCTGCTTGCAAGAAATTTGTAGGAAAATTAATAAATTTTTAACTAAAATATCAATTTTACGGAAAAACTATTGATCTGAGATACATGTCACCACTGACTTTTTTGTTGGAAACGGCAAGATCTTTCATTTGCTCATACATCATACCCACCTAACTGTTAAGGTGTAGGCAGCATATGGAAAAAAAGTGATTAATTTGATGAAAAATATTGACTTAAGTAAGATTATTGGCCAAAAACTTCTTAGCTTTTTAATAACTTAAAATTGTGAGGACACAAAAGCAGTCTTGAATAATTTATTGTTCGATTAGTGAAAATTTCATTCAAATCAGTACAGTGGTTCCAGAGATCCTGAATTACATACATGAAAAAATCGAATCTTGGAGTTTCATTTTTATATAATAGTATAGATAAGAAAAAAATCGTTGAGATATTTTTAAGCAAATATTGCAGTAAAATGCAATTAGCTGGGAATACCTTAAAACGTTGAAATATTATTTTTCTCCTGTAAATTGGAAAAATTCGGGAACTTGCAAGCGCGATAGGATGACATTTTATTTTGGCTCAAGTGGCAAAAAGAAGCGTTTTAAAAAACTTCTGACTTCGGATTGCGAATGGGAGAAACAGATATTATTCAAATGGCTTGGATTCATCAAGAACAAGGGTTGTGACTTAGCTAGTGTTTTCGTGATCTGCCAAATTCTAAAAAATATTTTGTATTAATTGGACAAGAACGAAAAAAATAGGAAAATCTTAAGTAAATTTAATCACACATTTAAAAAATTACAATTCCCTGCATCGGCAAATTGTTCCAACAAAATTTATTGACATATAAAATTGAAACAAAAATTTGGAATTATTATGTGAAAAAAGGTTTATCATAAAAATTATGACCAATATGAAATAGTGGTAAATTTTTGAAAATGATAAATAGTGGGTGGTAAAAGTGGTAGAAGTCAAAATAGACGAAAAAAGTGGTAGATCTACCACAATTGTGGTAAAGTGACAGCACTGCCCGTGGTTGTTTGACTGAACCTCCGTAGCAGGTTTTTCTGCTACCTACTGTTTTTGGTTAGTATCATTTTCCTACTATTTTATTTCGTTCTGTTTTGTCGTGCTGTCTACATAAAAGTTACAAAAATTGAGAACGGCAGTGAAAATGTGTATCTTTACGGATTGAAATTGATTTCGTTAGGAAATCAATATGCCGGATATTTTTGATTTTCTTTGGAATGCATTTATACAATATTCGGTCAGCTGACTTGTCCACGAAATGGTGATTTTACACTTTTAATATTTTAAAAACAATACACAACACTCTACACTCACAAACATTTACTCCTTTTTTTCTCATAAAAGTACTTTTTTGTTTAATCTAGTACCTTATTATCAATAACTTACTACTAAGTAGCAGCAGAATAAAAGTTTGCAACGCTTTGACTGAATGATTCAGGTCTAGAGCGTGGTCAAAACTTTGATGGAAGCGACCAGGGTACACTGAATAAGGTAGCCGCAACACGGAGAGCGCGACTGCCGCAAATGTCAAGCGAACTGCTGCAGCTGTTGTTGTTGCTGTTTCTTTTTTCGACAGCCAGTTGATTTTGACACTTTCGGATATGCGAAAGAGAGCACAGTCAGTTTTGCAGCAACTTTGTTATTCAAAGTTCCTTTTCTCTCTCGCAGAGTTCATTTTTTTTTTAACTGGACAAACAACAACAAATTTGAGTTCATTCAGTCATTTGATTAACGTGTGAGCACAGCCTTTTCCAACTGCGCTCGATGAGCCGTACAACTTGTACATTTGCTTTCAATGTTTTTCTTGCTGTTTGCTTTGCTTTGAGTGTTACATTTGTATTAATTCGCTATTGCGTTACTTTTTTTAAAAGAAGTGTATCAACGCAGTAACGCATTTAAATGCTTCAACTCAATAATGCAACGCAACGCTGTGTTACCCATGTCTAAACACGTGCTGTGCATCTTTGTGTCCTGTCAAAAAAAATCTTGAGCAAAATAAATCATGTTCGAGCGTATCAGAACAATCCAGCTGGAGCCGGTAACTCAGGGAAATTTTGTGTGTTTTTTAAATTTTTTTTTCTATTTCATACTTTCTATGTTGTTGAGTTAATTTTGGGGAAGCACCCTGTTATGCAGTAGTTTTGTGCATGCAATTTTAGGGTGAAGCACAAATCTGTGCGGGTTATTAAAATAATTTTAGCAGCATTTTTAATGCAGTTCACATGAATTTAAATGAATTGCATAATAAATGCAACGAGTGCTCTAGCCATGTGTGTGGCTGTGTGCGTGTGTACTTATTCCCATGTAAATGTGCACCAGTGATATAATTATTATAATAAAAATAATGATTTCCCGCATGCTGCTGTAATTTGGCTGCTGTAACCTTATAGTTTTTTTTTTTTTTTTGTATAATTTTTTGTTTTCATACAAAGAAATATGCAAAATTAAATTTGCAAGTTTATTTATAAATATAATTTTATTTTTTGTTCACCATTTTTCACGTCCTTAACGAGTTGATTATTGTAATTTATTATTGTTATACTCGTAGAAATGTTAAAATTTAATTAACAAAATTTTACGCTCACTGTTTATTGATAATTCATTACATTTAAATGTACCAGCAAAAAAATGTTGCAGCAAAAACAAACAATACAAGCAACAACTGTGGTGAACAATACAAAAAAAGCTGTTAATTACAACTTTATTACATGCTGATGAAAAGCATAATTTATTGATAAATATAAAACGAAGCATAAAACAACGAATTGATTTAATATGTAGAAAAAACAAAAAATTTCAGAACACAATTTAGTGCAAAAACATAAATTTTCTCTCATGCAGCACTTGAGCGCTAATATCAGCCATAAAGCAAAAACGCTTAACTAGCATTATAATAAATTAAAAAGAATGTCCTTTAAAAACGCCATGACTAAGCTTAAAGCAGTTTAGAAGAAACTGTGAGAAAACGGACAAAATTAGTTTCGAGGATCCTGTGTGTTGAAGTTGAAAATTTTTAAGCCAGCAACACATGTTAAAAACTTGTTTTTGTGCTTGTTGCTGTTGTTGTTGTTGTTGCCAATTTATCATGTCCTGCAGTTTATTTTATCTGGCGACATATTTACAACCTTTTTTGCGGGTGTTGCTACATTGAGGCAGATACAAGCATTAAAGCGAGACAAAAAAAAGAAACGAACAACATAGATTAAAGAAATTTTAGAAATATGCTGGAGTAACGTTGAATAAGTTTGACCTGCAGAGACATTTGAACTTTCAAATAATTTAAAGCTTTAAGTATTACAATAAATAAATATTAAATAAAGCCATATCCCCTCATCCTACTTTAAGCACGCACTGAAGCGGAAGTTTCGTCTCGTCCCTAACCTCATTGTGTGTTTAACCACGAACATTAATTTTGTGTCATTCATGTTGAGAATAAAATTAAATTTCGCTGCCGCTGCTACTCATATGTATGTGCAACCCACACAGGGAGTAGGATGATCATTGGTAGGAGACATTATTATTACAAGTAAACTGGGTGTGCAATTGTTTGCCTGACTGTGCTGTTGAATAATATAAATTGTAGTGCGCAAACAAACTTAAAAGCATTGCAAATATTCCAGTAATAAAATTAAATGATACCAATGCGAGTTATAAAATAATTATTGATTTTGACTAAAGGGTGTTGCAACAAATTTTCAATGTAACAACACGAACAACATCAACTATGTTGTTTCCATGAGCATGTGTTATACAGTATTTTCGAAAAATATTTTAAATCCTAAAGTTAACTCATAGCCATGGCCTTAACCGTTAACTAGTCGACAGTTGAAATTATATTATTCGAACGGATATCAAGGCAATCAAAACGCTGTCAAAACAATGTTGCCATCTAGACCTGAATTTTCTTACATATATAGCCTACTATTTATTTTTGGAAAAACTTTACCACACTTCTTGTATTTTGTATTTTGTATTTTGTATTTTGTATTTTGTATTTTGTATTTTGTATTTTGTATTTTGTATTTTGTATTTTGTATTTTGTATTTTGTATTTTGTATTTTGTATTTTGTATTTTGTATTTTGTATTTTGTATTTTGTATTTTGTATTTTGTATTTTGTATTTTGTATTTTGTATTTTGTATTTTGTATTTTGTATTTTGTATTTTGTATTTTGTATTTTGTATTTTGTATTTTGTATTTTGTATTTTGTATTTTGTATTTTGTATTTTGTATTTTGTATTTTGTATTTTGTATTTTGTATTTTGTATTTTGTATTTTGTATTTTGTATTTTGTATTTTGTATTTTGTATTTTGTATTTTGTATTTTGTATTTTGTATTTTGTATTTTGTATTTTGTATTTTGTATTTTGTATTTTGTATTTTGTATTTTGTATTTTGTATTTTGTATTTTGTATTTTGTATTTTGTATTTTGTATTTTGTATTTTGTATTTTGTATTTTGTATTTTGTATTTTGTATTTTGTATTTTGTATTTTGTATTTTGTATTTTGTATTTTGTATATTGTATTTTGTATTTTGTATTTTGTATTTTGTATTTTGTATTTTGTATTTTGTATTTTGTATTTTGTATTTTGTATTTTGTATTTTGTATTTTGTATTTTGTATTTTGTATTTTGTATTTTGTATTTTGTATTTTGTATTTTGTATTTTGTATTTTGTATTTTGTATTTTGTATTTTGTATTTTGTATTTTGTATTTTGTATTTTGTATTTTGTATTTTGTATTTTGTATTTTGTATTTTGTATTTTGTATTTTGTATTTTGTATTTTGTATTTTGTATTTTGTATTTTGTATTTTGTATTTTGTATTTTGTATTTTGTATTTTGTATTTTGTATTTTGTATTTTGTATTTTGTATTTTGTATTTTGTATTTTGTATTTTGTATTTTGTATTTTGTATTTTGTATTTTGTATTTTGTATTTTGTATTTTGTATTTTGTATTTTGTATTTTGTATTTTGTATTTTGTATTTTGTATTTTGTATTTTGTATTTTGTATTTTGTATTTTGTATTTTGTATTTTGTATTTTGTATTTTGTATTTTGTATTTTGTATTTTGTATTTTGTATTTTGTATTTTGTATTTTGTATTTTGTATTTTGTATTTTGTATTTTGTATTTTGTATTTTGTATTTTGTATTTTGTATTTTGTATTTTGTATTTTGTATTTTGTATTTTGTATTTTGTATTTTGTATTTTGTATTTTGTATTTTGTATTTTGTATTTTGTATTTTGTATTTTGTATTTTGTATTTTGTATTTTGTATTTTGTATTTTGTATTTTGTATTTTGTATTTTGTATTTTGTATTTTGTATTTTGTATTTTGTATTTTGTATTTTGTATTTTGTATTTTGTATTTTGTATTTTGTATTTTGTATTTTGTATTTTGTATTTTGTATTTTGTATTTTGTATTTTGTATTTTGTATTTTGTATTTTGTATTTTGTATTTTGTATTTTGTATTTTGTATTTTGTATTTTGTATTTTGTATTTTGTATTTTGTATTTTGTATTTTGTATTTTGTATTTTGTATTTTGTATTTTGTATTTTGTATTTTGTATTTTGTATTTTGTATTTTGTATTTTGTATTTTGTATTTTGTATTTTGTATTTTGTATTTTGTATTTTGTATTTTGTATTTTGTATTTTGTATTTTGTATTTTGTATTTTGTATTTTGTATTTTGTATTTTGTATTTTGTATTTTGTATTTTGTATTTTGTATTTTGTATTTTGTATTTTGTTTTGTATTTTGTATTTTGTATTTTGTATTTTGTATTTTGTATTTTGTATTTTGTATTTTGTATTTTTGTATTTTGTATTTTGTATTTTGTATTTTGTATTTTGTATTTTGTATTTTGTATTTTGTATTTTGTATTTTGTATTTTGTATTTTGTATTTTGTATTTTGTATTTTGTATTTTGTATTTTGTATTTTGTATTTTGTATTTTGTATTTTGTATTTTGTATTTTGTATTTTGTATTTTGTATTTTGTATTTTGTATTTTGTATTTTGTATTTTGTATTTTGTATTTTGTATTTTGTATTTTGTATTTTGTATTTTGTATTTTGTATTTTGTATTTTGTATTTTGTATTTTGTATTTTGTATTTTGTATTTTGTATTTTGTATTTTGTATTTTGTATTTTGTATTTTGTATTTTGTATTTTGTATTTTGTATTTTGTATTTTGTATTTTGTATTTTGTATTTTGTATTTTGTATTTTGTATTTTGTATTTTGTATTTTGTATTTTGTATTTTGTATTTTGTATTTTGTATTTGTATTTTGTATTTTGTATTTTGTATTTTGTATTTTGTATTTTGTATTTTGTATTTTGTATTTTGTATTTTGTATTTTGTATTTTGTATTTTGTATTTTGTATTTTGTATTTTGTATTTTGTATTTTGTATTTTGTATTTTGTATTTTGTATTTTGTATTTTGTATTTTGTATTTTGTATTTTGTATTTTGTATTTTGTATTTTGTATTTTGTATTTTGTATTTTGTATTTTGTATTTTGTATTTTGTATTTTGTATTTTGTATTTTGTATTTTGTATTTTGTATTTTGTATTTTGTATTTTGTATTTTGTATTTTGTATTTTGTATTTTGTATTTTGTATTTTGTATTTTGTATTTTGTATTTTGTATTTTGTATTTGTATTTTGTATTTTGTATTTTGTATTTTGTATTTTGTATTTTGTATTTTGTATTTTGTATTTTGTATTTTGTATTTTGTATTTTGTATTTTGTATTTTGTATTTTGTATTTTGTATTTTGTATTTTGTATTTTGTATTTTGTATTTTGTATTTTGTATTTTGTATTTTGTATTTTGTATTTTGTATTTTGTATTTTGTATTTTGTATTTTGTATTTTGTATTTTGTATTTTGTATTTTGTATTTTGTATTTTGTATTTTGTATTTTGTATTTTGTATTTTGTATTTTGTATTTTTTTTTTTGTATTTTGTATTTTTTTTTGTATTTTGTATTTTGTTTTTTGTATTTTGTATTTTGTATTTTGTATTTTGTATTTTGTATTTTGTATTTTGTATTTTGTATTTTGTATTTTTTATGTTCTTGCATATCCTACATTTTCAGAAAGCCTTACATGCCACATTTTGCCAGTGTGAAAATCTGGCAACACTGCTCTTAAATGTTCTTTAAGACGCTCTGCTTGTTGTTAATGTTGTTGTGGCGTGCTTTTCTTTGTTTATGTGAGCTTAATTAAGGTATGTTGCAGACGTGTGGGTGTGGGCGCGTGAGCAGGTGTTTGACTGTTTGTATTCGTGTCAATTTAACCTATTTACATAATATCAGAAACTGAAAACTGAACATGACAGGCATTATAATAGCTTTGAACAAAAACAGCAACAACAACTGAAACAAACAGCAACACATGCAAATTTCTAATAATGATAATTATTGCTCTTAAACTAAATAGATTGTCATGTGAGTAGCAAATATTTGCAAATGACACAACAATGACAATAACAATAATAATTGACCAGCGCCAACCCAAGGCCACATTGTTGGCCACAAGTGTAAAGCTTACCATGAAGAACAGCAGGAAAAACAAGACAACACGCTGGTGTCACATATCAGCGTCTCAGAGGAAATTAAAACTGATACACCACCGGCTGTTAAGACAGCCACAAGCACTTTGGCATGCCACGCCCATTTAAAGCCCATCATCAGTAGACAGCAAGTAGGCCTAATTTAAATTTATACGCGGTCTAAATGATTTTCCTTGTATTTACATACATAAACAACTTAAAACGGATGTAAGGAGGAGTGAGTCTGTGTGTATGTGAGTGTAAAGCACTATAATTAAACTAAGCAATTTTGTATATCTGCATGCCACACTTCAATGGATAGGCCTTCTCATGCTTATCCAACAACCATTCTACTCTCACTTCCCAGACCTCTAATTAATGCTGCTGATGAGCAGCAAATTATTGTCTATGGGGAGAATTTAATTTAATGTGTGGATCCGTTTAATTATCGGTAGCAGTAACCAAGCATAACAATGGGCTGCAACCGAAATAGCAACAACAACAACAACATCTTTGACAACAACTCTTGTCAGAGTGACAACAACAATTCCAATAATGAGCAACAGTTTCTTTTGTTGAACTTTGACGGTGTCAGAATAATAGTATGTAGTTACATCCTCCTGACGTCCCTTGTTTTCAATATTTTTTTTGTATTCAGGTAGAAGGAACAATGCAATTTTTTTTACAAGAAACCAAAGCGTTCAGAAAAAAGCTGTTCGCAAATTACGATTTATTGAATAAAAAATTTTTAACACTTATTTTTTATTTTTGTTAATTCAAAAATTACTTAAGTTTTTAATTTATGCAAAAACTTCCGTCTTATGTAAAAACTCTTTTGACTCTTATTTTAACTGCTAATTATTTTTGAACGCAAACAAAAATATATTATGTTTTAAAAAAATGTCCGACCTTCGACAATAACCTTTACGCTGTCTGATGTTCCATTGAATTGTTTCAGTGTCTACTTCTAAGCTTAGTTCTAACTTCATATTTCAAAGTTCGTTCATATTTTTTCTTAACTACCGGTATAATTATTATAACAAAAAATAAAAAATAAACAATATAAACTTTCATTGCCAAATGTTCTAATGAGTGGCAACAGCAAACATTGAATTAATTTCTCATAGAATTCTCTCGTAATTTTATGCACGCACGCGTAGCCCAAATTTAACTTTCAAGTGTTCTTAGCTGTTACCAAGTACGTGAAGTTTTAATTTATCGTTGTACTGTGTTGACTTTTTGCATTCTTTAACGTGCTGCAATAACGGTTTCTTTCGGCCAGTGACTGCATTCATGCATTATTGCTCTGTTACAGCAGCCATAAAGTTGACTCTCACGCTGTAGTTTTGCCATAGTTGCTTACCTTCAGTCCATTCCTTCTCCCCATCGCAAAGGTGTTCATCGCTCTATTCGCCAGTTTGACTAAAGTGAGTTCATCGTTTCGCGTCTTGTTTACAGCAATGCTCTGAAGTTGTATTTTTATACCCTAAACCTGAAAGGTCAGGGTATATTAACTTTGTGCAAACGTTTGTAACGCATAGAACGAAGCGAGTCCGGTATAGAAAAGTATATATATTCTTGATCAGCGTCACCACGTGAGTCGAGCTATCTATGTCCGTCCGTCCGTCCGTCCGTCCGTCCGTCCGTCCGTCCGTCTGTGTGTTGTCCGTATACACAGGATAAGAAGAAGGAGTTGAGCTAATTGAATGAAACTTGGTACACATGGTCACATGTACCCAAGGATCTGCACTATTGAATATTTTTGGAATCCGCCCACGGACACGCCTACCTCCCATACAACGCAAAAATTTAAAACTGCATAACTCAGCTCATAATAAGTCTACAACAACAAAATTTGGTATGTGTGTGTTTTATACCAACACAAATATGTCTTCGGAAAATGGACGTCATCCGATTACGGACACGCCCACCTCCCATACAACCCAAAAATTGAAAACGCAATAAATAAGCATGTGTTTAACCTACAGAGCTAAAATTTGGCACGTATGTTTTTTATGACAAGACAAAGATGGTTTGGAAAAATGAACTTCATCCGCCCACGGACACGCCCATTTACAATTAATTTTTTTTTTTTTTTTTTGAAAAGTGGGTTTAGGGTATTTCATAGTCGGCCTAGACCGACTTTAGACTTTCTTTACTTGTTAATTTATGAGAACGTTTTGCTGTGCTCTTTTTTATGCGACTTGTTGCGGTCGCTGCGGTTCGCTGCGCTCATTGGCACAGTGGGTAAATTTTCTTGGATTGTGATAAAAATTACTAACATATTTTTTCTTATTTTAAGCTTTGAATAAAGTTTTTCAGCTGTCAAAGCTATTCAGTTATGTCTGTCTTGGTTCGAAAAGTTGGGTGAATGATAGGTAGGAAAAAAAATAAATCAAGTGAAACAAGTGTAGAATGTTATGTGTGTGGCGAAAAACTATTTTAAAATGCGAGTTTGAATCTGAGTTATAAATGTGTTATGCCTTAACTTCAGTCAATTCAAGTTATTTAGCCCATCTACCATCTACCAAATGAAGAAAGAATTGAATAAAGGTCAAATTGTAGTATGCTAGATAGACCGGGATTTAAACTCGGGACCTCTGGGTGGGCAGTCAAGCTTGCTTATCACTCGACTACCGAGGCCACAAATGTATCTTAAATATTTTGTGTTATTTCAAAGTTAATGGCTCAGAGTCTTTATTTGACCCGACCGATAACCATGATCACATTCATCGTATCAGTGCTTAAAACATAAAAATTGAAAAAACAGAGTAGCGCAAATGGTTTCATAAAGATAACTTGACTCTAAAATATGCTATACTATGTAAAGTAATCCGTTATGTTATCAATTCTAATCGGTGGCCAAGCTCTTTGCCAAAAAAGTGAGACCAACAAGTAAGAGCTTGTAAGTAAGGCATACCATACCGCTTGTCTAATTTGAGACACAATTTTTGATATATTACGCTTTGGCAAATTTTTTTGGCATCTTGTTCGTTGTGATTTAACTGAAATTTTTTAGTGCAAAGTACTTTATTTCACAATTTGGCTATCTTTTATGAAATAAATCTGTCTAATTACATTATTTATTTCTATTACTCTTATGCACAAGTACTCGATAGACACAGTTTGCCGTTTTCTAAGGAAGTGCTTTGATTTTTGTATTTTTATTTATATCTTGCTTAAATCTTATTTATTTACTACTGTTCAATATTTTTTTTTTTGAAGGAATCCACTATTTCGTTTGTTTTTGGTAAGTTTTGTTTGAATTTTGTATATAATTTTCTATTTTTCTAAGGTTAACTGAGAATCTCTACGCGTGCAATCAATTTTTTTTAAAGGAATTACTTAAGTTATTCCACTTAAGGAGGGACATGACATTAGTCATTTTTTTAAATTGCCTTTTTTATAATTTTGTATTTTAGAAAATATTCTTAAAATATTAATAAAAAAAAATTCCATGGAAAAATTCTTGCGGGTACAAAAGTTACAGCTGGATTACTGAGAGCGCTATTTTATTTTTTTGCATTTTCTTTGTTCACAAACTTTGAACGCGTTTAACTCGAAACCATGTTTTTCGTACTAGTTGCGGCACTAGCGGGTTCATTTTTTGACGAAATTTTTTTGACGAGCTTTTTTTAAATTTTTTATGAATATTTAAAGTCAGTAAAGTCAGTATTTTTTTCGAAAAACACACTTTCAAATTTGGAAAATCACCAAAAATTGAAAAAAAATTTAAGAAACAATTTTTGCGACTCCCAGCGCTGCAACCAATAGGCCCCGTTTTTTCTATGCCGCCAGTTTGGAGCTCTATAAAACCATGTTGGAGTGAAAAATATATTTTTTTGAATTTTTTTTCTTGTAATTTGTTCAATTCTCTACAATCATAAAACAAATTTTGGAAAAATGTTTGTTTTTGACTGAGTTATGAATTTAAAAAAAAAGATCTGCATCAAATATCTTTGCATAATAATGTATGTAAATATTCAATTTTACTTTAATGACAGCTTTGTGCTTATTAATTAATATTTTTAAAACAATTCAATTCAATTGTTTGCAATGAGTTCAAAATTAAAAGAAATAACCGCGAATGAAAGCCAAATATTGTAAAATTATGGGAAGACTAAAAAAGATACCTCAAAATCGGGTAAACATAGAATACATTCTTCAATTTAAAGAGAAGTAAAAAGTTTACAGTCGATTCGCAGCGCGGATCTTGCCAAAACCGCATTCTGGGCGCCCATCTAAGTTGACGATCAGAGATAAATGTCACATTATTGAATAAGAGAAAGAGGATCGCCTTCGCTAATTAATACGTTAGTACGTAAGCAATCCTCCAGTTTAATGGGAGAAAGCCGTTTCTTCTGACGAGAGCATATTCTGCATGATAAATCATGGAACTATATGCGTTGGTATGGAGAAAACATGATGGTAGCGATGAAATATGGTAAGCTAATTGGAGTTCACACACTTAGAAAAAAACAAATTTTAACATTAAGCAAAAAATTTTAAAATAAAAATTTAAGGCATTTGCGTTTATAACTCCTTTATTTTTTAAAAATTTTTTCTCATTATTTTTTTGTATATTTTGAATTGGTTTTACAAATATCGAACATAAGATAAATAAAACCTTATTAATTATTTCAATATTTTAAAAGCAAATTTTATCAAATGGAGTTAAAATTTGGTATTCGGAGAAATTTTTGAAATTTTTGTTTCAAATTTGTTTATATATTTTAAAAAATTATTTTAAAATACAACATTTTTGTTTTAAACTTTTCTTTAAAAACATTTGTGTTTTAATTAAATGAAATTTTTTCAAGCACTATTTCAAAAACAAATTCGCTTGATATAAACACAATTTCATGTAATTTTAGCGCCATTTCTTTCAGTGCAGAAACTTATGAACAAAAAAGTTTATTTACACATTATAAGGGCAAATTTAAATCAGAGTGGCGGATAATGGGTTTGGAGAATGGGTTCTACTTCCAATAAGATTGGAAGGATAATATTGGATAACCCACAGCACACTTAGAGAATTTTGGTAATGATAATGTCAAAAAGATCAAATATTTTAGGATTCCAACTAAAATAATTGAAACTGCATAGTTGAAACTCAATCGAATTAAGCATCTGTGAGACAAAATGGACCTGAAGACTCGCCAGCACAATATTACCTCCAAAAATTTGCTGAAACATGCTCTTTGGCAGTAGTGGAACAATATTACCATAGAAGAAATATCTTAGCTTGTTGAAGTTATACTGAACTGATTGTACTATAGATCAGAGAACTACATGAGAACATTCGTCATTCTTTGCCACTCGAATAACAATCGTCGGCAGCCACAATCGCACAAAAAAAAAAAAAATGCATGCATACCACTCGAGTTCGTAAACAACGATTGCTGCTTAGCGCAGTGTGTGACGACTGCGAATCGATACAAAGGCAGCATCCATACAATGCTACATTCGAATGATTCGCTGGAAGCTCGAGTGTTTGCTTCTGCTTTTCATAGTTTTTTGAACTCTATTATTATTATTATTTATTTTTGGTCCCGTTTGTTAAAATATTTTTTTAAATATTTTTGGTGCAATATTTTGATATAGTGTAACGCCCTCTATCTACACGTTTCGATAATACCATCGCCCTTAGAAGACCGTAAAAAGTGGTTATTTTTTACTTATCTCGCTCCGTTTTCGAGATATCCCGCTTTTTCTGTTTTTTTCATATATTTTATTTATTTTTGGCCTATCTCGTTCTCGCAGTTCGAAACACGTGTTTGAGCTGGTGTAGATTTTTTCTAATGAATTTAGAACAATTTTTACAAATTAAGCATTTTTTTGTGTTTCACTGAGTTTTGTTTAACTATCGGTTTTCTACCTAGTGTATATGTGATACAAATTAAATTAAAAGTCTAGCAAAGAAATGCAATGTCTTACTTAAATATTATTAATTGATATTGTTTATTATTTATTAAAATATTATTTTAAGAAATTTCTTCAAAACTGAAAATAATTATATTTTTAAAAGGCAAAAAAGATATTGATATTGAAAAGATAAGATATTTTATTTCTATTAATTTCAGAACCATGAAACTATTTTAAAAATTTTAACAGATTTTTTGTTTTGTATTTTCTGTGTTGGTTTTGTATTTCAAGAGGTTGTTTCATGGATAATGAAGATATTTTTTGTTCTTGATATGGTTTTAACATATTTTTAAAAAAGTATTAACGACAACTCACAAAACTTAAGACGGCTTCAATTTCCCGAATGGTAAGTACGCGTTTGATATTGCTTCATATTATTGCTATTGAGCTAGTTAAAATAAATTCCCTTAAAAAAATCATATCAACCTAGCTTTCAATAAATAATCATCTATTCACAATAAATCAATAACACAAAGTTGCATATTAATATTTTAAAAACATCTTTTTTGGTAATTAATAATTAAATACCATTAAATATTTGAAAATTAGTATATTAAAAAAAAAACAACTATCAAAAATTATAAGAATATATCAATAGCACAAAGTTCAATATTAAATTTTTTTTATATATTTGACAATATAACAGAAAATTGTATATTATTTTATGAAAAATATTTACAAGTTTTGCTCCACTGTGCTTGTAATGGAGAATTAATTTTATATAAGGCAATGCGGCTGGAAAATATTTCATATGACAATGTTTTGAAAATCCTCATAATTTTTTTAAGCATACATTTTTCGCTACTATCCCACTGTACTGTATTGCGCTATGCTTACATGCCATTTGAAGATGGCCAAAATCGACCAGAGTATAAAAATGTGCAACCAGCTTCGTGGCGACTCTTGCAAAATGCAGTAATTGAAGATAGTTGGTAGCATGCTGATGTAATAAAAACCTGAAATAAGATGACTGCGCTGATCAGTCGCCACTCTAGGGAGGCTGAGCAACGGCGTTGTAATCAAATAAGTCAAAACTCAGCTGTTACCAGCTGTTTGCTAAAACTTAATAGCTGGTTTTGTAAATTTTATTGCATGAAATTTTTGCTAGCGTTATGATCGTTGTCTGGCTCTCCAACTCTCTGACTGCTAAAACTGCTTTTTACTCAGACCGATGATCGACGATCTTTTTGAAATGTTGCTGTTTTTTTGTATTTTTGTTTTTTTGCTGCTTCAGCTACCACAAACAGCACGCTTGAGTGAGCGTTCAATCGAGCTTAACGCGCACAGTCTAAGTGCGGGCTTGTTGACCAAGTTGTTGGCATAGCTTGGCTTAGTACGAAGTTTAGTAGCGCGCACTCTAGACGTTATAAGCCATGAGCGTTTGTTAGCCAAAAAACAAAAAAAGCGTCAGTGAAAAAAAGCAATAATAAAAGCTATACAAAAATAAATAAAGAATAAATTTAACTAAATTTAACGCGCTTGACTAAGATTTTTAATTATTTTGAATTTGCGTGTCTGTCAGTCAGGCTCTCGAGTACTAACAACAAGTGCTTATTGTTGTTGTTTTTTGTTCATGTTGTGCTTGTTGTTGCAAACAACTTTCGTTTCTTTTTGGCAACGCGAGTTTTTCATGCTGTTGACTTCTAACTTCTCTTACATGTCAACTTTTCCACTGCCAAGAAATTCACATTCAACTTGGCTCAAAAGTGTTGGCCCATTGTTTTGGCTTTAGTGCTTACAGTTGTTGTTGTTGCTGTTATTGTTCGTGCTGTGCTAAAAACTAAGCTTGTCTTTTGCTTACGAATTGCATGTCAATCGCATTCAAATTTTCTATACAAAGTGTGACAACCTTGCAGAGTTATAGTGTGTGTGTGTGTGTCTTTCAATTTGCAAAAACTTGGCAATTTTATATAATTTTTAAATAAATTCAATTGACGATTTAAGCACGATCATGGACAACGCCTGGCGATTCCGCTTTGTTCTGTTTGCCGCCTTGGCCTTGATGTTTTTTGGCGATTTTTTCGGTTATGGCGTTAAATCGGATCCAAATCAGGCCACTGGCAAATTTCAACAGAAAAATGCCGAAATTGAAATCAGCGAAGGTGAGTGTGAGAGCAAAAAAATATATAAAAAATCATAAACAATGCAAGCCACCCACACCGCATCAGCAACGTGTTTTAAATAGGCAATAAAAAAATGGTTAAACTACCAATAAATGTCAAATTTTTGGAGGACAGAAAAGAAAAAAGTTTTTTAATAGATTCTTAAATTTTTTAATTTTTAAGTGGGTTTTATAAAAGTCATATAAATAGCCTTGAGTTATGACGAAATATTTCAACATTTGTCTCAAATTGATGACAATTTTTATGAAACTTAATTTATTTTATAAATGCAAATATTACGCAAATATCTTAAGACCAATGACTGTGAAATCGTCGTAAAAATATGCACAAAATAAAAAAAAAAATTAAATAGTTCATTGAAATTTGTAATTAATTTTGTTTTATTATTTTGTTTAAATTATTCTTTTGTAACAAACTATAACTAATCCAGTTTGATTTGTTTAACAAACAAACCCTGCACTATTTGCCTAAAAACTATTCATAAATTATGCAACAGCCATTAAGTGACGAAATCTTGAATAATAAATGTGAATAAATTCAAACCTTCAGAGCCACTTGAAATCAATGCGCAACCGCAAATTGTTAGATAAAAAAATTATATAAAAAAACTGACCAAACAGCTGTAAGCAATATGATTACAACAAAAAGAAAAAAAAAATAAATAAAAAAATTATAACAACAAACACACATTATAAAACTTACTATAAAAATGGCCTTTGCCTAGACATCGCGGTCATTAACTTAAGCTTAGCGCATCCAAAGCCTGGCACTGTTTGCCATAATTAAAGTCTAAATAAATAAAAAATATCGATAAAAACAGTATCATAGCAAATGAAATTGAAAGCAGGTTGAATGGCTGAACGGTTGACTGGTTGAACGAGGGTCACGTGCAGCTAATTGAAGGTGAAAGTGAAAAACTGTTTTCGAATTAGGAGAAAATTTGTAGCAGTTGAGGTTGTTCGGCTATGTTTAACAATTAATTTTAGTTGTTTTGGTTTTAGCCTTGCTTTTCTCATCAATAACCTTTCTACAAAATAGCTGAATTTTTACTACTAGTAAAAAAAAAATATTTTAATAGTTTTCAGGTTATAGTTTTCTAGTCATAAAATTTATAGTTTTTTTTTTACTGCTAAATGTTGCTGCCAAAATTGGCATGTTTTTGTTGTTTTCAGCTAAATTTGAGAAAACAAAAAATTCATTAATAGTATGCCTCCATTAAATTTTAAAAACAACTTGTTGACCACTTGTTGTCTTTTGCTCTTAAACATAGTGAAAGTTAAACACTGCTACAAATCGAACATAAAATCGCTGGTTTTGTCAAAAATACTAAAATTTTTTTTGCAGTATGAAAAACCATCGTATCTATTTTCGCCAAAAAAAAACAGTTAATTTTTTCCAAAACTTAAAAAAACAAAAAGTACCTCGATTTTAAAAATCAGTACATTTAGCTGTACAAATTTTATTAAATTCTGTTCAATGATAAGAACAAAAAAAAGTCCAAGTTATGTTATAATTATTATTACTTAAACATAATTCAGCAAAATGTGAGTGCGGAAGGCTTGATTTCTTAAAAAAAATTCATAGCATATTTTTAGGCAGTTTTTTTTTTTGGGATTTATCAAACTTCAAAAACTTTTTATATATTTTTCATTTTGAATTTTTCAGTTTTAAGCCTAGTACTCTGTTTGTTGCGTGAAAATTCTGACAAATATTTTGTTGCGACGAAATTGAAAAATTGAAGAAAGTCATGCTTTACTTCTCAAAATAGAGAAAAATAACTACATAAACACAAAAAATTTACGACAATTGTCAATTAAAATGTCGTGAAAAAATGTTGTAAGAGAAATGTTGCGATTATTTTTCACAGCGGCAACATTCATTTTTTTTGTTGCGTGAAAATTCTGACAAATATTTTTTTGTGAAGAAATTGAAAAAATTAAGAAAGTCATGCTTTACTTTTCAAAATAGAGAAAAATAAATACATTAAAACAAAAAACTTACGAAAACTGTCACTTTTCACCTCGAAATAAATAGACAGTTCAATTAAATTGTCGTGAAAAAATGTTGCAAGAGAAATGTTGCGAGTATTTTTCACAGCGGAATAGAGTACAACTTTGAAGAACATGTTAGGTCTGTTTCCGTACGCGCTTCAAGTAGAGTTCGAGTAAAGTTCGAGTAATAGAGAGGAATTTGATTACCTGTCAAAATGAGAAAATTTGTCAAAAAGTACGGAAACGGTTTCAAGTAAGTTTCAAGCACAACAGCTGTTTTTTGAAAACAATAGAATTTAATTGCTTTGTTTTTGTATTTAAAAAACTTTCGTAAGCATTCATTTTGGTTATTTTAACTATTTTTATTAATTTGCTAACCAATTGCATACATTTGTTCCACAATGCAAAAATTTAATTTTATCACTTTGGCAATCAGCTGTTTAAAGCTCGATATTCGTGCTCGAAGAATTTTTTGAAGTAAAGTTCGAGTAATAGAGAGCGACAAAAACTGACGCTTTGCTTGTTCTTCTTCTCTTTCGTACTGGAAAAATGTGTAAAGAAATGCTTTCGAGTAACTTCAAGTTACTTCACGAAATGAGTACGGAAACAGACCTGTTGTGAAAAATTTCACACATATTTCACAGCTATAGTTTTATGTATGTAGATTTGAGTGAAATTTCACATGAAACTAGGCTAGGCTTACTACACTAGGCTTTACAAAAAATTTTAAAATTTTTTTCGTTATAGCTATCTACTATAGTTTCCATTTTACTTTAATTTATTTTATAAATATTTGGAACTAAAAATTGTTATTTGCACAATTTAAAATCGAATATGTGAACCTTGCTGATTTCTTATTCAGCTTAAAGAAAATCAATATGTCATGGTTTTTCTTTATTAAAACTGGCCCCGTCTTTTTTGACAAGAAAGAACTAGTCTTTTGTTCATAAAATGCAAAGAAACTTTTCCCATTCCATCTGGTCTTAACACCGATATTGCTTGTCATATCAAAAAACAAAAATACATCGAATTACTTCAAATTTTGAAGGTAACCGAAGAAACGGTTTGAATTAAAATACAAACGAAAATAAAGCAAACTCACCACTTCACTACTATTGTTCTAAAAATTACTAGGCGCCATAAAAAAATATGATTTTTGTTTTTGAAAGCTTATGGCGATAAATATTTTTGAGGTTTTTTTCAAATTTTTTGGAAGAGGTTTAGAGGTCGCACTAGTTGTATTTCCCCTAAAAACCAGGTTTTTCGGAGTTTTTTTTCGAATTTTAAGCATACCTTGGTAAAAAACATACATTTTATACGCCTTTGAGTCATCATTTCGAAAGAAAAATTTACAAACTTTTACATTACAAACTAACAGTTTTAACATTTTTTCTTTAATGAACATAAAGTAGAAGTTTTGGCAATTTGTTTTGTCATTTGATGACATATTTTACATTTTTTCGGTAAATTTTCTTAAATTTTTAAAAAATAACTTTTTAAAATTCACAAAAATTAAAAATTGAATAATGCAGTTTGAAAATTGATTAGAATCGCTTTGAATATGTCCACTTTTAGTGAATTTTTTTTGAAAAAAGCGGTACGCAGTTTTTGAGTCTAAATAACAGTCCAATATTGCGAAAAACAGTTCAGTTACGAGCTGAAAAATGACGAGACGAAAATGAAAAACTGAATGATCTCTTTGAATATGTCTACTTTTAATCGAATTTTTTCCGAAAAGAAACGATATGTAGCTTGTGAGTCTTAAAAACAGTCCAATACTGCGAAAAACATTTCAGTTACGAGCGTTACGTATGAATAATAGACTGCACAAAATAATCATTGTGTGTTCAAAGTTGCTGCTACTAATACACAAAGCCAAAAAAATTCGCAGCAATTATGAATTTTTACATAATCTTCATGAATCGCATGCATGAATTTGGTCCAGTAACAATTATATGAGTTACGTGCTCTTTTATTGGTATCAAACTACAAGAAAAACAAGAACAAAACAAACACGAGAACATGAATATTTTCTAAGCCTTGATAGTGTTAAAAGTTCATAAAGTATGTGTACCAGATACATGAATCAATAAGAAAATTTTATAAATGACTTAAAAAAATAAAACGCGAGTATGAATCATTCATTATTTTTGTGTATAAAATTCATAAAATAAATGTCAGATACGAGGCATGAATCTCATGTACATAAGATATGAAATGACCGAAATTTCTATAATTCATGTACAACTACAAAAACAGCGAGAACAGTTCATAAGCTAAGAGTCAAAACTGCATGAACTCATGTACTTAAACAATGGACAGTGTTTCGTCTAGAACACGCGAAACACTGAAAAAAAATTGATTTAATAAAATACTAAAACGAGGTATGCAATTTTGTCAAGAAATGACCCGAGAAAGTAAAATAAAAAAATTTTAGTTCAAAAAGACCAGTTATTTTTAGCAATCCACCACGAAAGTAGAAACTCGTTTGTGGTTGCTGAAAGCATTTGACAGTCGATTTAAGCACATGTTAAGTGAAGAGATAATTTTTTATCAAAGCGCATAATTTATAAAAATAGTGAAAATTAAGTACAAAATTGAAGGTCAGACCTTTTTAATTTTGGCAAAAATTTAAAGCAAATATGTATCTTTTTTTATTTGGCTACTTTTAAAATGCGTAAATTTTACATGATAGATATTTTATGGTGACCATGGCATGCAGGTTAAGTATGTGGCTTGGCATGCTCGGAGCCCGAGTTCGATCCCCATTCGCGGCAAAAATTTTTTTTAATAAAAAAATTTTTCTGATCGCTCACCACCTCTCTGCAGACAATGGCAAACCTCAGAGAGTAAATAATAATTCCATGTAAAGCTACTTAAGAACATGAACTTTAGACGTTCGGAGTCGGCATAAAACATGTATGTCCAGTTTTCGGTCAATTGTGTGCAAACATTTTAGTTATACACACAACACAATTGATCATAAGAAGCTCGGTCAAAGTCCTTTCAAGGGCTGAAATGGCCAATTTTTTTTTAATTAAAAAAAAAAATACAATCAATCTGATATCTCAGACCAATCTGTAAGAGAAATTAAAATTAAATCAGAAGCAAATTCAAAAAAATGTTTAAGAAAAATGGTCTACGTATCGGGTTGTGACAAATATGATGAAACAACGTCATACTCCTTAACTTTCAGATTTTTTCATAAATAACTTTTTTCTCCCATTACAAAAAATGAAAAATTTAATATTAAAATTTTTTTCTTTCCTTTGCAAATTATCAAAAATAGCCTTTTAGCTTGAGTACTTTCGAAGTGATAGCAGTAAATATGGTGCAACTTCTTTTTTATATAAGCCTGTATCAGCAAAGTGGGTCATTTGCGAACTAGACTCCAATACAATTTGTTTTTTATTTTGACCTAAGGAATACAAGAAACCAAAAAAATTATTTTTTCCAGCTAGCTTGTTCTAGACGAAACACTGTGCAATGGAAGCGTGAACATGTAATGTATGCATTTAAATGACCAAAATTCATACATCCTATGTACATTAGGATGGGTCTAAAAAAAAACCTAACTGAATAAAATATTTTTTGACACAATTTTATAACCTTAAAAAAATTTCACGGAGCTTTTTTGAAAAAGTGTCTTAATTTTTTCTTTATTAAGTCCAAAAGATTTTTCTCCTGTTTTATTGTAAGTCCTGTTAACTGATCTCATTTTTAAACAAAGTTTAGCTTAAACAAAATTTAAAATTCCTTAAACTCAGTTTAAATTTTAACTCCGATGCCTCATCTCAAAAAATCCAAGTTTAACTTGGTGAGGCAAGTTTAAATTTAAACACAGAAATTCTAGGTTTAAAAAATTTAATAAATATTCTCAATCATAAACAAAAAATAAAAAATAAAAAAATCATACTTAAAAAAAATCACAACAATAAACAAAAAACAAACAAATTTTAAGTTTTGAAAAAAAAATATTCCAATGAAACTGACAATTTCCATTATTTTATCAAAAATTTTTGAAATTTTTTGATGTTCTACGTCAAAGTTGTAGAATTTTTACTACAGTATGTTTTATTATATTGCCGCTCAAATATGTTTTTTAATCTCAGTTTAAATTTTTAAACAAAGTTTAAGTAAACTGCCGACAAAAATGAGATAAGTTACGAAAATAATTTTAACTGAGTTTAAAATTTAAACTCTGTTTACGAAATCTGAGATTAAGGAATTTAAACTTCGGAGATCGGTTAACGGGCCTAAGAGTTACTTTATTAAGATAAAAAAGAGAAATAAAAGTAAATATCGCATTTAAACAAAAAACAAAAATATCATATACAGTGGAATTCGGTTATAGCGACCCTGAAGGGACCGGATTATTTCGTCGTTATAACCGAATGTCGTTATATGCGAACATAATTTTTTTTGTTGTTTTTTATTAATTTAATTAATTTATTATAAAGAAAATTAATTCCAATTATAAATATTAAAAGCTTAAACATAAAATTTAGTGGAAATACATACAAAGACGATATACGTTATTGAAGTATGTTTATGAATAAAATAATAACATATCAATATGTAATAAACTTATATTTGCTTTAAATAATCTGTATTATTGACTTGGCGTAAGTTGCTCTTTGCAGTGTAAATCCGCTCTGACTTCCGTTCAAGTTCAAAAAAGGTATTCAAGAGACAAATTTTCAGCACCTTAACCGAATAAAGCAAACCTTCAAAAACTTTAAAACTAATGTATACCTTGTCTGTAATAAATAAAAACAAACCACACAAACAAGGGCCATTTCAGCCCTTAAAAGGACTTTGACCCAGCTTCTTATGATCAAATGTGTTGTGCGAATTATTAAATGTTTTCACACAATTGACCAAGAACTGGTCCTACATCTCTTATGCTGACTCCGATAGGCTAATGTTCATATTCTCAATAAGCTTTACATGGCATTAGTTACTCTCTGAGGTTTGCCATTGTCTGCAGAGAGGTGGTGACCGATCAGAAAAATTGTTTTATTGAAACAACTTTTCGCCGCGACTTGGGATCGAATACGGGCTCCGAGTATGCTAACACTAAACCTGCATGCCACGGGCGCCACATACTGTAATAAATACAAACCTTTTAAAAGAAAATAAAGCATTAAATGCCGCTCTGGATGGAGGAATTTGATCCTCTAATGCAATCTAAGTGTGAATTTATTTTATAATGGTTATTTTGGTTTCATAAAGCGAGAATTTCAAATATCTAGTTACATTTTGCTTTTGACATGCATTCGTCGTCGCTATATGTGAAAATATTTTACCATATTTTATGAAAACTGCGTCGCTTTATGCGAACTCGTCGTTATATCCGACGACGTTAAAAGCGAACTCAGTTTCTAAGGAATAATCAATTAAAATGTGCGGACTTCAAGAATACGACGTTATAGCCGAAATGTTGTTATAACCGAGGTCGTTATAAGTGAATTCCACTGTAGTTAATTTTTTAATAATTTTCAAAACAAAAACCTCAACTTTTTATAATTTTCACTTTTTTTGTTTTAAGCTGTATCTGCTACCGTCTTTTTACTCTCCTATTAAGAAAATTTGTTTGCAGTTTTTTAAATATATAAATTATTTAGACAGAAAAAATAATTGCAAAAAAATTAGAAAAAAGAATTTGCGGGTATATTTTTAAAAATATAAATTATTTAGATTGAAAATAATAATTATAATTCAATGTTAAAGTTCTATAATTTTTTCCAAATTTTATATAATATTTTGAAAATTAAAATAATGCTTATTCTTGTTAAGCACATTATTTCGACAGTAACATACAAACAAACAATAACCAAAACTTGGATATGAATACAATTTATTTAAAAAATTTTTTTTTTATAGCGTCCCCGAAATTTCAAAAACTTTTTTAATAAGTGGAATTTTTTGAAATTAAAAATATGAAATATCTGAAAAAAGTAAAAACACAGAATTCATTTTGAAGATGAGTTAAGTATACAAAATTTTTTTGTTTTATACGAATACATAGATTTGGATGTGCAGGTTTTTGAAATACTTGAAAAATTGCATTTTAAAAAAAAAAAATAAATAATAATTTCTTTTATCAGGGTTGTCGTTTAACTTTGAGCTTTTAGTTTGTCTTATATACATTTCTTATTACAATATAATTTTTGAGACTGAATGAACTTTTAATTGGTTTGACGTCATCAAATTATATTTTCGAAGAGATGAGAATTTAATTTGTATCTACTAGTCGTTATTACAGATATAATTATTTTATATTTTTCGAACCCATTCGAAAAAAAATCCGATTCCAACTAAAGTTATTCGAAAGATTTTAACTACTTTCAATTATTTATGAGTAATTAAAATTAGTTTCTTATCAGTAAAATCATAAAAATTACTGTGTAGTAAGACGGATCGATTTTGTATGGAGAAAAAAAGTGAGCCGGATACCGACTCAAAAGTTAGAGGGACTCTTTAAAACTATTTCTGCATAATTTTTTTGTGTATCAAAGAAACAAGAATTTATCGGTTTTGGTTCTGCTGAACCCCTTATTTGGTCAAAAAAGATATTTTTTGAATAAAACTTTCTTTCTTTAGAACTCATAGCCAAGCTAAGCAAAAAAGTGAAGAATTTCATAGTACACAAATATTGGCTAATAAAGATTTTGAAATATGTTGTGTTTACAAACTCTTTTGAGACCCAAAAGAACGATATTTCGTTATTTTCAAAAAAATTTATTTTTCTCCGATCCAAAAAAAAATAAAGCAGAAATAGTTTTTAAGAGTCCTCCTTCTAACGTTTTAGTGTACGGTGAAATAAAAATTTCGATCCGTCTAAATGAGTAGAATAAGAGAGAATTCTCTCATTTAAAGTTGTCATTATTACGACAAAAAATAATGTTTGTGTATGTAATGTACCTTTGAGCCATTTTGTAGTTAAGTTATGATCGATGTTATCGAAAACATTTTCATCATACGGGAAGGTACGATATTCATTGGAGTATATTTATTAAAAAAATTATTGAAAAAATTTTGATTTTGTAAGATTTTGGGGTTTTTTATCAATATTTTTAACTTGTTGAGAAACCTTTTAAACGATTTTTTTAATCTCTTTATTGATGTTTTAAAACAGATGCTATTTCAGTAGCTCTTATTTTATACACCAAATTTCCATTAAAAAAAGTTAGGCATAATTGCTATTTTTAGTCTTATCAAAGTCATAACTAGTAATTTTTAAATTCATCATTCGAGTGTTATTCAAGCCATGTAGGAGCCAAAAAACACATGATCGAACAAACAAGAGTTATTGTAAAAAGTATTTTAAAAAATTCTGTACAAATGTACAATTAGAATTTTTTGGATTAAAATAGTATAAAGATTGATTGAATTAGAACAACAATATACAGCCACCTGTTTATATGACTTCATAGTTAATTTGAATACATTTAGTTTTTCTATAGTATACTTTCTGCTCTTAAAATTTTTTTTTTATTTTTTGCTCGATTTTGAAAAATTGTTATTGCAAATTTTTTCATATGTTATGTAGAAAACAGCCTCAAATGGCATTGTCTCATTCAAAATTCTGGTATTGCCTGTTCGCCACTGATAGCGTACCATCAACATGATGTTACCAACTGACTTTTAGTCCAGATCCGGTTGCTAGTTAGTTGCTCTAAATTTGAACACTCTTTAAGTCTCAGAAAAAAGTGATTTGATAGATGAATCATAAATTTACAATTAAGATGTATTAAAAAAGAAATAAACATATTTTTATTATCAAATTTTTATAAGCTGCTCTATTTTTTTGCTTCAAACCAGTTCCAATTAAAATTCTTTCAATAAAGACTACAAATGGTTTTTGAATAATAAATGCAACATCTATAAAACAAACATTCTACTATGTTTGTTGTAAACATGATTTGCATTTTAGGTTATTAAGCTTGAGATGCAGTTTTGAATTTTTTTTTTTTGTTTAGAAAGCCATTAACTTAGAACAAAACTGCTTAGTTAAGCAGTGCAATCAACCTTCAATGAAGTTCAAAATTTGTTGATTACTCAATGATTTATGTTCGTTAATAAAATTCTGTTGCTGCTTTTTCGTACATATTATTCATAAAATTGCAATTTTTCAGTGCTAGACAGCGTTTTTTTATTGACAATAACTTGACTGATGTATCAAGTTCTTTTGTTTTGTTTTTTATTTTGCATAAAATTTTAATAGTTATATATAAATTAAGTGTTATAAATTATAGACGTTAAAAACCGGTTAATTATTTTTGCCCACTTTTAAGTCTTAAAAATGGCTTGATTAGTTTTCGCCAAAATTAAAATCAAGTTCATGACGTCAATGTGTGGAAATAGTTGACCAGTGCTTAAATATTTTTATTTAAATAATATGTTTTAATGGCTTTAAGAATAAATTAAGAACAAAGGCCAGTTTTCAAGATTTATTATGCTTAAAACTTGGTTTGAAATCAATAAAAACAATGTTTCTGATAAAAATTCTATGACTATAAAATATATAACGTTTGAAATAACTTTAACAATTGAAATTGCTTTTTTTGAGAATTGTGAACTATGATAATGATTATCACAAGTTAACAAAACTAAAGATAAAAAGACATAAACTGCATAACTTCAGTTTTATCGAATAACTATATTGCGATAAAAAAATGGGATAACTCAAAATATTTAAAATTTTGGTAGAACCACAAAAACGTTTTATTAATTACATAACATATATCGGCAAATCCAGTGTCACTCACGTTTCAGTCATAGCACTAAACATGCATTTTTTTCCATTAAACATAAACGCTTTTAACACAAAATCAGATGGGTATAATAAGTCATAAGCTTACTATTTCAAATTCATGCAAAAAGTTTTATATATATGTACACATTTCGAAAAAACTATCATTAAATGGTGTGTCACTCACGTTTTCGGACGATTTGAATTTTTCGACTTCTTCTTCCAAATTCTTTTAAATCTGCGAATTGTTTGAGTTAATATAAGGAATAAAGTAATATTTCCAAACGAAATTGAGTAGAAATTTTAACTGCAGAAAAAAATTTTGCTTTTTCTAAGAATTTGAAGATTTTTTCATACACTGACTTTGTCACTCACGTTTCAAGTCGCTGTCACTCACGTTTCAAAACAATTCTTACTGTCTGTTTTTTGCATCGTGGTTAATCTGGTGAACTTTATTAAGCATATTTTGTAAAAAAAATTTTTTTTTTAATATTAAGGAAATTTTTATACAAAAAAAAAAAAAATTATGGAAAAGATTATGTAAATCATAATATAGTTAAACAAATAATTCATAATATAAAAACAACATAAAAACTATTTCAGATAAATATCAGTTTATTTATTCACAAAATTTATTCCGGTCCTACATCTGAATCTGTATGTAAACCCTGAACTGTACGAAATCCAAAGCCGTTGATCCTTACGCTCATTAAAAACCAAATACCGTGCCAAATTTGAAGATATGACTGAACTATTAGCAATTCCGTTGAGGCCAAAGGCTTAAAAAAATGATTTAATTAGATCTTTTTAATCTTTGCTAAGTTTGTTTTCTTATATGAATCCTCCTATAACTATAATTTTTCTCTATATTTTTTTTATATGTAGTTTAACTGTCGGCTTTCCATTTTTTCTTGATGTTTTCGCCATCTTCTTTAATTTTTAATAAAAAAATAAACAAAAAAAAAAATTAAATGTCACTCAGGAAAAATAATCACCTCTGCTTGATTTAAAAAAATACGAAATTCCCTAATCTTATATAAAAAGTAAATCCAAGACATAAATTGTGCCAGACAATTATTTTCCAAGAAAATCCAACTTATCAATAAAAATTGTCACTCACGTTTCACTCTTGAATCACTTTTTTAAATTATATTTTTCGACAGAAAATGATTTTTTTAGAAAAATTTAATATTTACCTTTCAACAGAAAATGTTTCAGTTGTGAGTATTATGTAACTGTGCTTTGATATTTAAATCTCGAAATACCAAATTACAAAAAATAAAAAGCAATAACAATTTTTTTAACTTTCTACAGATTAAAAATACATTAAATAAAATCAGTTAAAATTTAAGGATACAATATGTTTTTTTTTCAAAATGCTTTTACCGTAGGAAAACACAAACAATATCCTTAACATTGCATGTGTTTTTATTGAACTTAAAGCATTTTTGTTTTTTAAGGTTTAGGTTTACTTTTTCTGGATTTGCCGATATACAAAAATACACTTTTTGAGACAATCAATAGAACACATGTACTGGGATCTTTGCCTTCTTTGGCTAATAAATAAAAACTAAATAAATGTTTATTTTATTAAAACCTTAAAATTCGAACATTTAGAGTTCTGACCGTTTTGTAGTAATAATGTTTACAAGTTCTAGAATACTTCTGATATCTGCTTTAATGAAAAAAAAGTTGCACTAACAGTTGTCGTTGAAATTGAGAAATAAAAATATTTTGCATACTTAAGATGAATAAAGCTTTAAATTTATTCAAGGTCGTTATGTTCCGAATTTCTCAGACTGGTTAGAGAGACTCGTTAAAAATAGTTTTAATTAACTGAAAGTAGCTATTAGAATAATTAAAACAAAAAATAATTAATCAATTTTGCAAATAAACGCAAAATTATAAAAATAAAAAATTCACATAAAATAAGAATTTTTTATTTATTTTTTAATTTGAGTAATTTTTTTCTATTAATGTTGTTTGAGAGTTTATAAAAAAATATTAAAATTAAAAATAAATTTAACGACTTTGGCAAACACAAAGAAACGAAAACAAACCAAAATATTCCGCCGGCTTTGAGTTAACAGCTGTTATTGACAAAGCTGTGTTAATAACAGTTTCTTTTTCATGCGTTCTTGAATGTGTTGATTTTCGAATATCTAAAATTGTTGATAAGGTTAACAACTGTTCTTGAAATAGCTATGTATACAACAGTTTATTTGGAATACAATCTTGAATTAGAATACATTCTGAACTTACAATTTCAAAAATTATCTTTAAATTTTAACAGCTCTATTGACATAGGCAGAAGGCATAAATGATTGCCTTTTGTTGGTTAACACTGGTTTACAAATAACGAAAAGTTGTTTGTACTTTGAATGCCACTATTCTTTTCTAATGTAAAATCGGTCGCTAAATTCGGAATAAATTCAAATTTCGGGGATTTTTTTTATTTTTCAGAAAAATTTCCAAAAAAAGACAAAATAGTTGCAAATTTCGTTAAGAAATCAAAATATTTTGTTACTTTTGATATTTTTTACTAAAAGCCTTTATTTTTCCAAAAAAATAAGCTATTGTTGAAGAAAATCTATTGAGAAATGAAAAAGTTGTGTTTAATGGGACGAATTCACCCAAATTGTGTGATTATCAATTTATGCATTTGGACTTATTTTATTGCCATAAAAAAAAAATGAGAACTAAAGGTTGTTGTAATAAAATCATATATTCTTCATTTTTGTTGTTCTATTCATAATTTACATTATTTTTACATTATTTAAAATGGTATATAATTATTATTTATAATTTTTATTGTTCCCTTAAATCATTTTTATTGTTATTTACATTGTAAATAATTTTTATTTATCATTCAGAAATTCAAAATGATTATAAATCTTGTTTTGTCGTTTATTTAATTTGGGATCGGTTTCTCTGATTAAAAACCAACAATAGTCACTCATCATTCCTTCGTCCCAAAATCCTTGGTACCGATTCTCAATTGCTTTCATCTGTTGTTGGAATCTTTCTCCATGTTCATCGCTCTCGTCACCGAGATTCTTCGGAAAAAAATTCAAATGGGAGTGCTGAAAGTGAATTTTCAGAGACATATTTACGCCCATCTTTTTATAGTTCTTGAGCAACTCGTTGACTATTTTCTCGTAAGATTCACTTTTATTGTTCCCGAGGAAGCTAGAAACAGTCGTCCTAAAAGAATTTATTTGCGGTCCAACGAAGACACCTTCTTTTATCTTGGCATCAGAAAGATTTGGAAAAATCGTTTTCAAATATATGAATGCTTCGCTTTCTTTGTCTAACGCCTTGACAAGTTTTTCATAAGTCCAAGTTTGATGTGCAGCGGTGGGAGAATTATGTTTTCCTTTTTGACGAGTGGAACGTTTTTGACGTTGCTCTCTCCAACTTTCGACTCAATTCTTTCTGGCCAGTCCTTTTTGTAATAGTGGTGTTCACGTGCTCGACTATCCCACTTGCAGAGAAAACAGTAGTACTTTGTGTAGCCACTCTGTAAACCACAAAGCATACCAACGACTTTGGGATCAGAACATATTTTCCAGTCGTGTTGTTCATATTTAATACATGTCAATAGCTTCGCCATTGTTTCGTACGTTTCCTTTTTGTTGACTGCATGTGCGATCGGAATCGATGACTTTTTGTTTCCTATATGAAGTAATACTGCCTTCAAGCTCACTTTGCTTCCATCAATAAAAAAACGCCACTCTTTGGAAATGTACGGCTGACCGAAGGTATTAAATAAGCCAGGAATGTCTACGCAATAGCAGATATTGTCATTCTTAGTAATGTGTACAGCAAACGGTTTTTTACGATTTCTACAGTATGTCACCTTAACATCGGGTTTCAAAAAGTTGAATTGTTGCAAACGAGAAGCATGCAATTCCGATTTTTCCTTTGACAGTTCCAAATCTCTTATCCAATCATTCAGCTGCGCTTGCGATAAAAGGTGAGTTGTGCTTTCAGTTGTAATAGTACTACCACCTGTGATTCCTTGCGACTCCACTGAATCTACGGATTTTCTATTGTTTTCACATGTTGAATCGGGACAAGTAGGATATGGAATATCGTCAGAATGAGATACTGGCAATGAAACAGTCGGGACAGTGGCGTATATCACTCTTTTGTGTTTTCTAACACCAGTCACTTTGGCCAGACAAAAATAGCAATCATTTAGGTGGCAAAACGGTTGTCTCCAGATCATCGGAACATCGAATTTCATGTATCGTTTTTTACCCGAGCTCCATTCAGACAATATTAATTTGCACGATTGACACAAAATACTTGGCTTACTGTATTAACTGTAAATAACTGTCAAAAAAACACAAAAAACGTATTCACATGGTATAATAAAAACATGTAGGCTCTCTTTCGTATAGCCATAAGTGTCGAAATCAGGTGTTTTGCTGTGACGCTTTCGACGGTTGCACTCTTAGTCGTGAACCTACCTGTTTTTATTGTAGCCTGTTTGTTCTTATCTTTTCTTTCGCAAAACCCTTGACTTGTTTCCAATGAACAATAAAAATGAAAAATAAAAAATTATAGTACAATAACCCAATTTATTTATATGACAATAAAATTTATAAAAATAACATAACTTGGGTGCTTTCGTTCCATTGAACACAACTTTTTCATTTCTCAATAGATTTTCGTCAACATTGGTTTCTTTTTTTTGGAAAAATAAAGGTTTTTAGTAAAAAATATCAAAAGCAACAAAATATTTTGATTTCTTAACGAAATTTGCAACTATTTTGTCTTTTTTTGGAAATTTTTGTGAAAAATAAAAAAAATCCCCGAAATTTGAATTTATTCCGCCAAAACTAACAGCTCGACCAAAAAATGGTGTTGGCATTGTTTGTAAGAAATTTTATTAGCTTTTATTTGATATATCATTTGTTTGATTTATGTTGTTGGTTCTGGAGATATATGCAATTAAGTGGAACCAAATTTTTTTTTCGTTGAAAACCCTACAGTGGGCAATATCTCGAAAACGGAGTGACAGAAAAAAAAACAAAAATTTTTTTCGGAATTAAGGACCGATTTTACATGAGAAAAGAATAGTGGCGAATGTCGCGTTCTTGTACCTAAATCATCATTTGTTATCAGAACTTCGTGATCGCTCAAAGCAAATGTCTGAAAATTGTAACTTAAGTCAAATTCGGACGCCTCACTATAAAAAAAAATTACTGCAATTAAAAATCATACTTAACATTTAATATTGATTATCAAAGTGTGTCGCGTAAGCGATCATGCTCCGTTTTTTAAATACACTTTGGAAGGGAAGTATGGAAAGTTTTCATTCGATTTTACTGAATTTTGAACTAAGTGCTAATAGTTCAAATTAAAGATCATGTGATATTTCTCAAGTCATTTGATTGATTTTTTAATATATTTTTAAGTAATTTTCCAATTTGAAAACATCAATTTTTATGGGAGGTATACGTGATTTTCATTCTATTTGTCTTATTTTCGAACATGATCTTTATTTTTGCATTTGTATGCATTTGTATGCATTTTTATATATTTGCCACGCCTCCTTATGAGCGTAAAAAAGTCGTCATAAAGTAAATAACCACATACGTAGTACGGGTGGGGGTTACAATAGTATATCATAATTGTTCTCACAAGCCTCATATGAATTATTTTTTTTTGTTTTTAATAATAAAATAAAAAAATAAAAACTTACAAATAAAATATACGATGCTTTTGGTAGGTAATGCAAAATTTAGCTGAAATTTCTTAAACTAATTCTTATTACAAACATGATGGAAAAATATGTCGCGTGCTAGATGTCGTGTTCGCGATCATGCCTAAGCTCAATAAAAAAAAAGGAATGAAAATATGTCAAAATGATGACTATTTCTTGAAAGTGCGATTAATTAATTTTAATTAACAATTTACCGCTTAAAATATTATGTTGCGTTTCGCAGATATCTGCATTTTTCTAGATGCAGTCGAAAACGAGTTCCATTTTTTGTCGCGTTCGCGATGCCATGTTTATTGCTAATATTTTGGAAACATAAAATCTAGAGAACTTAACTTTTTTTTCTTAACCCCTCGTCAGGCACATATTTTGAGCCCTTAGTTCTGGCACAAGGTGTCTGGCCAGACCCCTATACATTTACATGCATTTGTATGGAATAAGGATTGTTTGTCGTTAAATTTTTTACTAAGATAGGTACATATTTTTTATATTTTGTGTTTATATTTTATTTTTTATTTTAAAAAATATACTTGAAAAAATCTTTGGAATGAAAAGGGCAACAATTTTTTTTCTATATATATTTCTCTTTATTATGGGTAAAGTAACATGATAGAATAATTTTACCAGGTAGTGTTGACAAATGTTGATTCTCTCAGCTAAAAGTAAACGAACCCTTGTCAAAAACAGCTGTTCGTTGTTATATTCGTTGGCCACATTCAGCTGTGTCAACTGTTGTGACAGCAACACATCGGGGAGCGCTATTATCGGTATTGAAGTTTCAGAAAAATTGTCAAATTTATGAAATATCAAGCTTTGTATCAAATACGAATGGAAATTTTACCGACAAATTAAAAATTTTCTATTTTTAAACGCATTTTAATGCGCAACTTCCTATTTATGTGCATCAAGTTTTGACTTAGCAGTTGGCAACTGTTGGGTACGCTGAATGTGACCAGTGAAAATTAATTGTATGCTATGACGGATTGTGAGCGCTCTCTTTCTTGTTATATTCTTTGACAAACGTCCGTTTCCAACAGAAATGTCAATACTACCTTGGAGTAATTATATCATGGTAAAGTAATAAATGTTTATGACAAAATAGAAAATTATTATAAAGAATACATTGAAATATTTTATTCAGAATTTTGCGGAAGGCAATAAAAACATACATAATCTACTTTTGAATGTTGCTGACAAACAGGATTGTTGCATTTGCAGCAAAAAAAGCGTGTCTTACGGCGTCTTTTGTCACCTTGCTGCAGGCAAATTCTGCATCTGCAATATTTTTTGGCAGCTAATGTGTCTGGACCACTGCGTGAAGCCACATTAGGGTTTAGTATATTGAGAGGTCTTCCTAAGTACGCTTCAAATGCTATACGAGTTGTTGGTTGAGCCACAATGTGCGGATTATTGATGCAATTTTCAACGTTGGCTAGTACCAATTGCTTTGCAAGTTTAAATAAAAATATGCGTCTTCTTTCTTTTCTTGTATTTTCATCATTAAGCTTACATATAATGTAACTTGCCAATGCCATCACATCAATCATGTTGCAGAAAAAAGCGTATGTCCAGCGTCTGGTTGACCGTTTTGTTGTGTAATGAGTTAGCATTTGATCCATCGTATCGACTCCGGCTTTAGTTGAATTGTAAAATAAAATTGCTTCCGGTTTCTTGGCTACGCCTTTAGCATATTTCGTGTAATGCACGGTTAAAATTAAATTGCCTGCCTTTTTTTTTTGGGCACGTAGCTGCAAAGTGCAGCAAGATTTTCATGAAAACCTATCACACTTGAAAGAATTGGTCGTCTGGTGCTCTTCATAGCTTCCTTACTGTGAAACCTAAATAAGAGCGTTGAGCGGCACGGTGTTGGCCGCTTTGCGTTATCGCTGAACTGTCGTCCCTAAATAAGAGCGGCGGCTTTATGTCAGATGTTGTCAAAAGTGTTGTCACCTTCAAAAATTCTTCACAGAAATTACAAGCTATTCATCTCTTGCAGCCTACTTTACTTCCTAACGCTCTGTCAATCTTGGATTTTCTAACCGCGGTGCCGTCGAGTTATTATGGTTTGCTTCATACAATTTATACTAGCATGAAGATTTTTTGACAGATAATCAACGCCGCCGCTCTTGTTTAGGTTTCACAGTTAGGAAGACATCTTTTGTTTGCTCGAATGGTGCCAACAAATGCCAGTCCCATAGCAGCCAGTCTTTTAGCGCCGTTCAATGAGGTGAAAAAATTATCAGAAATAATTGTTCTGCCGCTGTTTGCGTAACGATTTGACAAATACATTAGAACGTTTTCACCTTAATTTATCTCCCGATCGTCTCCTTCCTTTCCAGTGTATAGTTTTCCTTTCAATGGAAATTTCGTCTTAGCATCGCATGCCCACCAAACTTTGATACCATACCTTGCAGGTTTTGATGGGATATATTGGGTGAACTTTGTGTGCCCACGGTACGGAAATAACTGCTCATCGCTGGTGATATTTTCATAAGAATCATAATAATTTTACAGATTTTCATTGCGAAAATTCCAAAGGTCCCGAATAGGAGCTGCTTTATCTGATTGCTGTTGAAATGCCCGCGTACGACTATTATCGAAACGAATATATTTGGACAGAGTAATGAATCGTTTGTGCGACATAGCCGCACGAAATATGGGCAGTGAATCAGAACGCCACAATATACTGGAGTCTTGCATATTATTATGGCTGAGACCAGAAGCTAACAAAATCCCAATAAATGCATCTAGCTCTGAGCTTATCAAATCAATCCATTTTCTTTGGGTAGACTCTGGATGTTCTTCATTTCATTTTCTAATTGATTCTCGTTCATGCCGATTTGTTTCACTAATGATGACGAACGTAATATTTGTTGAGAAGAATAGCTTGAAGACCTCAACTGGATTGGTGAGCCTTGTTTTTGTTCCAGATTGAAAATGCATGATATTCTGCTGGCGCAAACGAGATGCAGGGGGCTCATTTTTGTTCCATTTAGTACCATCTTTGCCATAAAAACAGCCTGAGTCGAGTTCTTCTTCTTCATCACTATCATAAAGTTCGTTAGCTTCAATTGCCAAATCACTTTCTATGTCTGATGCATCATCTTTTGGCACATAATCAGCAGTGTCGTCACCATCGTTTTCAAAAAAATCATAATTTCTTGCTGATCTACCTGATTTTGAAAATCACGCACTAATGCCTCTGACAATTGGGGTTGTAAATTCGCGCTACACAAGCGTGTATTATAAATAAATTCCAGTTCATCAGCCATAATATACTAAAAATGCAACAAATCTACCTGCATAAAATTACTCACAAGCTCAAAATTACCGCACAAAAACTAGATAACTTCTTCACTGTTCAACGTTCAATGAATAACTAATAGCCCATCCACAATGACGACAACGAGCGACGAGCGTCAAACGTCACTTTTTTTTCACATGTATTTCTTATGGGATGAACTTTTGGAGACAATCGCGACGACATTGTTGCCCGACATCAAATAAAGCTGTAGCCAGCTTAAATTTAATTTTAATTTGGCGACAAAAACAGACGACAGAAGTAAATGTCAGCCATTGTTACATTCGTGTTTTTTTCATGCCGGCTGCTCGTGCTCGTTTTTGTGTTCAATTTATATATTTAATTGCAAACTTTGATGTGAGTTTATTAAATAATATAATTTAATTTAAATTCAGTTCAATAGCCTGAAAATATATTGCTGATTTCACTAATCACTTTCTGCAGTAGCTTGTTGTTGTCGCGTTTAAAAAATTCAAGTCGCCCGAAATTTCTCTACAACGACAGAGTGGAGACCCATCGCCCGTTGTCGTTATTGTGGATGGGCTATAACTCACAAACAAAAGCAGAAGAAAGAAAGAAGCATAAAAGAATAAAGTATATATAAATTTCCAACTCGTGCCATGCGCTTTGCCTATGCGTTCATACAAAATGCATATGGGTCTGGCCAGGCACCATGTACCAAAAGTATGGTGTAGATTTTTTATTTGGCTTTTTCGTCCTGCTCCAAGGACTTTTTTTCAATTATTAATTTAAATATCGAAAGCCAACAATATTTTGGGAGATTGCCTGAAATTACAGCCATGTACCTAAAATAGAAATATGCTAAATTGAAGCATGAAAATGAAATATGTCTGGTCAGAACCATGTGCCAGTTCGAGGGTTAATATAGTGCTAAGAAAATGTTATCTAAAACTTGAAAAAAAAAAAAAATTTGTTTTCTTTATTTTCTTGCTACTCAAATGCGTTCGAATGTCGCGTTCGCGACGATGGAAATGCCCATATTGATTCATTGGTTGATACAATATTCATACAACTGTAACAAATTTTAAGTATTTTTATTTCTTGCAATAAAGGGCTAGGTTTTTTCGATTTTAACAATTTACATTTCGCAGTAGTGGTAGTAGTGGTGTGGTGACCGTGGCATGCAGGTTAAGTGTGTGGCTTAGCATGCTCGGAGCCCGGGTTCGATCCCCAACCGTGGCGAAAAGTTTTTTCAATAAAAAATTTTTCTGATCGGTCACCACCTCTCTGCAGACAATGGCAAACCTCAGAGAGTAAATAATGCCATGTAAATCTTCTTGAGAACATGAACTTTAGCCGTTCGGAGTCGGCATAAAACATGTAGGTCCAGTTCTCGGTCAATTGTGTGCAAAAATTTTTTTAATAACACACACAACACAATCGATCCTAAGAAGCTCGGTCAAAGTCCTTTCAAGGGCTGAAATGGCCAATTTGTTTTTTTTTTGTAGTAGTGGTAGTTCTGGTAGTGGTAGAATGAGAGGCTTCTAGTGGTTGTATCTGAAAAGATACAGTGGGCATTTGGGGTTTAATATTAAAAACAACAAACTTTTTTGTAGAATCTTTCACCACATGATAGAGTAACAATAAAATCGCTTTGCTATCTTAACCCTCACTTTGGCACCAATCTTTTACTACGTAATCTGGCACATATTTACATTTGTAAATATTTTTTTTTGTCATCATTAAAGATAAACAGAACCTCAAAATTTACATGATTTTTAGGTGGAATATATGTATTAACACCTTCTAAGTCCAATTCCGGAAAAATTTACACACCGCTCTCAAGTGGTTTAGAAGTTATAGGGTTCGGAAGTTGGGAAAATGGGCCTGGAGAAGTCGTATTTTTTTCAAACAATATCTAGCTTTATGGGTATCAAAAGAAAGGTTTTTCTGTAACCATTTCAAAGATTTATTAACCATTGAAATCCATGCATTATTTCCTACGATATAGCGTTTTACATATTATGCACACTTGACGGTCCAGCTCTTTAAGAAATAACCACAATGTAAGTATGAAGATCAAATTGAAAAAAATGTATAGTTCCAATGAATAAACAAAAACCAATTTCAACAAAAAATATACTTTTTTCATTAAATTAGAACTTCCAGCTACAATATCAAAACATGACATATTGTTGTGCCAGCGAACCAAAAATTTCTGTTCATTAATATTTTCCCAATATAAGCTATCAAATACGAAATATGTATATATAAAAAAATGTGAAGAGTTTTTCCTTATCATTTTTTTCTATTATTAATTCAAAAAATGCATTAAAACACCATAAAAGCCTTTAAAATACAAAATATTTACATATGTAAATATGTACCAAACTACGTTATAAAAATGAAAAATTTCCAAAAAGTATCAAAAAATTCTAAAATTCAAAACAACTTTTGAATTTTCAGAAAGAAAACCAAAAAATAGCCACAGAGTCCAAGCCATATTCAAATCGCATAAAAAAGAAAGGAGTTATGGCAAATTTAAAATTGGCATATTTACATATGTAAATAGTGCCAAAGTGAGGGTTAAGCAAAATTCCGCTACACCGAACATATTATAGGATATACTTTGTTTTCAAGCAAACAGCTGCATGGATATAACTTTATTTGCACGAAACACATTTTTTCTTTGATTTTTAAAAAAGGACATAGCGTATTTGACAAAATGTACTGTAGAACGTGTATTTACTAACTCAAAAATTTCCGGAATATGATTTAACATGATTTGCAGATTTGCTCTTCACATCACATCATATCATATCACATCGCGATTTTTTTTTTTAATTGCAAGAAACTCGCTTTCTGAGTATTTTGATCTTGAATATAAAATGAATCAAATGGACTTTTATTTTGAACTTGACCATCTCATTAGCCTATATTGCTGTCTTTATTGAAAAAAAAACATATTTTTTATGGCTTTCCTTGTGCTATAATTTTTTAAATAAAGCTTGAAAGCAGCTTTCAATTTAAAATGCAGCTCAACACAAAGTCAAAGCAAATTTTTTCCAAAACTATGAATACGATTAGCATACATTTTAGCGGCTTTTGCTAAAAGACAGACTGACTGACACACTTACATAAGAGATCTAACGCACACATCAAGTGCATTTGTGCTACTGTTTTTTTTTTTTTTTCTAATATTCAAGTATTTTTGAAATATAAGCTTTAAAATTAAAATGCACAGCTTTGTCAATAATATTGTTTGTTTTCAATAGATATTAATTGTGTATAATTTAGATAAATTGAGCCAGGAAAAAAATACAGCCAGCTGTCAATATACGTTTGCCGTAGCTGCTAAACGTCATTTTGTAAATAGCTTATTCTAATCACTGCTAAACATGTCTACTGAAGGTGCAACTGTCTCGCAAAGCTGTTAATAATTTAGAAACGTTTATTGATAAACAAACGTGTGGTCGGCTAAGTCAATATTAAAGATCAACAATAAAACTACTGTACTTAACTCAGCTAATGCTTTAAATTCTAAAGCTTAGAAGATACCCGGAAATAATGCAGAACAAGCTGCAAACAAAAGCTGTTCTGTGCTTATATTTAAGTTAACGTATCACAGCCAAATAAACTTAGTCATTCATTTAAGACAACTGCTAAAAATTTTAAAGTTTTTTCTGTCTTTACTTTGTGGTTTTTCAGCTTGTGTACCTATTCAACTTTAAGATAAATAGAATTTGTCATAATTTAGACACGCTTTTGATGATAATAATATTTTTGACAAAGTCTTGCTAATAGTTTGGCAATAATTCTTGCTAAACAATGACAGTTACTTTTAGGTGAACAACAAAAATTTTTGAGTTTTCAAAATCGACTTCAAATACATGTGATTTATAGTCAGTCAGAGAAACAACATTTGTACGCGTAAAATGACGCATCTTAAATATACTCTCCAAGAAAAAAATTCGCATAGACAAGAATGTCTTGTTAATTTAAAACTTATATATTAATTTTTTAGCAATCGTTAATAATTCTTCTAAAGAGAATCATTATTATATGTTTAATAAAGTGGGTCGAAAAAAGTTTAAAAAAACCACCACCTATTTTAAAGATGACCTCGAGAGGATTCCAAAAACTAAAAAAAAATATATATTTAGGATCACCAGAAAAAAGTCAAAATAGTCTTTTTTGCTTACTTAAACATTACATGTCAGATGAGAAAAAAAAAAATTATTAGTTGAATTTGACCTCACAAGTCAAATGTTCTGGAAGGAAAATATAGTGCTTGTCAAGTCCTTTTCAATGACACATAATTTTTAAGATCTGACATGCTTAAGTTATGCAAAAAACAAATCATTTTGGCTGTTTTTCAGTGGAAAAATTTTTTTTTTGTTTTCGGAATCCTTCTGAAGTCAACTTTAAAATAGGGCATGGTTTTTTCCAATTCTTTTTTTGTACCCGACCGACTAAAGCATAAAAAAAAACTCGCGTATAGCAATGTATACGTGACAGAAGTGAAACTTCTTATACGGTAAGAAATAAGAGAGCTTATAGTGTGAAATAGAGAGAGAAAGTATCTGAGAAGAAATTCAATCAATACGAAATGGAATAATAATCTGTTGATTCAATATTTACTTCCAGGGACCGATATGGTTTTTATCAAAAGAGTCACATATTAACTGTTATCTTTTAACTTTTATTTTTTCCGTCAAAAATAAAAGTTATTTTGTTCCTTATTGTGTTTTGGGCAAAAATAACAGTTACTTTTGACTTATATTATCGGTTAAAAATAACAGTTATTTTCTGCCGTTTATTTTTTCGGTCAAAAATATCAGGTAATTTATATTTTTTCAAAAGCCATTTTACCGAGTTAAAACCTTAAGATACCATTATTTACATCTCATCATTGAGACATTTTACTCATGGTGTCAACAGTTCAATCTGTCAAGCGACCTTTAAAAAAAAAACACAAAGTGCTTGATATTTTTGACCGAAAAAATTAAAGTCACAAATTAACTGCTAGTTTTGACCGATAAAATAAAAGTTGAATAAAAAGTAACCTTAATTTTTCCTCGAAAGAATGCAGGGCAAAAAATAACAGTTAAATTTTAACTTTTAAAGAATCAGTCGAAAATTTATAAGGCACTTAATATTCGTGAGGCTGAGGACATTTTTAACATAATGGTTTATTTGAAAAAGTCTTTCAACAATTTTTTTTTCATTTGAAAATTTGTAAAATAACAGTTATTTTCGGTACTTGTTTTAGTTCAGTTGGTGTTTTAGTTGCTTTCGAATGTCTTCTCAACTTTGTCACTTTTTGAATGCTAGATTGCATTTGCATAGTACTCGTTGAACCAGCCTCGGAAAGCAAAGGCAAATCTTATTGATTATTGCCTCCTGCTTCTTGATCATAATAATTGCTATGTTGAGGGAGAGCCTCGTAAAGCAGTGAACGTTGATTGTTGAGTGTATCAACTTGGTTGGCTATAAAATTTTGTTAAGATGATGGCTGAGCCCAAAATACATTTTTCCAAAGCATCAGTGTGTTTTTCTGGGGAGTGGTTCTTTGCAGATTCACCAAAATACACCGATGCTTCGTAAAAATGCGCTTTGGAACTCAGCCGATGTTGCAATTACCTTACCTTCATCATTAGTTGCAGACCCAGCTGCGGCTACATTCTTTAAAGCTCTAATTCGCTGTTTATATTCACGAACGCGTTCTACTCCTGTTTTAGCTATTTTTCTTAGCTTTGAGACGTTTTTTGGCTGGCAAAAACTATTCTCGGCAGTCTTAAATATTACACTTTGAACACTTTTTGCTTTTAATATTATATTGAATTAACTGTTTTTTGCATGTTGTCAATCATCTGTCAAGTTTTTGATCACAACCAACGAACCAAATTAAGCTTTAAGCTCATTATGCGGCGAACTGGCAGTAGCATTTTTTTCCCGCTAGATGTATGTCAATGACTAAATATTTTTCTTTGAAGCTTAAAGAAATAAATTTTCCGTGCATACTTTTAGGATGAAAATTAATGTTTTAGACGGAATGTTACACGTTCAATATTAATTACACTATGTTTGCCTGTTATCATGTGCCTATGTGGCGTAATGGTAGATCTTCCGACTCTTTAGCAATGGTGAACATTGATAATCAGGGTTCAATTCTCGCTAGCGGCTATTATTTTTTGAAAATTTTCATATGCATTGAAAACGTTAGCCTAGCGTCACGAATAAGCGACCTTGAAATTTCACTCACCGCCAAAGAAGTTTATTTCAAACATCGCATTTTGGTTTTTATTATTTCATTAACCCGTCTTAAATTTTATGGCATCTTATGTTTTTATTTGTGGTGACCGTGGCATGCAGGTTAAGTGTGTGGCCTAGCATGCTCGGAGCTCGGGTTCGATCCCCAGCCGTGGCGAAAAGCTTTTTTCAATAAAAAATTTTTCTGTTTGGTCACCACCTCTCTGCAGACAATGGCAAACCTCAGAGAGTAAACAATGCCATGTAAAGCTTCTTGAGAATATTAACTTTAGCCGTTCGGAGTCGGCATAAAACATGTAGGTCCAGTTCTCGGTCAATTGTGTGCAAACATTTAATAACACACACAACACAATTGATCATAAGAAGCTCGGTCAAAGTCCTTTCAAGGGCTGAAATGGCCAATTCGTTTTTTTTTGTTTTTATGTTTTTATTTATTTATTTATTTTTATTTAAACATATATTAGCATGTTGTTCTTATACATAAAATGTTATGTTTAAATTTTGACTTAAAGTTAATCAGTCTCAGATGTCTTTAAACTTAATTTATGAGTTTTCATTTGATTGATTTTTATTTTGTTTTTATAATTATTTTTTTTTTAATTTAAATACTTTTATGCTTCTAAAATAAATTTGTTAAGGAATTTGACTTTGACATAATTGTTTCTAATTGTTTTTAAGACAAACACGTGCACACGATTAATATTACTTTTTATATTTGTTGTAAACTCTATCAATGTAGCTTAAAGCTTTTGATTGATTGAACAATCCAGCACATAAATTAAGTGATTTATATGCGTTCTTTACCACCCAGAATTCAGCTACTGAATTTAATTTATAGAGCTCATTAACATTTGTACGCCAAAATAATATTTTTTTTTTTATATTCAATATATTTTGATTCGCTAGAAATATTCAATTTGTATTCCGCGCATATAAAATATATTAAAACTAAGTCTAACATGGCTTAAACTACTAAACAGCAACCTTGTCTCATTTACAACTGTAATAACGAATGGCAGGAAGGCTAGTTTTGAGCAAAAATTTTAATGCCAAATCAAATCAAGACTTCATTGCAATAAATTTTTGTTATATTGCAACTGGATTTTCTTGTTACTTAGACTTGTTTTAATTGATGCAAATATTTTGTTAACATATACAAAAAATTTTTGTTTTCTTAACAGATACTGACATCAATGAACTCTCTGCCGTTGCCTTAAAAGAGAAGCGCAATTTGGCCAAAACGCAGCTAACAGATGCCATAAAAGATTCTTGCCTGCCAAAAATGCTATGTGAGATGGCTGCCAAGCCGGAATACATGCTGACAGAGAAAGAGAAGGATTTGCTGCATTTAATAAGGTATTTATTTATATCAATAAAAATATAAAAATATAAAAAATAACAAACAAAAGTTTAACCAATAACAATAACAATAACAATAATAATACATCAACTTTTTAATGAGTAACATATCGAACACATGACGTCATCTTTTGTTGTTCATTATTTAAAATTAGTAAGCAAGAAATGTAACTAATTTTGGCAACTTGCGACCACCAGCACCGTCTGAGTTATTAGCTGAAATTTTAAATAATCGAATCACTTCCATACAAATGCTTGTTTTTAATGATTGGTTGTTGTATGTATTTAAACTGCTATATTTTTAGTTAATTTTTCATCTTAAAATTACGCTTAATACTGCGTAGTTATTTGCTGGTTTTAATTAAAAATTTAGCTGTTTAGTATGCCAAAGAGCAGGTGTTTATGTAAAATATTAATAATTTAAAATTCCAATTGATTAAGTGTTTAATTAAGAAATATTTTCGTATATCTTTTCATTATGGCTGATTGTTGAGTTTGCTTACCCGAATATAAAAAAAAAAAACCTATAAAAACGTGTAAACTTTGCTACTTGAAACCAATTAAAGCACGGATCAAGATGTTTCTAACTGCACAACTTTCCTTTTTTGCATTTTAGCTTTGATTAACTTAGAACAACATCAGATTTACAGTGATTTATGCCTTAATATTATAGGCGAGGTTCAGCGAATTGATGCACCTATCTGTAGAGTAATTGCCGACTTGCCTTATGGTAGAAGACGGAGGTGGTCAAGATAGCCTTCAAAAACTCCTTCTATCCCTTCTTGTAACTCCTTTCTTTCTTACTCCTTCCTTACAACTAAATCGATGGATGGTGCTTAACTGCTTCAGACCATTTTTTTTGGTGACACAAATTTTTTGTTGAAAAAAGCGTAGAACTTTTTACTTGAGTAACTTGTATTCAAAGTTTCAAACACGCACCTTATATAACCTTTTATATAAAAAATGTCAGAAGTTAGTCCTCGTTTATAAATTAATGTTTAACAAGTAAAGAAAGTCTAAAGTCGGTCTAGGCCGACTATGAAATGCTCTAAGCCTACTTTTCAAAAACAAAAAATTTTTTATTGTAAATGGGCGTCTCCGTGAGCGGATGAAGCCTATATTTTATATGCATTTAAATGTTGATGAAAAATTTACACATACCAAGATTTATTCCTGTAGCTCACAGTTAATGCCTTTATTGTGCTTTCGCTATGGGAGGTGGGCGTGTTCATGAACGGATTACTCCCAATTTTTGAACACACCTTAGTTTTGGTATAAAATACATGCATACCAAATTCAATTTCTCTATGACAAACATAACCTTATTTATTGAGTTTTAATCTTTTTGGGTTGTATGGGAAGTAGGCGTGTCCGTAGGCGGATGACGTCCATTTTTCAAAACCATCTTTTTCTTGTCATAAAAAACATACGTGCCAAATTTTAGCTTTGCAGGTTAAACAGAGGCTTATATATTGCGTTTTCAATTTTTGGGTTGTATGGGAGGTGGGCGTGTCCGTGGGCAGATGATGTTCATTTTTCACACAAGTCTTTGTTTTGTTAAAAAAAACATATGTGTCAAATTTTAGCTCTGATTAAACAGAGGCTTGTTTATTGCGTTTTCAATTTTCGTGTTGTATGGAAGGTGGGCGTGTTCGTGGGCAGATGATGTCCATTTTTCACACAAGTCTTTGTTTTGTTTTAAAAAACATATGTGTCAAATTTTAGCTCTGATTAAACAGAGGCTTGTTTATTGCGTTTTCAATTTTTGGGTTGTATGGAAGGTGGGCGTGTTCGTGGGCAGATGATGTCCATTTTTCGAAGATAGCTTTGTGTTTGTATAAAACACATACAAATCAAATTTTATTGTTGTAGGCTTATTATGAGCTGAGTTATGCAGTTTTAAATTTTCGCGTTGTATGGGAGGTAAACGTGTCCGTGGGCAGATTCCAAAAATATTCAATTGTGCAGATCCTTGGGTGCATGTGACCATGTGTACCAAGTTTCATCCAATTATCTCGGCTCCTTCTTCTTATCCTGTGTTTACGGACAACACACAGACGGACGGACGGACGGACATAGATAGCTCGACATACGTGGTGACGCTGATCAAGAATATATATACTTTTCTATACCGGACTCGCTTCGTTCTATGCGTTACAAACGTTTGCACAAAGTTAATATACCCTCACCTTTCAGGTTTAGGGTATAATTAAGACTCCGATTTTTAAAAAATCGTATAGTGACTATGTTTCACGCTGAGCACATATCCTTTCCTCTCGTCACTGTCTGATGTTTAGCTACACTTTCATCTCTGTTCTATGTATAGTTTGCGAACTACTCTCGCTAGTGCTAGTGGGATGTGGAATTCAAATTAATTTGCATTAAAAACCAAAATTAAAATTTTTCGCCATCTTTTGGGTAAAAGCATTAAAAGAAATATGATCTAACTCGTTTTTTTCATAAGAGTTAAATCTAACCGGATCGCAGACCCATTTCGTTAAATTAGACAGATTGAGTTCATTGACCGAGTTGAAAAGAGGTTCATGACCTCTGGTTTCAAAATAGTATACTAGAACAGTGCATACATAAACCCAATGCGAACTAATGCTTACAATGCTGCCAAAGCGAAACAATCAGTTCGTGCAAAACCAAAGCATACAAGCATAAACAACGAAAGAAATACAAAGAAACCAGCAGGTACATAAGCAGCTGATGATTGATTTTCTTATATAAAAACATGAATTTTTCTTCTTATATTTTACTATTTTGTGATTTAAATATAAAAGTGACGAAATCTTAAATTAGATATTCATTCAGCGCAGGATATATCTGATATTTTAGTATATATATTATCTTTGAACGATAAGTATTAAAGGCTGTAGGTATAGCCTAAAGTATTCGCCAAAAATGTTGCCTAATGACCTTGAAAAAAATCTGTTAAAACGACCCCATACAAACCGCGCTGTAAGACGTAGTTCTACGTCAAAAATGTAAATAAAAATCCAATAAAAAAATCATAATAAAACAGAGTCCCGCCAGAGGTTTTAACAGAGATTTTATCGAGTTTCCATGGAACCAATTGGATCATGGAGTACGAAAGTCTTTTTTATTCTTTATTTATCTTTGAATCCTCCTTCAAGAATACAAGGCAAAAATTTTGAACGTTTATTTGGAAAAACTATTGGAAACATATTAATATTAATATTAATATTAATATTGATATTAATTACGAAAATTGTATTTTATTTTCTTATTTAACATTGCTTCCGATGCAAAACTGACCTGACGATTTAGAGGCTAGCTGGTCTGGGTTAAGAGTAATGGGGCCTGAAAGACCCAATTGATGACTATAATTTCGGAAGACAATCGGAAGGAAAAAATCCTACGTAAGTGATGTCTGGCAACCAACTTGAGATAAAAAGGTAGATAGTGCAAACTTGTATCTCCTCTAATAAATGACGTTTCTCAGAATTTAAGTTGAGTGTTTCTCACAATTCTCTCAACTAAACACCTATTTTTTTAACCAAGGAGTCAGAAAGCCTTCAAATACCATTTCTATGAAATGTTCATTTTCAAAAATAGTAAGGTAAAATGGAGAGTTTTGGATCATGGGGTGTTGTTAATCACTCAAATATCCGCCATGTTGAACTTGCATGACATCAGGAAACTAGTGTCAAAATTGTTTACTAGTCTTTATAAGCATTTGTGCCATCAACACATATTCAGAGTGTGTCACCAAAAATAATGTTTTTTCGTGCTGAAAAAAGTTTTTTCGAGGATCAACGAGGATTACATTTTGAAAACTATTTCGGAAGTGTATCGAAACGTAAGTATCGTCAAAACTATGTCTGATCTATTGCCGTTTAACCCACCGAAGTGATTTTGTAGAAATAACATTGTGTGCTGATGACGCGTAGCCTATGTTCGAAAATTTTAAATGGGGAGTTGTGAATCGCCTTGTTTTCGAACTTTGACAACTAGATCGCACATCTGTTATACGTTTTACGCATAATTAATGAATTTTATGAACGTTTTTTGTGAAATCAAAGTAAATTGATTTTTTTTTTTTTTTTTTTTTGTTTTTCAAGGTTTACTCAGACATCATGCCCCTACATAAATACAAATTTTCGTCAAAAAATATGAAATTGGCCATTTTTTTCATTTGTCATGAGAACTATTTGCTCTTTAATTTTTTTCTAGTTTAATTAAAGTTAATTAATCGAAAATTTTATTGTTCACCATTTATAGAGTGATTCACTCCTCCCCACTTTTTTTGAAAGATTAAAAATTTTAAATAAATGCATCTGGAGTTGGTTAGGTATTTCCATTATCTACAAGTAGACGGTTTCAGATAAAAAAATATTGATTTTTGAAGAAGTTATGGCACAAAATTTGATTAAACCTAAATATTTGAGACTTACTATATTTAGGTTTAATCAAATTCGGTATTGCAACAATATTGGGAATAATTGAGATCATTGATGATGTTACGGTAGCGAGATGGAAAATTTTTGAAAATGCATAAAATTTAAACTTCTTGCCTAGAAACCAAAGGCAGCTTTTTGCCGGAATTTTGAAAATACTCTACATCTACTATGTAATATTTGATTTTTTTATGAAAACAATCGTTATGTAAATATTAAATTTATAAAGATAACATTAGGCTTAGAATCGTACGAAAATAAAGTATTGAATATAAAATGAAGATTTGTTAAAAGTAGATATCGTTTCGATATAGAAATTTTGTAGAAAAATTTAACCGTTAAAATCTGTTTTGCTGAGTATTGTTTATTATATTTACAACTTTGACCAAAATAGTTGAAATTTTATAATCATAAGAGCTATTTCGGACGTTTTGAGAACTAAGTATCTCCAACGGAATAAAAAAGGCAATTTTCATATGGTTTTGCGTAATTTTGACGGGTTTTCTCTACTTATGTTAAGAAAATGTTATAATCACAGAATAACAAATTTTTTAGTTCTTATTATTCAAATTAAATTTGCTCACTGTTTTGGTACAACCTGATTATGAAGTATTTGAACTTTTAACCATATAAACAGAAGACACAAATATGAGGAAAATATATATCCACTGTTGCATATGGGTATATATTTTTTAACCTATTATCATCGAATTTTCGATTTGTAATAATCATTAGTTATTATCAATTTTTGTAATTGGTCTTTGGCCTAGTAATACAAAAATTTGAATTTCAATTTTTATATATATCGATATTTCAACTAAAATTGTAAGTCATCAACAGAATAGGATCAGTAACCAAAAGGGTTGTTATTAAAAACTACTTTCGTCAATCGCCGATATCAATAAAAATTAAAAATTGTGTTTTCAAAATAGACTACAGCCAACAACAATCAAAAATTCGTTTTTATCTTTAAAAAACTTTTACATTTTTTAAAAGTGCTTGAAATTTTTAAGAATATTTTTATTTGATAAACTCTGTTTTATGTAACATACATCGATAGATAATTTTTTTCAATTTCAGAATAAGAAGACGTGAAATAAAATCCCCACAACAATTAAAATTTAGAACTGTACTATTTGAGTTTTTTTTAAGACAATTGATTTTTTTGTCCCAAATTTTACTTGAAAATCTGGCTTAGATCACTTTATTAAAATATCTATAATGCTCATTTTAAACTTTATGTAACATAATAGTTTTCAGTTCAGTAGACCATGAAAAACTTAATTTCCGCAATTTTTTGAGATATTCTTTTGCCAGCTTATAAAACAACATTTTTCTAAAGAAACACCAAAACGTGTGAACCGTCACGTTCGAGCAATGGTCTCTTAATTCTTAAGTAGTAAAAATATGACCTCAACAATAGCTATTGTGAGCTCAGATAGCCCCCGTTCTTCTTCCAAAAGTTAAAGTTGGAAATGAAACGCAAGTTAGAGGCGTTAGTAAAGTTTATGCGCGCCAGTTGGAAATGAAGCTGTCTAATATATAAAAATCTCGTGTCACGGTGTTAGTGTACGAACTCCTCCGAAACGGCTGAACCGATTTTAATGAAATTTTGTTTGTATATTTGGCAGGTATGAGAATAGGTCGTAAGGTATTTTTCAACCTTCTACCCGCGAGGGGCGTGGCACTTTTTCAAGAACACAAATTTTCGGCTTAACTTTCGTTTATAAATCACACATCAATGAAACTCGGTACGAACTTACTATTGAGTCTTGGCCTTCGACAGTAAAATTTTAGCGATTTTTGTAAAGGGTGGCATGCTACCGCCCATAAAATTCAATTTTTTTAAATCGCATAAATTTTTAACTAAATGTCGTATAGCATTGAAGTAACTAATTGGCCAGGTCTTTCAATAATAAAACAGACACGGGCATTGGAAAACAGAATGGAATTACTTTTTGGTGGTGTCCTGCTTCTGGAACGGACATTGTACAATGGGTGCGGATCCACCCATATAAGACACATTTTTTTTAAAATTAAATAGCTTTGGAAATAATAGTCACACAATAAAGAAACTCGGTTTGAAGTATCTATTTGGCGGTATACTTCTACTCGGAGGTACTCGTAAACTAAAACGTGTATTGAACTAGGGGCTTGGCTCTACCCATAAGAGACAATTTTTTATATTTAATAGCTTTGAAAATAATAATCTCAGAATATTGAAACTCAGAGTGGAGTTACTATTTCTTGATGGCCTTCTATTGGCAAACTGCGCAGGCATTGGACTAGGACGGCAGTAACGCGCCGGGTATCAGCTAGTAATATTATAATATGTTTTATTATATTTTTTTGTGTACTAAAATGTTTATATAACTTTAGAGTAAGCTTTGACTATTAAGTTGGTTTGTTAGCTTCAAGCATGAGTTAAGCTTGGACTTGTTCGCACAATACAGAATTCCATTGAGTATAAAAGTTTGTCTTAAACTTGCACTTGACGTTGATTTTTTTAGAGCAATAACAAATGAATTAAGCTTCTTTTTAGTTTGATTTTTAACTATCTTAAGCAATTACTAGGAAGTATGTTTACTAATTAATGTTGTCTTAATTTTAAATTATTTATTTAAGTATTTTTAAGTATGACTGTTTTAGACATTAACTAATATTTTTTTTTTTTATTTTTTAAATATAGATCCTCTACCATGTCGCTGGCCATGAATGGTGCACCCAGTAAATGGCATTTTGCGGCTCATATGGGTGAACTGCTACGCTATACTGGTGATGATATGAGCGGACCTATGGGCTGTGCAAATCTCTGGCCAAATTGCCCGATAAGCTCGAAGAAACTAATGAAACTATCCTACAAGGTAAAGCTTTGAGGAGTTTAAAACAAAAGGCTGAGAGATACTTTATATAACAAATATTCGAAAAGAAAAATATTTGAAAATGGCTAATATTAACCGAATTGAAGTTGAATTTGAAAGTTTTAAAAATAAACCTCAATTCACAGTCGAAATATGCAAATATTAAAGTAGCAACTTATTCACTTTTATTTAAGCTTTATCAAAAGCTTGCTTCCGTCTGTTTGAATATCAAATATATTTACGTTATATTTAAGCTTAAACTCAAAATTTTTATAAAATCTAAATTTTTTTTGTATATATCTAAAGTGACACCTTAAGAGCTAAACAGATTTATATAATAACTTTTTGCTCTTTTATCAGCTAACCTTTTTGTAAATAATTTTTTTAATTTTTTTTCATAAACTCAAATTATTCAACTCATTCAAGCCAAGACAACTTTAAGTTGTTTAAAAGCTAAAAATAAATTTTGTTACTGATGTCAACAACATGTTAAGCACTATTAAAAATTAAAAATAGCAAAATGAAAGCAACTTAATTGCTCTTTTCGCTGTTATTAAATTAAGTAAGTTTAGCAGTTTTTTTGTTTAATATGTTAAGTTTGTAGATAGTTGTTAGTCAACAATATAATTTAAAATTGTTTGTATATAATTTGTCATTTTTGTTCATTGTTGTTTTGTAATTTTTTAACTATTTTTTATTAACATATTTTAATGACTGAACTAAATTAAGCAGTTAACTAAATTTTAATGCTTTTTTTAACTATTAACTATTAAGTTGTCAGACAAGCAATTAATGTAGTTAATAAATTAAAAAAAAAAATCACAAATTGAATTATTTCAATTTTAAATAAAGTAGAGTTTTAACTCTTAAATTTAAGTTAAAATTAAGCTTAATTTTTTTGTAAGTTATAAGGGAACAAAATCAAGATTAATAAATTTCCTTTAATAAAAACATTAAAAAAACTTACATTTTATTACATTATTTTCATGTAAATTTTTCCAGATTTTAAAAATTATGCAACTAAAGAGTATCGAGCAAGTGACAACTTCTTAGATATTTTGACAAAATCGAAACTTAGATGGGCACTATAAATATTCAAACCGTTAAAGTCACCAAGACCCTACGGCTAGCTCCAATTGAAATTTAAAAATAACGATATTCTTAAACAAGTAAAGAAAGTCTAAAGTCGGTCTAGGCCGACTATGAAATACCCTAAACCCACTTTTCAAAAATAAAAAAATTTTATTGTAAATGGGCGTCTCCAAGGGCGGATGAAGCCTCTATTTTAATTGCATTTAAATGTTGATGAAAAATTTACACATACCAAGTTTTATTCCTATAGCTCACAGTTAATGCCTTTATTGTGCTTTCGCTATGGGAGGTGGGCTTGTGCATGGATGGCTTACTCCCAATTTTTGAACACACCTTAGTTTTGGTATAAAATACATACATACTAAATTTAATTTCTCTATGACAAACATAACCTTATTTATTGAGTTTTAAACTTTTTGGGTTGTATGGGAGGTAGGCGTGTCCGTATGCGGATGACGTCCATTTTGCAAAGCCATCTTTGTCTTGTCATAAAAAACATTCGTGCCAAATTTTAGCTCTGTAGGTTAAACAGAGGCTTATTTATTGCGTTTTCAATTTTTGGGTTGTATGGGAGGTGGGCGTGTCCGTGAACGGATGACGTCCATTTTTCGAAGACATCTTTGTGTTTGTATAAAACACATACATATCAAATTTTATTGTTGTAGGCTAAATATGAGCTGAGCTATGCAGTTTTCAATTTTCGCGTTGTATTGGAGGTAGGCGTGTCCGTGGGCGGATGATGTCAATTTTTCAAAACCATCTTTGTTTTGTTTTAAAAGGTATACGTGCCAAATTTTAGCTTTGTAGGTTAAACAGAGGCTTATTTATTGCGTTTTCAATTTTTGGGTTGTATGGGAGGTGGGCGTGTCCGTGAGTGGATGACACCCATTTTTCAAAAACTTCTTTGTGTTGATATAAAACACATACATACCAAATTTTATTGTTGTAGGTTAATTGTGAGCTGAGTTATGCGGTTTTCAATTTTTGCGTTGTATGGGAGGTAGGCGTGTCCGTAAGCGGATTCCAAAAATATTCAATAGTGTAGATCCTTGCGTCCATGTGACTATGTGTACCAAGTTTCATTCAATTATCTCAACTCCTTCTTCCTATCCTGTGTATACGGACAACACACAGACGGACGGACGGACATGGATAGCTCGACTCACGTGGTGACGCTGATCAAGAATATATATTCTTTTCTATACCGGACTCGCTTCGTTGTATGCGTTACAAACGTTTGCACAAAGTTAATATACCCTGACCTTTCAGGTTTAGGGCATAAAAATGGTTTTTAGGTCAAAGCAGCTTTACCAAAACGGCTTCACCTCGCAAAACGCTGGCGATACGTGAAGATAGTTTTCATACCAAAAACAGGAAAAGCTCATATGTTAACCTAAAAGATCTTCTACCAAACAGTTTCTCAACTTTTCCTCTTAGAACTCTTTCCTAAAACTAATATATATCCACTTGAAGCTAAAAACAGAGACCCAAAATAATGAATAATTTTTCAAATTTTAATGAACAAAAATTATCATGTCGAAAAAAAACTTTTGAGTACTCAGAACTGTAAGAATTTGTACACTCAGAAAAATATCAACTGTCATATTAACAGTTGGCGGCTGTTATTTCAAAACACTGTAACTGTTTGAATGATTTGCGTTTAAGTTTCGAAGTATTTTTGTGCTGTTAAAACCATCTGTTGAAATAAGTTTGTGTTTTTGTTAAAACTTCTATCTTCTGTAAGCAATAGTTTTTAAATGTGTTTTTCTATATTTATTTCATCGTTATCAATATCTCAGTGGAAGTGTGCTAGACTGTCATGCGGAAGACGTGGGTTCGTATTCTAGCTGTGTAAGTATCAACAATTTTAATTTAATTATTAGCATTGTAATTTTGTTTTAGTAAATAAGTGTAAGTAACATTTTTAAATAAAAAAAAAGTTTTGTTGGTCTTGTCGGTATTTTAATCTAGGACAGTTGAGTCATACATCAGCTTACTCGGCTAAACATCAACTTCCAAAACAGTGATATAATTTCAATACGTACCTTTTTATTCGGGTTTCGTGTTCTATAGTATAGAATCTATACTATAGAATCTATAGAATCTATAGAACACCAGTCAACCGACTGTTGATTTTTAAGTTTCATTTGCTGGATGTTACTTAACCCTCGAGGACTATCGTCTATTTCACTAACGTCAGTACTATCGTTGGGTGTAATCCACCCATACTCAGTTAGTATCTGCGTTTCTCATCTGTCAAATGAAACTATAAAAATAATCAATTTATTTTTAAGAATGAATACCCAACTACTGAAAAACAAGAATATTTTATATGTAATTCATTTTGTTTTTTTTTTATATAATTGTTTACTTAGGAACGTAGCAATAAGAGAAAAAAATAAGAAAATAAAAAATGCATTCTGGAAAATCAGTTGTAACTTTTTTAGTTTTCACGCCATGGGTCTTTGGTTAACTGATTTGGAAAGCTGAAAATGTAAATTAGAAAAAGTTATTTAATAAATTTTTTCGGCACAAAGTAAAATTTTTTTTCAAAAGTGAGCTAACTACTTACAAATTTTAGTTACTCATTACATCTACTAAACATATCATCATAGATTAGTTCGTATCTGGCAAAGTTGATTCTTAGCAGTACTTACAGAGAGGGTAGGTAAAACTTTTGCAAATATTAGTGATTTCTTATGATTTTATATTAGCAATCACACACAATATTTCATTACTGATTACTATCGTGGGTGAAAAACACCCACAATTTTGAAACACCATTTGTGGGTATTTTGAAACACCCAAGCCTCTTAATAAACAGGCTTTATGTAAATATCACATTAGTTTAAACGAGTAAATAATGCTTCTTTACATCAATAAACATTCAAATAAGGATTACATTATAATTTAGTGATCCAAGAAATTCAGCCTTATGGGTGGATTCCACCCAGACGATAGTCCTCGAGGGTTAACAATGAAATCTGTTATTTCAACACAAGATTTGTTTGATATGACAGCAATTTTTCCCTGAGTGCAAAAATCGATTTTTATTTTTTGCTTTGATTTCATTGCATTTGAGTGCAAAAATCGATTTTTATTTTTTGCTCTGATATACAAATAGTTTTACGATTTTTATTTTTTTGCTCAAAAATAAAAATAATTTTTGATTTCATTATTTTCTTAAAAAAAAAATCATTGCTAGATTTAAATTATTTTGCTCAAACATAAAAAATATTTTTGGCTCGTAAAAATATCATTTTTCTACAATTTTTCTTTGTTAAACAAAAAAATAATTTTTTTGTTCAAAAATAATAATTATTTTTTTATTTTAATTTTTTTCGCTCGAAATTTAAACTGACTTCTTGATTTTTATTTTTTTTTTTCAGATGAAAAAAATTTTTTTTTTATATATTCTTCACCAGAATTTTTAGGAATGTCCTCCTTTAAGAAGAAAGTGTCGAAAGAAGTCAATTTTTATTTCTGCGCAAAAAAAAAACGAAAATTTTAAACACTTCGTTTGAACAAGAAAATCATAATTAAAAACTGATTTTTCTGAATTCAATAAATGACTTTTATTTTTGACCAAATTATTATTTTTTTTTTTTTGATCCAAACAATAAAAATAAATAAATAAGTGTTTTGATTAGTTGAAAACAAAAAAACTAAAATCCAAAATAATTGTTTTTGCTTGAACTTATTTAATTTTTGACAAAAATTAATTTGTATTTTTGATTTAAAACATGAAAATTTTTATTTGAGCAAAAAATTAAAAAATCATAAAATAATGATTATATAATTTTTTCATATTGATTACATTGCTTACGGTCCCTACCTGCAAATATAAGTAAACTCACTTCCACCTGCACAACATGATTAAGTCAAAGACAAATCCGTGCACTCATTTTTTTCGATTATAGCAATTTTCTCTATTTTTAAAAATAAATTTTCTTCGATTAGAATAAATTTTCACATTTTGGAAGAAATCTTTCTTCACTTGTGGAAAATGGAAATATTTCAATGTCTCTAATAGGCATGCACGTTAACGTTAATTTTAACGGTAACCGAAACATTTTTTTTGTTTCGTTGAAACGAAATAAAAAAATAACGTAAATTCAAAAAAGGAAAAATATTTATTTGGTTTCGGCTAAACCTAATAAAATTTTTTTGTTTTTTTCCCAATCAACCGTTGAAAAAAACGTTAATTTCAACAAAAAAATTTCGTTTTTTTTGTATCAGAAGAAATTTTTTTAGCATAGGAGAAAATTAAGGAAAATTTTTCGTTTTTCAACGAAACGAAATTTGATTTGATAAATTTTTAACGTTATTTAAAAAACGAAATAATTTTGATAATTTATTTTTCGGCCTCAACGAAACGAAAAAATTTTGTTGATTTCGTTGAGCATGTCTGGTCTCTAATAATGAGTAGTATTTTTCTCGCACAAAAAAATTCTCATTTTTGGAGAAAAATTCATTGAAAAAAATTTTTACAGTATGGGCATTTCCATCGTAACTCATGCGACATACATACGTACGTCATTTAGCTTTGCTTTTTCGGAAGTTTATGTTATTAATGAAAAAAAAATTTCAAATGTACATAGCTATATCTTAGAAGAAATAGTAATGTAATGATTTACCAAAATTATCATTCCTGTAATTAACTAAGAATAGCAGTGGTAAATAACCGTAACTTACGTGACAACAAACTGAAGAGTGTTTTACAAGCAAGTTTAGATTGTAAAAATTCAGTGAATTTTCCCAAATAACTTGTTTTTGTTTTTAATTTTTAAATAAAGGAAAAACAGTAAAGTTTCATAATAAAGTTTCTAAAAAATTTATACCGTAACTCACGGGATATAACCCTCGCGGCAGAATTAAGTTAACGTGTAATTAAGAAGACCAACTAAGACTTTTAAAAAAAAAATTTTATATTATTAAATATAAAAAATATGTATTCTATTACAACAAATAAATTCTGATTTCAAAGAGTTTATAAAAATGAAAAAAGCATAAAATTAAAGCTGAAACATCAACAGTTTTATTGTATACATCTTCGATAAATACGTTTTAGCGACTTTAATACGAGTTTTATCGAATAATGAAAGTAATTTATTACTTTTTATACCCACAACATTGCGAGTATTCGACCATTATACAACAGTATTTTACTAGATTAAAAAATTGGACTTAGAAATACATTAAATTTTTCAGCTGTGGTTGATATTTACGTGGAAATGCCCTTATTTAAATAAAAATTCACTATTAGCATTATTTTCTTCAATAAAAACAAATATTTCTTCAAAAGAAAACAAAAAAAAAGGGTTTTTCTCTAAAAACGATATATTTTTATATATTTCTCTTTTTCATAGAAGTTTTTTATCATTTTTAGGGAATTTTTAGTATCACATTTAGAGAAAAGCATTCTCTGGATCAAAGTCTTTACCATTTTTCTCTAAATATGATGTCTTTTTTATCATATTCCGAGAAACTTTTTTCTGAGTGTACCCAAGACCGTAGACAACATCAAGCAAAAGTTTTTCTTCTGCAAAAAATTTTATCTATCCAATCTCTCCAGAAATAAATGGTAGCTTAGAAGCCCTCCACTAACAATGCCATTGAAATCTACACTGATGTATCGAAATTATATGGCAAAGTGGTAGGAAAATTCTCATTTTACTTTTGAGACGGTGTCCGACTAACTTCTTTTCATCATGGAAATCGATTTGGCTTAGTCGACTTAAGCCGCTCAAAAAATTTAACTTGAATGCCAAATATAAGTGAAATCCTACAACATGTTTAAGAGTTAATTCCGAACTTATTTACAATTGGTATTAAAATTAATATATCTGCACTCAGAAAAATGATTCTCGGAATATGATAAAAGACATCATATTTAGAAAAAATGGTATAAACTTTGCTCCAGAGAATTCCCTAAAAATGATTAAAAACTTTCACGACAAAGATAAATATATAAAAATATATAATTTTTAAAGAAGAAGGCATTTTTATTTTTGAGAAAAGATTAGTTTTTATTGAAGAGAATACTTCGCATAGTGAATTTTTTGTCAAAATATAGGAACAATGTTTTCTTTTCAATAAAATTTTCTCTATAAATAAGAAATTTTTTTGCGTAAAAAGTATTTATCATTGTTAGATGATTAAAAACTTTAATGGAAAAGATAAATATATAAAAATTATATAGGTTTTAGAGAAGAAGGCATTTTTATTTTTGAGAAACGATTTGTTTTTATTGAAGAGAATACTTCGCATAGTGTATTTTTTATCAAAATATAGAAACAATTTTTCATTTTCAATTAAATTTTCTCTATAAATGCGAATTTTCTTGTGTGAAAAAAATATTTATCATTATTAGAGACATTGAAATATTTCCATTTCTTAGAAGTTAAGAAATATTTCTTCGAAAATTTGAAAATTTATTTTAATTGAAGAAAATTTTATTTGAAAAAGAGAAAATTGCTATAATCGCAAATAGAGAAATTTTTATCGGAGAAAGATGGGTGTTTTTTCTGAGTGTGAGGTTCAAGTCGAATTTTGGTCTTTGGCTTAGAATTGTATGGCGATTATTTTTGTGGGACATTTAAACCTCTAAAATCTGTAGGGTTAAAATAAACTAAAAAAATCTTCCTCGTATCACATCCCATAGCCTAAGAGGGGAAATGACATTGGCCGTTTTTTAAATCGTTTTTTTTTATAATTTTGTATTTTAGTAAATATTCTTAAGATTTTCTAAGATTTTCTAAGAAAAATTTCATGGAAAAATTCTTACGATTTCAAAAGTTACAGCCGGATTAGTGAGAGCGCAATTTTTATTTTTCTTTGTTCACAAACTTTGAACGCGTTTATCTCGAAACCATGTTTTTTGTACTGGTTGCGGTTTCATTTTGATGACATTTTTTTTTTTTTATTTTTGTAAACTTGATTCGCTATCATGACACGATTTTGTTTTTAATTTTTTTTTCGATTTTTTATGAATTTTTAAAGTCAATATTTTTTTCCAAAAAATACACTTTCAAACTTGGAACATCACCAAAAATTGAAAAAAATTTTTAAAAAAGCTCTTGTCATAACCAATTTTTTTAAGATTTAAAAAGTAATTTTTTTCCAGATCGAACAATTTTTGTGACTCCCAGCCCCGTATTTTTCTCTGCCGCCATTTTGGAGCTCTATTAAACCATGTTGGAGTGAAAAATATATTTTTTTGAATTTTTTTTCTTGTAATTTGTTCAATTCTCTACAATACTTCATAAAAAAAATTTTGGAAAAATATTTGTTTTGAACTGAGTTATGAATTTTTTAAAAGGTCTGTTTTCTCTGCCGCGAATGTTATGTCCCACCTTAATTATAAGGGTCACATTGTTTCCTATCACGAAAAATAAATAAAATAAAATAAATAAAACTAAACCGCTAAATAATACTCTGACGTAAACTTTAAAAATGCCGATACACATATATTATTTTTTGGTCCTTACTACCAGAATTCATTGTCAGAACCTTGTTATTTTGAAAATTATTTATTTTATTGAACAATGTAGCTAATTACAATGTTAATTTTTTTTTTCAAACTGCTAAAGCACAGATAAAGCAGGATTATTCATCAGTTTATGTCGCAAAACACCTTATAATACGCAGCACACTGTGCCCGTGTAGTGTATTTAATGGCCTTAAATCAAGGAGGACGCGTAGATTCATGAAATTTTGCACACATTTATTTTAAATTTTTTAAAAATTTCAATTTTTTTTTTCTTACAACAATACGCCCACTTTTGCGCCCACCTCCCATACAACTTAAATAGAAAATGTGGCCTTACTTCCATGATTTTAAATATATCAACTCAATTTTCAGAAAAAAATTAGTACTATAATTGTAGAATGTGCTCCTGAAAATATGAACTTAATCTGCCCATTTTTACAGCTGATATTTTAAAAATACCATATCTTCTGTAAATTTGAAAATATGAACAACTTTTACGTCAACCCCTTATACAACTCCAATACAGTTTCACTCTATTTCATTTATTAACAACTCATTGTTTTTTCGGCGGAGGGCAGATTGGGGCAGGTTTTTTTTTAATAATCTGTTAGCTGAGACTCTCAGCTTTAATTTGGTATGTGTCTCCATGTGTCGCACTGCTTCGCACACAACTAAAAGTCTAACGGAAAATCATAAATGTTGATTTTTTGGCTCAAAATATATTGTTAAAAAAATGTTTCTTGTCAAATTTTTTTAAGTTTTTTTTTTAATTTACTAATGCTTAATGTCTATTTAAAGAGAAAAATGCTTATAAGGAACATTCGGTGCATAGTTTATAAGTAACAAGCTTTTGAATATGACATAGAAAACTATCACATATGACACTTATTCACATACTTCAAATTTGCGCTGTTCTGGACAGAAAACCAATGAAGATATTTGCATGAAATTTTCCACACATGACCTTTAGATAGTTTTTAACAATCTGTATAGGTGTTTAAAAGAAACATCTTTTCGAAACTGATAAAAAATCGATTTTTTGGGTTCTCAAAAGAGTTTGTAAGAACAACAAATTTCAAAATTATTTTTAACCAATATATGTGTAATATCACAATCTTTACTTTTTTGCTTATCTTATTTAATTATCATAAAAAATTAATATATTTATGATAAAAATAAAAAAAAATTCAGAACAATTGATATCTTAAGATTTTTAATATAATAATGAATATAAATAAATTATCAAGTTTGACCAAGAAATAAATAGTAAAAGTAATTTAAAATTATTTTTTACTTTGTAGTGATTTTGAAGTAGGTTTTTTTTTGTTAAAAAGTTTTTATTATCTACCGATATAAGCAAAATTTGAGCAATACTTCACTGAACCAAGCTGTATGTGCGTATGAGCAAAAAACAAAAAAAAAAAAAAATTCATACGTTTCGTATTTCGCATGGAAATAGCATGATTATTTTGTGTGTTTTAATTTTGAACCCATGGCCTTGGGCATGAGAGTACGCATACCCTAACCATTAGACCGCAGAGAACACGTGTCTTAATTATTTTGTTTTACTAATAAAACCATTCAAATCATTATTAAAACCATCACTTTAATTCAAAATCAATTCATCTTTAAAAGCAATTATTTCATTTAATTGAGCTCTCAAAATTATGCCAAATAGTTTGATTTCAAAATATTTAAGATTTAACATTCAAAGCATGGTTTTCATAACCATCACTTCAATTCAAAATCAATTTATATATAAAAGCTATTATACATTTCATTTAATTGAGCGCTCAAAATTATGCCAAATAGTTTGATTTTATAATTTTATTTGTAAAAATAAATTTATTTCGAAACAATGTCTACAAAATTGAAGAAAATAGCAAATTTTGCTGTGAAATTGTCAGTTTTTTTGATGATAATAACAATATTACAAAAAACATGTAACTGCAGCAAAAGCCTAGCGGTAAGAAGAAGCAGAAATTTTTAAAAATAATTATAAAAATTTCTTTATTTTCATGTGTATAAATATTATTTTCTTGTGAAATTCGCTTGAAGATTCCGACGAAAAATAAAAATTTTATTGTGCTGACATCAATACGTTGCCATAATTATGATCATGAATATGGAATAATTAACAAATGCTACTTAAAGGCAGTAAATCGTACTCAAAAATTATTCTATGCAAGTGCTTTGCTGGTAAAAACTTGGCGTAAGCCCGTTATGGTAGGTATAACCTAATTCAACTCAATTAATGGTGGCTACATCAGTTTTATTATTCACATGAAGATCAATTTTCGTATCTTGAAGAGAGCTAATGGCGGTTACAAGCCCTTCGGAATTGATATCAATTTTGAGGGATGTAGATATATGGAAGGCAAAAAAAATCCGGCTGTAGATTGGTTTTTTAAGATGATTTTCTCTCATTCGAATATTAACCACACCTGTCCTTATTATGAAAAGGTTCACTAAGCTTTGAATCGTATAATTTAAATGTTAATTAACAACAATTTTACATCAGGATAGTGTTATTTTCAATGTTCCTGTAAATCAAGTGCAATATCCTTCAGTTTTTCCGGAAGGCGATTATCTTTTCGAAATTGGATTTAGTATTGCAGGGAAGATGCGTGGATTAGTTTCTTCTCACTTATCCTTGAAAGAAATATCATAAGTTTATTCGATACAAAATTATTTTATGAATGAATTATTGCAAATTAAATGTGAACTTATTTTAATAATATGTTATGTTGCGTTTTGTTTTGCTGTATAAGAAAAAAAAAAACAAAATAGAATTAATTTTGCTTGTTCCGCTAAAAATCTGTTATAAACTGGGTAAAGGTATTCTATTCCTTAGATAGAATAATATAGAATAATAGGGTAAGGAAACAGTACAATTTTCTCAGAACTCATCTCACGATATGGCGGTTTCGAAAAAAAGTCAATAAAATAATGGATAAGGTTCAAAAAAATCGTTATGTGAGCAGACAACAAAACAGTTTTAAACCATTTGAATAGAGTTGGTTTTAAAAAGCAGATTGAAGTTTGTGTGACTCATAAACTAAGTGCAGAAAATGTAATGCACCGAATTTCTATCTGCGCTTCGCTACGAAACGAAACAAAATCGAGCCATTTTTGAAACGTATGATAACAGGTATGATAACGATAGTATTGTTCGAAAACGGTTTTGGTCGAAAAAAGGTAAAGCTTCACGAACGGTGTCAAAGCCGAGATTGACAACAAGAAAAGTGATGCTATACGTTTGATAGGATTATAAGTGTGTCCTCGATTATGAGCTTCTACTGCCTAACCAAACGATTGATTCGTATCTCTACTGCCCGCAATTAATGCGATTTAAGCAAGAAATTGAAAAAAATAGACAGGGATTTATCAACAGGAAAGGTGTTGTTATTTTAATACTTATGTAAAACAATAAAAAAATATTTGCTCCAATATCTCTAACCGTTTTTTTTACAATCCTTACTCAATAAACTCCTTAAATTTCGACAGAATTAGGTAAAATATCCCTTAAACTAAAGAATTCAAATAATATTTTCAAAAAATTAAACTCGGTTGATGGCCATTTCATTAATATTTTCATATTAAGTTTACTAACATTTGCCCAAAAGCCAAACAATTGCTTCAATTATTCTACAACTAGCCATCAATATGGTCAATATTGCTGCTGGTCACACTGCTGCATATAATATTTCAAGCAAACGGATGTGTTTACAAAATAACTTTTAAATGCTTATCTAATTAAGGTGGCCCCCCTTTTACCATGTCAACAAGAAAAATTCACTCATTTTGGTCACGTTCGTTGGCAGCGCAATGTTTGAATCGATTATGCAATTATATATCATTTGTCGCGTAATAAAAAATTATATAGCTTGGTTACAAAAAGAGGAAAAAAACGCTTTAATTGCCACCAAAGTTGCAACTTAAAAAAAAATGACATAGATAGTTGTTAAAAATGCAAAATAATAGTTTTGTAGCTAAAATTTTCAAAGTTTAAAAAAACACAAATTTTATTAGCCTGCCAATTATAAAACAAATTTTGTAGAAAAAAAAACAAAATTATGCCATTATTTAGGAAATAAATAATTGAAATAATTGCTTCAACAATATGTATTGTAAACATTTGTATGGCTGATCATTTTGTCGCTAGTGTTAAACGCTGTTTAAGCATGGCTTAATTTGGGGCAAATTTATGCATATGTGTGTATGTGCTGGATGCATGATATAATAATTTTTGATTTTTTTTTTTCAATTTTTAGCTTAAGGTGGTACATGACATTCGCGGCAGAGAAAACAGATCTTGTTTTAAAAATTCATAATTCATTGTCAGTAAAAAACAAACATTTTTCCAAAATTTTTTTTTAATTATTGTAGAGAATTGAGCAAATTACAAGAAAAAAAAAAACAAAAGAATATATTTTTCACTCCAACATGGTTTTATAGTGCTGCAAACTGGCAGCAGAGAAAACAAACAGAGCCTCGTGGTTGCAGCGCTGGGAGTCGCAAAAATTGTCCGATCTGGAAAAAAAATGAAAAATAATTGGTTATAGTATGACAGGAGATTTTTTTTAATTTATTTTCAATTTTTGGTGATGTTCCACATTTTATAGTGTGTTTTTACAAAAAAAAAATATTGACTTCGAAAATTCATAAAAAAATCGAAAAAAAAACGATAGCGAATCAAGTTTAAAAAATACAAAAACAAAATTCCTTCAAAAAATGAACCCGCTAGTACTGCAACCAGTACGAAAAACATGGTTTCGAGATAAACGCGTTCAAAGTTTGCGAACAGAAAAATGCAAAGAAAAATTAAAATGCGCTCTCACTAATCCGGCTGTAACTTTTCAACCCATAGAAATTTTTCCATTTTTTTTCTTAGGATCTTAAGAGTATTTACTAAAATACAATATTACAAAAAAATACAAATTAATTAAAGTTAACAGTGGTGCTCAGACAACTTTGGAGCTTGACATGTAATGAAAATTCTGGCATCTCGACAACACTTAGGCAATAACCAAAATTAAAATTAAATGAAATTTATTTTAATTTAAGTAATTTATTTTAATTTAATTTAATTTAATTTAATTTAATTTAATTTAATTTAATTTAATTTAATTTAATTTAATATAATTTAATTTAATATAATTTAATTAAATTAGTTTAATGTAATTTAATTTAATATAATTTAATTTAATTTAATTTAATTTAATTTAATTTAATTTAATTTAATTTAATTTAATTTAAATTAATTGAATTTAATTTAATTTATTTTAATTTAATTTAATTTAATTCAATTTAATTTAATTAAATTTAATTTAATTTAATTTAATTTAATATAATTTAATTGAATTTAATTTAATTCAATTTAATTTAATTTAATTAAATTTAATTTAATTTAATTTAATTTAATATAATTTAATTGAATTTAATTTAATTTAATTTAATTTAAGTTAATTTAATTTTATTTAATTTAATTGAATTTCATTTAATTTAATTTAATTTAATTAAATTTAATTTAATTTAATTTAATTAAATTTAATTTAATTTAATATAATTTAATTTAATTTAATTAAATTTAATTTAATTTAATTTAATTTAATTTAATTTAATTTAATTTAATTTAATTTAATTTAATTTAATTTAACTTAATTTAATTTAATTTAATTTAATTTAATTTAATTTAATTTAATTTAATTAAATTTAATTTAATTTAATTTAATTTAATTTAATTAAATTTAATTT
>OY282644.1:6302350-6392350 GCA_958299015.1 Tetanocera ferruginea
ACATTAGCACCTTCTTCACCTGTTGCACCTTTCTGTTTATAGCGCGACAGCCAGCAGCGTTTGTCTTGGTGCTACAAGACTTTCCGTACAGTTTTTGTTTTCCATTATATGGGCTAAACAAAGCTGCTTTCCTCTGGCACATATTCTGTAGCAACTAGCTTTAAACTACTTTTCTCTCTACAACGGTCTTCTTGCCCAACGGTCTCTATATGTTTCTTTGATAATTTTGCACATATGTATATCTTGAGGTTTGGGAGTTGTTTTCTTTGGGATTTCTACCAAATATGCGGAAATTGTTGCTTGAAGAATGGTAAGTACAGTCAGCATTGTTAAAAGTTGAGATAGTCAATGAACTAACGTGAGTTTTAATCATAAATATCAAAATCCACCCATAGGTACCAAAAAGTGAATAACATATCAATTGAACTGATGCAATGCTGAAAACGTTTCTTTTTGAAGTGAAGCTTCTTTAGCTCTATAGCTCAGTATGCTGTAGAAACGAAAACAAAATTTCCATAAGAAAGGCACTGAGTTTTTTTGACAATAAGTTCAGAATAGTTTTTATCGAAAGTGTCACATATTTACTGTTATCTTTTAACTTTTATTTTTTCCGACAAAAAAAGTTGCCTTATATTTTTTTGGCAAAAATAACAGTTACTTTCGACTTTTATCAGTCAAAAATAAGTTATTTTGTGTCGTTAATTATTTTGGTCAGAAATATCAGATAGTTTATATTTTTTTCAAAAGTCATTTTGCCGTCTAAAAAACTTTTGATACCATTATTTTCATCTCATCAGTGAGACATTTAACACATGGTGTCAATAGTTCAATCTGTCAAGCGGCCTTTAAAAAAAACACAGTATGCTTGATATTTTTTATCGAAAAATTAAAGTCACAAAGTAACTGCTATTTTTGACCGATAAAATAAAAGTCAAAAGTAACCTTTAGTTTTCTTCGAAAAAATACAAGGCAAATAACTTTTTAAGAATCAGTCGAACATTTAAAAGGCACTTAATATTCTTGAGGCTGAGGACATTTTTAACATAATGGTTTATTTGAAAGTCTTTCAACAATTTTTTTTCATTTGAAAATTTGTAAAATAACAGTTATTTTTGGTACTTGTTTTAGTTCAGTTGGTGCTTTAGTTGCTTTCGAATGTCTTCTCAACATTGTCACTTTTTGAATGCTAGATTGCATTTGCATAGTACTCGTTGAAGGGGCCTCCGAAAGCAGAGGCAAATCTTGTTGATTATTACCTCCTGTTTCCTCATCATAATAATTACAATGTTGAGTGGGGGCCTCGTAAAGCAGCGAACGTTGATTGTTGAGTGTATCAACTTGGTTGGCTATAAAATTTTGTTGAGATGATGTCTGATTTTCAAAATATAGACCCAGCTGCCGCTGCATTCTTAAGATCTCTAATTTGCTATTTATATTCACGAACGCGTTCTGCTCCTGTTTTAGCTATTTTTCTTAACTTTGAGACTTTTTTGGCATTTCAAAAACTTTTCTCGGCAGTCTTAAATTGCACTTTAAGACTGCCTATTGCATTTATAAAACTTTTTGCTTTTAATATTATATTGAATTAACTGTTTTGCATGTTGTCAATCATCTGTCAAGTTTTTGATAACAACCAAAGCACCAAATTATGCTTTAAGCTCATTATGCGGCGAACTGGCAGTACATTTTTTCCCACTAGGCGTGCCTAAATATTTTTGTTTGGAGTGTAAAGAAATAAATTTTCCATGCATACTTTTAGGATGTAAACTAATGTTATGGACGGAATGTTACGCGTTCAATATTAATTACATTTTATTTGCCTGTTTATCATGAGCATATGTGGCGTAAGTGTAAAGCTTCAGACTATCAACATCGGTGGTCTGGGTTCAATTCTCGCTAACGGCTATCATTTTTTGAAAATTTTCATATGCATTGAAAACGTTAGCCTAGCGTCACGAATAAGAGACCTTTAACTTTCACTCGCCGCCAAAGAAGTTTCACTTCAAAAATAGAAAAAACGATGTGCAGGATATCTCGATCTTGGCTAATCTGCAACAAAAAAAAAAAAAAACAGGTAAAAGTTAGAACCTGAAGTGAGGTACTTAGAGTTTTAAAAAAAAATTAATTTTAAGCAATATGCCGGCAACAATCGGTTAAAATTAAAAAAACGCCAAAATTTTAAAATTTGAGCCGTCAAAATTTTTTTAAGGAATTTTTTTTTTTTTAAATTCGAATTCAGACCCTCAAAAAAATAATTTCTTAATGAAATAGAGAAAAAAAATTTATGCAATAATGGTTTGAGTATGTGAAAACACTTTTTAACTCCTAATTGTGTTATTGAACTGGTGGAGTACAAAATTAACTAATAGACCTAATGAACCAAAACATATATCGAACTAACAGACCTAACGAACTAACCAACAAGGGTTTGAGTTCGTAGATTTTTGCATTTTGCTACTTTGTTGTGCATGAACAATAAAATGGTGGAGAACAAAATGAACTAAAAGCCTTTATCAACTTAAAGATACAATGAACAAATGTATCTAACAACATAAGAGACCTAACGAACTAACAACATGAACAAGTTCACGAAACGAACTGCACGAGGAAACGAACTAAATGAACTAAACGAACAATGGATGCATTAAATGAACTAAAAGACGAAAAATTTACGAAACGTCGGGAAAATATTGACTTTTTGAGCAATACAAAGTTTTGGTATGTATAAAATTTTTTCATGAAATTTTTGTATCTTTTTCAAAAAACGCTTCATAATTTTTCTTCAAAAAATTACATGAAAATGAAAACATTAATGGTATTCCCTTAACGATCAAAATTTCCCATTTCGTAAACTCGTAAAATTCCGAGTCTCTGTTAAAGGAACGCACCTTTAGACATCTGATAAATTTGTCATGCATATTTGTCATCATGCCGTAACAAATCGACCGAAAATTTGTTCGTATAATCTGTTTGCTCTAGGTTTCTGAAATGGGAATAATTGAGTTAGCTGCCTACTGCCTACTTACTAAGTTAGCTGTCTACTCCAAACTTTTCCGGCTATCTTTAGCCTCATCCAATACCAATTGCAGCAGTTTTACTGTCTGACAGAGCACCTAACGATGTGTCGAAGTGTTTATTTTCCGTTTTCAAGCACTGCCACTATCCACTTCTATGCTTGCCAATTGGGATGAATTAAGCGCCAAAATAAATAATAAAACACACCACGCACTTTTTGATAGTTTGACAGCTGAAAGTTTAACCAAACTTTTTTACATTGTTTAAGCACTGAAATTGTAGCTTAAACATCGTAAAAAAATCGCCATACAAAATATTTCCATCATTTCCCATTTTCTTAAAATTAAGCAGTTTACGAGGTTTAAGCTGTTTCCGAGGCGTTAAGGGAATACCATTATTAATGATGCAATTAGAAATATAGTAAAAGTATAAGCAATTTGAATACAGAAAATCTTCATCATTCTTTTGCCGTTCTATAGTAAAAGCCTAAGTGCTTTGTAATGGTTAGTTGAATTATTGAATAATTCGTTAGTTACAAAACGGCTTAAAATATGCAAATTTATTAAAAAAATTTTTAAAAAATCAAAAACAGCTTGATTAGCAACGAAATTCGAAAAAATTTTTCTTTTGGGACACATTAATTATCACGTCCGTAATGATTTTGATTTTGTCTATCGTTAGTCCAATTCTTGACAGCACATCAGCTTTGTTATTCCCTTCTACACTGAGAAAACAATTTCTTTGTATCAATCAAGATTATGTTATAATTAACCAACATCATACTCGACTATGGCGAAATAAATATTTGGTTATTGGAAAGAAATTATTTATATCTGATTAAGACATGAAAAATAATAACGAAAATAATTACGAATTATTACGAATGAAAATAAAATAAATAATGCTAACGCTGGGAATCGAACTAACGACCCATAGTAAAAGAGTCGAATGTTCTTATTCTGTGCTGTACTTCTACCTGCTTGATGAGCAACAAAATGCAAACAATAACCAAGAATCGAATATTTCAGGTTAATTAGCATTAACGGAGATTTGATAATTATAAGCAAAACCATGTTTTATCTGAACACTCATGATATTGTATATGAAGAAAATAAGAGTTATTTGTATAAACCTTATACTAGAGTGAAACTTCCCTAACTCGAAACGTCGAGGGACCAGAATTTCACTTCGAGTTACCGGAAAATTCGAGTTATAGAGATAACAAACTAAGAAAAATGCATCGAGAAATCACGAATCACTGTATATTGATTGATACATATGTATGTATATCATTCAAATAAATTTCTGCAATGAAACAAAACTATTTTCTCTGTGTACAAATGCTCAAAATTGAATGTTCTTTTCTTTTTTAATTATCGACACATGTTAATAACAAGTCAAGTTTTTTTCAGTAACAGACCAATTGAAACAAATTGTATACACAGTAAAAAATATGAGGATAAATTTTATACTATATCGTATAAATATAAATCCTTACCAAATATGCTATAAAATGTATACCATAAAATCGTATAAACAAAATTTATACAAAGTTTGTATAGATTTTATACGAAAAGTGTATAAAATTTATTTACATTTTTATAAGCAAAAGTATAAAATCTTTTTAAACCTATGTGTTACATTTAAAGTCATAACTCAGGATTAATATCTAGATTTCATTTTTTTTTTTTTAAATATATTTTCAAAAACAAATCACAAAATTTGCATGTTCGATCATGTTGGCAGAGCTTTCAATTCAAGCGCAATATTTTTGTCTTATTATGTGTTTACAAAAAAAAATAAGCAACATATTATTTGAGCATAACATGATGACTGACTGAAGAACAAACGCAAGCTGATTGTCTGCTAGCATCGCTGAAGTTCGGTAGCTTCGCAAACTAGACTTTTCCGTGAAAGCCGAGTGGCTCCCTGACGTTTTCGTGTGTATAACTGGAATATATATATATGATATTTATAAATTTATGGTATAAAAATGATACTATTTTGGAGTAAAATAGTTGTTTGAATGGAAATACAAGTTTTATACTATAGAGTGGGATAAAACTTATAATAAATTTATAACTAACTACAGTAATGTTATAAAAAAGATAAAATTTACCCTCAAACTTTTTACTGTGTAGTGTTCTGTCAAGTATTGAATTCATTATTTCAGAAAATGGCCTTCTGAAAATAGAAATATTTTTCTATTACATTTTTGTTATAAAACTCAAACAATCAATATTTAAAGAACTATAATTATTATTGTTATCATTTAAAAAATTTAAGTGTGTCAAATTCACAATCAACTCATTTTTAAAAAAAATTAGTTACTTTTTAATAGAGCTTTCGAAATCACTTCAAATATAGCTACATTTCATAATTGAATATGCAAAAATAAATTCATTTTGTAGCAATGGCTTTATTGTTGAAGTCAACAGTATCTTTTGCTGTGCATTTGATATTAGTTTTGGTGATTATTATAATATTCCTAAAAACATGTAACTCCAAAAGACAGCCGGTAAGAATTTTAATATAATTTCGAAAATATTTAGTTTTCATATGTACATATTTATATTATTTTCTTGTTAAATCTGTTTTAAGTTTTCAGCGAAAAATAAAAATTTTATTGTAGTATCATCTATACGCTGCGATACTTTTGATCAAAACTATATTAAAGTAAACCAATGTATCTTAAAGGCAGTAAATCGCACACATAAATATTTTCTTGCTAGCGCTGTACTGTTAAAATCATGGGAAAAACCGATTATGGTAGGTACATATTGAACTACATACATTATTGAAAACTTTAACTCAAGTTAAATTTTGTATATGAAGCTACACTTTCGTGTTTTGAAGCGAGCTAATGGCGGTTTCAAGCCTTTTGGAATCGATGTCACTTTAGAAGGCTGTAAATATATGGAAGGCAAGAAGAATCCAGCTATTGACTGGTTTTTCGAAATGAATTTCAAACATTCCAATATCAATCATACCTGTCCGTATGTTGAAAAGGTTCACCAATCTGTGATTGACATAATTCAGTTGTAAATTAACACATATTTTTCAACAGTATAATGTGGTCTTCAATGTTCCTGTGAAACAACTGCAGTATCCTTCAGTTTTTCCTGATGGCATTTATCGTTTTGACTTTGAATTTAGCACTGAAGGGAAGGTGCGTGTAGGAGTTTATACTGTCTTGGAATTAAAGGAATTATAATAATATTATATGTGAGTTAATAACCGTCAAGTATTAATCTTAATGAAATGTTAACTTCTTTTAATGATATTTAATGTTGCTTTATGTTGAGCTCTTCAAGAAAAAAAAAAAAAAAAAAAAAAAAAAAATAAGTCATGTTGCTTTGTTCGCTAAAAACAACTGTTTTATATATCAGATGTGTAAAGGGTAGATACTAAAGAGCTGCACAAAATATTCTATTTATCACAGCACACTATTGCACACAACTCTAGTGCAGTGTATTTCAGTGTAAGATTGATTCGAAATAAAATTGTTCTGAATGAACGCTTTTCGCTAAATTATGTATGTACTCATTACATAAAATTATGCATTTTAAATATGTTATGAGTAAATTATGTGTGTACTCATTGCATAAAATAATATACTCCAAATATGTAAAAATTATGTATGAGTAAATTATGAGTAAATGTAAATTAATGTAAATCATAAAATCTACAAGATTTCTTCTTAAAACGTATTTTGAACAAGGGGCATGAAAGACGAAAGAGGAGAGGTATTTTTAAGAAAAAAATCATTAGATATCTTCCTTATTTCTTCTAAAATCAATATTTTCAAGACTTTTCAAAAACAACTTGCATAAAACACGAAAGAGAAGAGGTATTTTTTAAGAAAAATCTTCTTGTTTTTCAACAAAAATCTTCTTAAATTTATTAAAAGAAGATATCTGCTTACCCAATAGGCAATTTAGCTAGCGCTCTTCAAACGAAGGCCTGCATTGACAGCTACTTTTGAAGACCAAACACATCATTTCCTCGTAGCTCTTATGAGCTCTTCTTGAAGGCCTTCTTTTTCTGGACAAAAGGCAGCACAACAAACTTTTTTCCCTTCAAAGACAAAATATATATCAGTTCAAAAATATGACATAATAATGGCCCTTCTTACTTCTGTATCAAAGTTTATAGATTGAAATTAATCTGAAATTAATCTGAATTAATCTGATGAAATCATAGAAATTATAAAAAAAAGATAAGGGTTTAAAAGAAAACAAGTAAAGAAAGTCTAAAGTCGGTCTAGGCCGACTATTAAATACCCTAAACCCACTTTTCAAAAACAAAAAAATTTGTATTGTAAATGGGCGTGTCCGTGGGCTAATGAAGCCTATATTTTATGTGCATTTAAATGTTGATGAAAAATGTACACATACCAAGTTTTATTCCTGTAGTTCACAGTTAATGCCTTTATTGTGCTTTCGCTATGGGAGGTGGGCGAGTTTTTGGACGGATTACTCCCAATTTTTGAACACACCTTTGTTTTGTTATAAAATACATACATACCAAATTTAATTTCTCTATGACAAACATAACCTTATTTATTGAGTTTTCAACTTTTTGGGTTATATGGGAGGTAGGCGTGTCCGTAGGCGGATGACGTCCATTTTTCAAAACCATCTTTGTCTTGTCATAAAAAACATATGTGCCAAATTTTAGCTCTGTAGGTTAAACAAAGGCTTATTTATTGCGTTTTCAATTTTTGGGTTATATGGGAGGTGGGCGTGTCCATGAACGGATGACGTCCATTTTTCGAAGACATCTTTGTGTTTGTATAAAACACATACATATCAAATTTTATTATTGTAGGCTAAATATGAGCTGAGTTATGCAGTTTTCAATTTTTGCGTTGTATGGTAGGTAGGCGTGTCCGTGGGCGGATGATGTCCATTTTTCGAAGACATCTTTGTGTTGGTATAAAACACATACATATCAAATTTTATTGTTGTAGGTTAACTATGAGCTGAGTTATGCAGTTTTCAATTTTCGCGTTGTATGGGAGGTAGGCGTGGCCGTGGGCGGATGATGTCCATTTTTCAAAACCATCTTTGGTTTGTTATAAATATTATACCTGCCACATTTGATCTCTGTAGGTTAAACAGAGACTTATTTATTGCATTTTCAATTTTTGGGTTGTATGGGAGGTGGGCGTGTCCGTGGGCGGACGACACCCATTTTTCAAAAACATCTTTATGTTGATATCAAACACATACACACCAAATTTGATTGTTGTAGGTTAATTATGAGCTGAGTTATGCAGTTTTACATTTTTGCATTGTATGGGAGGTAGGCGTGTCCGTGGGCGGATTCCAAAAATATTCAATAGTGCAGATTCTTGGGTCCATGTGACTATGTGTACCAAGTTTCATCCAATTATCTCAACTGCTTCTTCTTATCCTGTGTATACGGACAACACACAGACGGACGGACGGACGGACGGACGGACATAGATAGCTTGACTCACGTGGTGACGCTGATCAAGAATATATATACTTTTCTATACCGGACTTGCTTCGTTCTATGCGTTACAAACGTTTGCACAAAGTTAATATACCCTGACCTTTCAGGTTTAGGGTATAAAAATATGTTTTTCAATGCTTTTTGTTCACCCCTTGTTTTAGCCATTCTTAAGAAGTGCTTCTATCAGGCCTATTTTGAGCTATCAAAAAAAGCTTAAAAATAAAGTATACTTGGATATGAGTGTGGAAGCACTTCGATATCCATATGAAGGCCTGCTAGTAGCGCTTCGAAGTGCTGCAATTGCCGACTGGGTAATTTTTTCTAAAATCCATATTTTCAAGACTTTTCAAAAACAACGGGCATAAAAGACGAAAGAGAAGAGGTATGTTTTGAGAAGAAATCTTCTTGATTTTCAACAAAAATCTTCTTAAATTTATTGAATAAGATCCATATTTTCAAAATTTTTCAAAAACATGGGGCATGAAAGTCGAAAGAGAAGAGGTTTTTTAAAAAGAAATCTTCTTGTTTTTCAGCATAAATCTTCTTAAACTTATTTAGAAAGATTTCTTCTAAAATTCATATTTTCAAGACTTTTTTTCAAGTCCTAGACTTCGTGTATCGTTTATTCGTTATATCTTATTTATTTATTCAATATTGTGAAGAAAAGCATATCATGTAGAAAACTCTTTAGCTTCATGACATTCCTTCCGAAAAAAACTCAAGAAGAAAACCTAGTAGCTTTATGAGATTTCTTCTTAAACATAATCAAGAAGAAAACCTAGTACCTGTATGAGATTTCTTCTTAAATTAATTAAAGAAGACATAGCCAATAAGTTTAAGACTAACATCTTCTTGGGTAAAAACCATAAAGAAATGTGTTTAACTTTGTTCCACATTATTAGGTTTTTATTTGGCGATTTTTCTGTGTGCACACATAGTAGCTGTATCGAAAATCTTTAGAACATAATCTTTTATTGTTCTTAATATCATAAAAAAATTTAGTATACATATCATCAACCTAATTCTAATACTACGTAAGTCAAAATAATCTACTGTTCAAGAGGCGAAGAAAACTAATTCTTCCACCACTTATTGAATCCTGATTTAAGACTCGACTGTAAAAGCAGTAAAGAGCTTTTTTGAAGAAGAATACGTTAGCCACGTCCTCAAAGTTTTTTCTTTATTTGGCAGAGTACGAATAAACCAATCCGTCGTTAGTTTTCTGTTCCGACCTTTTGTAAATTCACCGTCACGAAGAGTTTCACCAAAGTCGCTATTTAGATTTGGAACCGCTGATGCATCTTGTTGAACAAGTAGGATTCGTGTGTCATATTTAATAGTTACAGGCCAAAGACCAATATCTTTCAAGTTAGTAGCTAAAAAATTTTGTATGTCTTACTCTTTATCGCTGGCTGGCCTAGATTTATTCTTTTTGTGAACGGCGGCTTCACTCTCTTTAACTCGCTTCATCTGGAAAGCCGAAGGAAAATGAGAAAAAAAACTTACACAATTTGACTTGGCTACGTTAAATATTTTTACAAGGTGGCGCAAAATGAACTATCCTATCGGGAGATGTTATCACCGGCAATCTTTTGGAAAGTCATTGAAAATCGATAAAACGCAAAAATGTGTGTCAACGCTTGCGCAGTCCCTTGAAGAATATCATCTTTTCCACATAACAAAAAAAATTGTAAATGTTCAAATGAAGACTTTCATCACTCAATACCATTTTTTTTATTTACTTATAAAAAATATTCAAAAACAAAATTGCATGATTAATTTTGCGACACCTTCTTCTTCACACTCTTAATCGCTGGCTGAGGATTCATCTGAATTTATATTCATCTCATATGAACAGTTTTCTGTTAGGGAAACTTCTGCAGAAACACTTTTTGAACTATGTTCTCGATTGAGGTATTTTAGTAAAGAACCTTCAATAATTTGAAGTTATTTAAAATGTTATTTTATTTTAGACATGTTTATTTTGTAAAATGCTTAATTTAGCTTCAGTGCCGCCCCTATAATAATGCCGCCCGGGGCGAACCGCCCCCCCCCCCCTCCCCCATCACGGTACGTGGCTGGTGATAGATAATGTTTTGGCACGTTATCTTGTTGAATAAATATGGTTTCCCAGTAAACTCCAACTTTTCAATACTGGCAACGAAATTCTTCTTGTAAATTCACGATAAAAAAGGATTATAGACACAAAAAACAAGTATGCCAACATTTTTATTGTTACAAATCAAAACTGCAATGCAAACTCAATAACAAATCCAAAATAGGTTAACAATTAATATAATTATATCTCCTTCAATGAAACGAAAGCAGAAACTATTATTCGCATCTTGCCTGCAGAACCAAATTCAAAGTCAAAACGATAATCGCCTTCCGGAAAAACTGAAGGATATTGCACTTGATTCACAGGAATATTGAAGATCACATCTTCCTGGCGAAATATTTTTAATAATTAACACTTGAATAATGTCAGTCAGGCAGATTGGTTAACCTTTTCAACAAACGGACAGGAGTGGTTGATATTTGAGTATCGGAAAGTCAAATCGAAAAACCAATCTACAGCTGGATTCTTCTTGCCATCCAGATAAGCGCAACCCTCTAAAGATACATCGATTCCAAAGGGCTTGTAACCGCCATTAGCTCTCTTCATGACACGAAAATGTATCTTCATATAAAAAATATTCAACTGTTGTAGCAACAATTAATATAGTTCACTCAATTGATTGATAAGTACCAATATGGGTTTGCTCCAAGTTTTAAGCGCTCGAGCACTTGCTTTTACATATTTATGCGTACGATTTACTGCCTTTAAGATACATTTGGTAACAACTGCATAGTTTTGATCATACATGTTGCAACGCAATGATGTCATTACTATAAAATTTTTTCCTTTCCTTGATAACTACAAAAATATTTGTAAATTAGAAAATAAAATTAATGCATAAAAACAACGTATATTTGCCAAAATTAGATGAAAACTGTCTAAATTTTCTTACCGATAATGCATTGCAGTTGCATGTCTCTTTTAATTTTTGTATAATCAGCAATATTACTAACGATTGGATAGCAAAAGTTAGTAATAACTTGAACATTGTAGTCATTGTTGCAAAATGAAGTTATTTTCGCAAATAAAATATTGCTATGATCCCATTTGATACAATATTCCAAGCTTAATTAGTGCAAAATAATAGCTGATAAGATGAACAGATTTTGATTTTGTGTAGCAATTTTTTTTTTTTTTTTTTTTTTTTTTTTTTTTGCAGATCACATTTAATGTTAAGTGAAGCGGTTTGATACTGTACGAGCGAGATTTTCTACCATGTTGTACAAGTAATTAGTGCTGATATTAAAAAATATTCCTGTGTTGCTTCTGCACAGAGATGAATTGAGATAAATCATGCTCAAAAATTTTGTAAACTGAAATCAGCTCAAAAACTTCAAGGTTGGTGTAAGAAAAATTTAACTGGTAGTTTGAGTTTTTTGACGAATGGTTTAAGCAGGGAGATTACTTATTCATACAAATTGCTTTAAAAGAACTCATACTTACGTTTTTCCAATCACGTATTCTTTTTTAGGCATAGTAGCCAACGAACAATTATTAGTTAAAGAATTTACATGTAAACGTCTAGTTTTAGTTATATTTGCACATATCTTCATACAACATAAATGATAAAAAGTATATATTACAAACAAAAAATCAAAAATTTTCAATTTTTTCTTTATCTTACCGCTTTAGTCGCCAGCAGTAATCTCCTAATATAGTGACATCACAACGACCTTGAAACCGTTCTTCAAGCCTTTTTATGTGCTTATGAAAACGCTCCCTTCGTTCATCACACACTGCTCCAAGATTTGAAGGGAAATAGAAAAATATGAATGAAGAAAATGAATCGATATTTTTATATGCAATTAACAAATTGTTCACCAAGAACTCCACGTTATCGGCTCTGTGATTATCTAAAAAACCTTTACTCACAGTTTTAAGCATAGTCCAGACGCATAGTTCTTTGTCATTGAGTTTTTTTATCGAAGTTTTGGTTTTTCATTAGTACACTTAGGAAAAAAAAATTCTGTTTTATCAAACAAATCATGGGTTAAAATAACAGATTTCACTGTTAAATACCATCCAACAAATGAAACTTTCAAATCAACAGTCGGTTGACTGTTAGTCTATGGAACACGAAACCCGTATAAAAACTTATTTATTGAAATTTTATCACTGGTTTGAAAGTTCATGTATGGCCGAGTGTGCTAACGTGTGCGTCTAGTACTCGAGTGTCCACGGTTCACATCGGAATCCGGCAATGCCACTAAAATTTTTTTTTTTATTTAAAATTTAAAATAAAAAATTAAATTTTCAATTTTTTTTGTTTTGCAAGATTGTAAGCATTTTATTTTGAAGGTTATTTTTGACCAAACAATTATTGAAACAGAATTATTATTATTTCAATTATTAAATTATAATTTATGATACTTACACAGCTAGGGTTCGAACCCACGTCTCTCGCATGACAGTCTAGTGCACATCCACTGAGCTACTGGCAACGTTATTATAAATATAGCAAAACACATATAAAAGCTATTGCTTAGAAAAAATTGACAATTCAATATAAGCACAAAAATATTTCAACAGATGATTTTAACAGCACAAAAATACTTTGAAACGTTCATTCAACAAAGAAAATTATTTACTTAAACGCAAATCATTCAATCGAACAGTGTTTTGAAATAACAGCGGCCGACTGTTAATATTACAGTTGATATTTTTCTGAGTGTAGGCGTATTTCTGGAAAAATAAAAATTTTTTTTTTAACTTTGCGTCACTTAATTTTGGAAAAATAGACATTCAATATAAAAACCATTTAATAGCACTAAAACTTCTAACCTTTGTAACTTTATTGTAGCGAACAAAACAAATTAATTCTCTCGCAATAGTTTATTGATTTTTTATGAAGTTTATTCAAACAATAATTTAAATCGAAATTATGGGGTATCTAGAGCAAAAAAATAAAAATCTACTTGAAGATGACCTCTGACACCATCGACAGCAAAGAACACGATGTAGTATTCTTTCAGACCTATCCAACGATATGCTGCACTTCATGATCGGACTTAAAACTGCTAAAGTTATGAAGACCATTTTGGCTGTTTTTTGGGACATCAAAAAAAAAAAAATGTTTATAGTGCTGAAACACTTTCGATGAAAACTTTCATTTTAGGAGGTGTCTTTTTATATTCATTTTTTCTCCCATATAAAGTGACCAGGCGCGGATACAAGGGGGGGGTAAAGGGGGTAATTACCCCCCCCAAGAACTTTCAAATACTTTTTTTTTAATACTTTATTTGGAGAAATTAATTACGCCCACTGCTTAAGGGTACTTTTATGTATACATAAGCGATTCTGAAGGCGTGTTTTGAAAGAATACTAAAAAAAAATGGTCAGAGACATTGTTAAACTCTAGTTTTTTTATTGATTTCAACAATTATTACAGTATATAAAAAAATTTTGTTTATTTTTGTTTTGTGACATCATTTGCGTGTAGATGACGTTTTTATGAAGCGATGCGAGAAGAGTATGACCATTTTGCTTGTAGAATCACATGATCTGTAGTCATCTGCAAAAACCAAAATATTATTATGTGTAAAGCAAACACTTACGTCAAGGTAGTAACTTCGCTTTTTTCTAAAAATGAGCTTGAAAATAAAGTAACAGATCGTTATGTTCTCAAATTAACAGCCATTTTTTAAACAATCAACTTTAAAGACGCGTTATTTTCTTACAAACAAAAAACTTGAAGTCACTACCTCAGCGTAAGTGTTTGCTTTATAAAAAATATATTTTTGCAAGACATTAACGATTAGTTTAAAAATGCCATTTATATGAAATCATTGAGCAAGCAACATTGATTTTGATTTGTTATGAGCGCAATTAAGATTTTGGCTATGCAGACCAAAGTTGCCACTTAAAATATTTTATTCTTCTAAATTTTTACTGAAAACCATCCAAACTTTTTTGCAACCTATGTGCCAACGAATTTTACCATAAAAAACAATACGTGCATTGTACTTTCAGTTTTCACTTTATAAATTTACAAAAAAAAAATTCAAACAATGTAAAATCCAATAGTTTGTTTTACTTCAATTATTTCATAATCAGTTAAATTATTACTTAGAAATATTTCAGCTATATTCAGTCCTAATGAAAATATTTTATACATCTGTAATACTTTTTGTCATATATGATATAAAGGGTGTTTTTTATAAGGTTTTTTTTCAGTATGGATTACTCTATTGTCTGACAGTTGTTTTGACAGTTTAAAGTAAGGTTTCTACTCAGTATTGTTTGGTAAATCATCATGAATAGGTTAACTCCAGAACAACGCTTCCAAATCGTGGAAATTTATTTTCAAAAACAGTGTTCAATTAAAAATGTTTCGCGAATTTTATGGTGCACAAAATCGTCCGTCTGAGACCACCATAAAGAACGTAATTACCAAATTTTGGTCTACATTCACTCTTTTGGATTCCAAGCCACCGAGAAGAATGAGAAGAGTGCGTACAGAAGAAAATATTGCTGTCGTTGAGTCCAGTGTCGAAGAAAACGTTAATTTATCGATTTGTCTCTGAAAATGAGGAAGGAAGACGCGTTACCGTGAATAGAAATCGATACAGAACCATGATTAATGAATTTTTGCTGCCAAATCTTCAAGATATGGATGTTGAAATACGTCCTCAAAGACTTTTGGGTCGAAAAGTGGACTTCCAGAATGCCCTTTGTGCCAAATAGTCGTGGTGGCCATATGCCCGAAATTATATTTAAATGTTAAATGCCAAGAAATTATCTACCAAATAAAAATTTTTTGGCTATTTCATAATTTGGCATGTGTTTTATTTAAATTTCAAATCAGCAAGCTCTTAAAAAAACACCCTTTATAACAGGGTTGTTTTGAAGTGAATTAATGTCAGGTTAAAGTTGCTTAAATTGTATCAACTGCGCAAATAATTTGTTGCATACAATTATTTTTGTTTGAGTTAATTCTAAATTGTTTGGAATTCTGAATTTTTCAAGCCTACCTTGACTTACTTTTTATATAAATAGGCGCAGGGAAAACAGTTAAGAACCATTTTCTCCCGTGTTTTTCAACCGATTTTGATAATTCTGTTTTTAAATGAATTAGAGTGCGGAGAACGAGTGCACCGACTATTTTATACAACTATAAATAAACAAACAAAAATTGGGCAATTTGCGACCCCAGGGCGGTATTAGTAATTATAATTGAAACAAACCAAATTACCACAACCGACTTTCATGAAATAAAACTGCCACTTTTAGTCCACTTTTAGTAAGGAACTAATTCAAATTCAATTATTTCATTAACTTAAAATTTGGCAGTGTAAATAGGAGAGCGAAACTAATGTTAATGATATTAACGCCGTTTTTACTCTTTGTAATAATGACATTTTTCCACTAATTTCTAAAACGTTTGCTATCTTTACCACGCTTCCTATCGGTGTAGAAACAGCTGAGCGAAGTTTTTCTATACTTCGACGATTAAAAATATGGTTTCGTTCGAATTGAGAACGATTGAATGGACTCTCGTTCTTGCATATACTTAGAGACATTTAAATAAATTATAACGAAGTTATTGATAATTTTGCGATGATTTTGTCATATGATTTTGTCAGTAACAAAATTAAGCTTTATGAAAGGTGCAGAGATCTTGATAAACAATCCCGAATGAATTTTGCCTGCTGAATTCAAATATGGACTCCATTTTTGGGAAAAATGAAAAAAAATATGTTCCGCACCTAAGTTTGCAAAGCCCCGCCAGATTTTTTCTCTCGTGGGGTAGAACTTTCATCTCTATATAGTGCTATATAAGAATTATTTTCAGTGTTTCACTGTGTAACGTATGGTGAATGAAATCCGAACACATTTTACATGAAGAAATACTAGACCTTTTAATTTTTGCACATTCAATAACAATATATTAAACAATTTCGAAGATATCGACATTCAACGACAAAAAATTTCAGAATTTTACGTGGGCAGCTCTTGTTAGATTTCGAGTTTTTATTTACTTTTCGCTGAGATATTATTCCAGAAAAAGGGAGAAATAAATAAATACGGAAATGTGCGTGTATGTGTCTGGGAAAAATGCTTCTTAAACAATTCAATAATTTCAATTCAAAAAAGTACAATTTGTCTATTTGTAAAAAGGCAAAATTTTCTCAAATCGAAAATGTGTGTCTTTGATAATTTACCCCCCCCCCCAAGATTTTTTCCAGATCCGCCCCTGAAAGTGACCCATTCTAATATACACTCCACGTCAGCAGAATAGGTTCACTGCTGCAATGAAATAAAAATGATTTTTTCTCACAAAAAAAGCATAACAGAAAACTTATTGATGTTGTATTTTCTTAATTGTTTTATTATGAAAAGTTATGCAAAGGGAAATTGTAAATAAAAGTACCGTTAATTTTCTGTTGTTGTTTTAGCTTTGTCATTATGAAATCATGAACTTTTTGATGCGCCATTAGAATATCTTCACAATAAATATCTTCCGTTTTTGTTACAGTTCCATAAAAATTGGTATTAATAAAAATTTATAAAAGTAGTTAGAATATATTGTGGCAAAATCGAACGCGGAAAAGCTTAAAATACGAAGAAAATAGTTAAAATTTAGGTTTACAAGAAACAAAACCTAAGTATTAAAGAAAAGAAAATGGAAAATAAATAAAGTAAAATAAATACCAGAAATAACATTACCAGAAGAAGAAATAACATTATATACATAATTGTAATATAAAATAGCATAATATATAATAGTATAATAATAATAAATAATAGGATAATAAAATAATACATTCCTTGTACAATTGGGGTTTGTTATATTTATGATATATGTTTATTTATGATAATGATAAGAAGAAGAAACCAAACAGCAAGGCAAAAGAATTGTTATTTAGGTTTTTTTGTTGTTGTTGCTTTCTTTTAGGAAATAATAGCGAAATGCAAAAAAACTAAACCAAAAACAAAATGTATGCACAAAAATGTAAGTGAAAAAATAAACTTGCTCACCTTCAAATGATAAATAGACCCACTTACATATTTTCAATCGAAATGGTACACCCCTCAAATGAGGGGTCTTCTATTTTACTGAAAAAAATTTTCATCCATTTTCTTGGAGCCGATTTCGAGTTATGAAGGATTAAAAAAAAAATCCTAATTTTTTGCACATTTTTTGCGTGAAAAACGACGATTTCTTATAAAATCACAAACAAAACATATACACGCAGAAAATTTATAACGCTGTCCCAAACAAACTCTGCTGGCAATACATTATTGTTTGGCACATATTGAGAACGCATGGGACTTTGCAGAAATACACCCTCTTACTCTCTATTTGCAGATATGATTTGCAAATTTATCTCTCTCTCGCTCTCTTAATTTACAATAACATAATGTTTGTGAGTGAACACTGTTTGTTTGCATGAAACAGTTACCCGAACATTATATTTTTGCACTTTCAAAAGGAATTGTTCAGATACAAACAAACATTGTTTGCATCATACAGTTATCCGAACATAATATTTTTGGACCTAAATAAGAAAATGTTCAGGTACAAACAAGCATTGTTTGCATCAATCAGTTACCAGAACATTACATTTTTGCACTACAAAAAGGAGTTGTTCAGGTACAAACAAACGTTGTTTGAATGAAACAGTTACACGAACATTACATTTTTGAACCTTAAAAAGGAATTGTTCAGATGCAAACAAACATTGTTGGCATCATCTGGTTATCCGAATATAATTGTATGGAAGAAAGTATTGCTTCTCGTGCTCAGAAATGTCGACAAATAGTTTGTCTTCACCAAAAGCAGCTTGAATAAGCATTTTCAAATATACTTTATTAAATCTTAATTTAAGCAATGAAATAATTAAAAAAGGATAAATTAATAACAAATTACTTACGTTTAAGAAATACACAGAATATAACCAGAACTAAAGAACACAACTCAGCTTCTCCAACAGAATTAACACTTTGGCAATGTATTTCCTTCAACAACATTGCCAAATTTCAAAGGACGCTGCAACGTTGCCAAACTTTTAAACTTTTGGTTAAAATTTCGAACATTTATTGTTTAGATGCAAACAAATTTTTTTTGAGGCTTAAATTTTTCTCATTTCTCTCAATTGTTGTAAATATTTTGCATTTAGATGCAAACAAATATTGTTTAGAGTCTGAAATAATAAGCATACTGCTCTCTTTTTTCTCTTTTAATGTTAAACAAAGTATGTTCGGATTCGAACAAGATTTATTTACAACAATATTTCCGAACATATTTCGTTTGTATCTGAACAAATTGCTGCTAAAACCAAAGAGTGAATAAACAAAAAGTTTGTTGAAACTAAACATAACATATTTTTATTGAACTTTTTCTGCAAACTCTCTCTCAATTTAGGTGTCACAAAGATATTATCTTCCAGTCTGAACAAATTTTTGATAATTTTAAATAGAACTTTATTTGCAACATCATCCACAAACATATTTTGTTTGCCTCCAAACAAGTTAAAAGCCTCGATTTTTCTCCGTGTACTATATTATGTATTATATTCTATTTTATCAATTTAGCTATAATCCAGACATTTGTAGTACAGACCGCGACAAAACGATAGCACCAATGCAAATTTTGTGTTTTTAGGAATTGTATTTATTAATAAAACTTTATTAAGTAACAGAAAAATAAACGATAATAAAAAATGATTGAATTAACAATTTTTCTTAAAAAAAAAATAAAAACAAGTATTTTTTTAAACAGAAAGAAAGAATTCGTGGTGCGACAAAACTATAGCACTTTTGTGCTCAAAACTTTTAAGGTTAAAATTTCACTTACTAATCTAATGGAACAAGATTAATAAAATGTTTTAGTAATGAGTTGAACCTCCATTTTTCTGAATCACTTCAGTCATACGGTTCGGCAATGTTTTAAATAGTTTTTTTATGTATTTTTGTGGCATTGCCTCCCAGTGAGCCAATATACTTTCTTTGAGTTCCTGAATTGTTGCAAACTGGTGATTTTCGGCATACACTTTTCTAGCCAAATTACCCCAACAATTTTCTATTATATTGAGATCAGGAGAACGAGCTGGCCATGGTAAAATATCGATGTTTTTGTCGCGGAAGAACTCTTTCACTACTTTCGCTGTATGAACAGCCGCGTTATCCTGTTGAAAAATCAGACCACCGCTTGTATAATTATGACATCTAGAAACAACTTCATTTCCAATTAAAGTCAAGTAGTCTGCGCTTTTCATTTTCGGGGGTACAAACTTTATTTCAGTCTTTCCACGGTAGCCAATTCCAGCCCATATCATCACACTGCCTCCTCCGTGTTGACGACAGCTTAAAACTTCTTCTTCCTTCCTGAGATCATGGTAATAGTATGACCACCCATCAGGGCCATCCAGGTTAAACTTTTTTTCGTCTGTAAAAAGCACTCGTCGCCAACGTTTTTTCCATTTAAGATAAGACTTTGCAAAATCCAGTCGAGATGATTTGTGTGTGGTGGTGAGGGGTGGCTTACGCTGCAATTTCTTACGTTTAATGTGCTCACTGTTTTTCAATATTCTCTGCACATTTCGTATATTAGTTTTGACCCCAGCTTTTTCAGCAATTTTTCGAGCAGTCAGGTGCGAATTGGAAGCTACGCGCAAAATAGCTCGCTTATCTCTATCAGAAACTGCCCTCGGCCGCCCACCAACACGATTCTGACCATAATTCTCCGGATTTTTTAACAAATTATAGATTTCCTTTTTACTCCTGTTTAAGTTTGTCGCAATCTCACTTATTTGCATACCATTTTTTTGCAAATTGAGAGCAACGTCGATTTCATTTCAAATTGCTGTTGTAAGCAATTTTCCACGTCCCATTTCAAACCGAATAAAGTAAACAAATTTTCGATATGTTAAAAACGCGCAAATCTAATACAAAATCTCGCAATTGTTTTCTCTCCCTTTGTCAATATTGAACTAGAATCAATTTAATCAAAAAGTGCTATCGTTTTGTCGCACTTCATTCCGTTGTTCGTACGGCTAACGGTTTTCTATGTTGACGATATTTCCAAACAACTCTCAAATTAAAAGAGCATGTTATCATTTTAACAGTTCCTCAAAAAAAAAAAGTGCTCCCTTTTATAGTTTGAACATAAAGTTTAAAAAAGTTTAAGTGCTATCGTTTTGTCGAGGTCTGTATATATGAACGTTTTTATAGCGATTTAAAGTTGGAAAAATGCATAAAGTTTGAGATGGTTTTGAAGAAAAAATAGAAAAGTTTGCACACAGAATAATAAAGAAATATAAAATTTGAAGTTTAATCTATTAAATGAAATTTGTTTGAAGCAAATCGGTCCTTTAGTTTCTTCACAATAGCCAATTTCGTGAAGCTCCAAAACTGCAATTCAAATTTTTCATACATGGTGCCCTAATATCGAAAGGTAAGACGTATTCTACGTCAAAAACATGAAAAGGTGCACTTGTTCGGCGGTATGAGCTGCAGATAAGAGAGCAATTATTCGATAAGACTCTAACGGCGACAAAAATAATGGAAAACGGCAGTCTTTCAACCGTGCGACGGCAAATTAATAATGCTCTGAACCTAACAAGATATAATATTAAGAAAAAACCACAACTTGACCCTAAACGGCAAGAAAATCGGTTGCATTTTTTTAAGAATCACATCATTTGGAAGAGAGAATGGCAGTAGGTGGTTTTCTCCGACGAAAAGAAGTTTAATTTAGATGAATCAGCTGATTTTAGCTATTACTTTCATAATTTGCGGAAGAAGAAACGATTTTTAACTCATCACCATAGCCATAGAGGTGTTATTGTTTGAGAGACTATACCCCCATATCATGTTTTGAAATTGTTGAGCTGAAGTTTCCAACAAGCAGAATAACGGAAAACTTGTATAAAATAATACTAGTAGAATAAGATTTCCCAAGGTTTCAAAATATGTTTGGACTCTTGGAAAGGATTTACCAACATAAAAACGCTCCTATTCATACGTCACGTACCGTTACAAGCTGGCTAAATGAAAAAAATTATTCAACAAATATAATGGATACTCTCCATACTCTCCGGACCTAAACATTATTGAAAAAGTTTTGGATTGGTTATTTTGGAATGTGTATGAATCTGGTAGACAGTTTGAAAACCAAGAGTCAGTCATTTCTTCCATTAAAGTGGCTTGGATTTAAATTTCCATGAACTACTTGAAGCAAATTTATGATTCAATTCCAAACCGGATTTTTCAAACTATATTAAGTAAAAAGAGTCGCACTCGTTATAAAAAATTATTAAATTTAACAAAAAAAATAAGTTCAGAAAAATAAAGAAGTTTATCACTTTTATTTCTCAAATGAAAGTGATGAACCTATTCTAATAACGCATGAAAAAGTGCATCATTTTGTTTTCGATCTTTTCATTAAATTTGACAGGTTGAGTTCATTGACTTAGTTTAAAAGAAGCCGAAGCAAATGCACTTTCCATTGGTGCCACTTTCGTCTCTGCCCGATATATAGTTTGCGAGCTACAGTCAGTTTAACTACTAATTTCAAATTAAAATTAAGATTTTTTAAAAATCGTGGTGACTATATAAAAAATAAAAAATGGTGACTATATTTCACGCTGAGCATATGCCCTTTCCATTAGTGCCACTCTCGTCACTGTCTGATATTTAGTTTGCTAGCTTAACTTTCGTCTCTGTTCGATGTATAGTTCGCAAACTACACTCGCTTGTGCTAAAAACAAAAATTAAAATTTTACGCCATCTATTGGGTAAAAGCATAAAACGAAATATGATCCAACTTGTTTTTTTTTCATAAGAGTTAAATCTAACCGGATCACAGATCCATTTCATTAAATTTGACAGTTTGAGTTCATTGACTGAGTTGAAAAGAGATTCATGACCTCTGGTTTCAAAATAGAATACTTAATAAAATAGAACAGTAGTGCATACATAAACCCAATACAAACCAATGCTTACAATGCTACCAAAGCGAATACAAGCGCAAACAACGAAACAAAAACAAAGAAAGCAGCAGGCACAGCAGATGATGATTGATTTTCTTATATAAAAACATGCATTTTTCTTCTTATATTTTACTATTATGTGACTTTAATATTATAGTGACAAAATCCAAAATTAGATACACATTCAGCGCAAGATATATCTCATATTTTAGTATATATATTATCTTTGAACGATAAGTATTAAAGGCTGTAGGTAAACCATAAAGTATTAGCCAAAAAGTTGCATGACCTTAAAAAAAATCTGTTAAAACGACGCCATACAAACCGCTCTGTAAGACATAATTCTACGTCAAAATCCTTTGTATATCATTGAAACAGCGAACCTATTCTGCTGACGTGAAGTGTATACTTTCTGTGAAAGGTACTCATGCGAGTTAATGGAGCAGTTAACATATAGTTAGTTCTACTAAAAAGTAAATAAATTTAAGTGTTAGCGTTTCTATTGTTTCAACGGTTGGTTTTAAAACTAATACGAGAAAAGAGAAAGAGAAATTTGCCATTTCAAGGACTTTGACTGAGCTTTTTGTGTTCAATTGTGAGGAAACAAATTTCAATTAATATGTTATTGGTTTATTGATTTATAAAAAATTTTATGGTTTCCAAATGATAATACAAATGGTTATATTAAATCGTTTTTGTTATCAAACTCAAACTATATTTTAAATAATCACCTCCATTGACACTTAACTCATCAAAAGCTATTTGGTTTTTTTGTGTTTGTTTTGTTTTTCATTGAGCTCTCATAATTATTCCAAATGGTTGCATTTCAATATTCTTTTCTCCAAAAAAAATTGCCATTATGTGGCCAAAATGAAAATGTTACAAAATACAATTTTTGAATTAAATTATTAATAGTATAATATTATAATGACATAATTAATAATAACAAAATAACTTAATATTATAATAATAAAAAGTATTAACATAACAAAAAAAAAAAAAAAAAAAAAACGGTCTGGCTGAGGATCGAACCAGGAGATCATTCAATTCATCAAATCAAATCGACAATCGCTTATAATTGTGTAATTCTGTGTTTACGAAAATTAAAAACATAGGAGTTTTAATTTAAAGCCAATGCTGGGCTAAAAATTAGTTCAGTTTTTGACGTAGCTTAAATTTAAAACCATTTAGGTCATTTAAAACCCTTAAACTTCTTTAAGTATTTGACGTGGTTTTAATATAATACAATTTCGCTGTCGTCATATAAACAATACAGGTTTGACTTCAATTAAGTCCAAGGTTTTTAAACGTGTAGTGTTGTGTGAGACCCAAACTCCTGGGCTTTTGCCGGCATACGATTCATTAAAAGCAACTGTCTACAGATTATACGCTTTCGCCTTATACAGTCCTCTTTTCCGCACTTCAAACAGCACATCGGTCTTAGGTCTGTGTTGCACTTTTATGAGCTATGAACAAAATATAATGACTATGATATGACCTAAAAGGTGTGGTCTAATTTATGATAGGATACTTGATAGTTCATAAGTTTGCTTTGACAATTACGGTATTAATAGTAGGGTATAAGAGGCAAAGTATGATTGATGTCTGAAAATCTGAAAAAATCTGGTAACACAACTCTTATATGATATACAGAAGTATATAAAAACACATCAAACGTGTTCTTAAATTGAGATCTTAAATGTCGATTGTAAGTCTAACTTGACTTATAGCATTGAATTCAGTATTTCATAAAATTTTACACTTTATATTAACAAAATATGTTTTTTGTTTTGCTATCAAAATTAAACTATATTTTAAATAACAACATCGATTCACAATAAACTCATTATTAAAAGCCAAGTGTTTATTTTTATATTTAAGTGAGCTCTTAAAATTATTCCAAATGATTTCATTTTAATATGTTTTTTTCGCAAAAATAAATTCATTTTGAAATAATGATCATAAAGTTGAAGTCATTGGCAACTTTTGCTGTTCAACTGGTATTAGTTTTTTTGATTCTAACAATATTATTGCAAAAAACATGCAACTGCAAAAGACCGCAGGTAACACAGAAATTTTCAATATTATTATGAAAAATTTGATTTTATCATATTTTCTTTTTAAAACTGTTTGAAGTTTTCAGCGACCAATAAAAATTTTATTGTGGTGACATCAATTCAATGTGAAATGTTTGATAAAGAGTACGGTAAAATCGACATATGTATCTTAAAGGCAATAAATCGCACTAATAAATATGTTCATGCAAGTGCTACAGTATTAAAAACTTGGAAAAAACCCTGTATGGTAAATAAAAATCAATTAAACTTCATAACCATTGCCAAATTATTTAAATTGTTTATATATAAAGATGCGATTTCGTATCATGAAGAGAGCTAGTGGCGGTTACAAGCCTTTCGGTATCGATACCACTTTTGAGGGATGTCAATATCTTGATGGTAAAAAGAATCCGGCTGTTGACTGGTTTTACGATAAATCTTTCCAACATTCGAATCTCAATCATTCCTGTCCTTATATTGAAAAGGTTTGGAACAATTTGTGTTCGAAAATATCAAATTGTTCTTATTCAATGTATTCAAGTTCAATTATTAAATTATTATTATTTTTCTTACAGGAGAATTTGCATTTTAAAGTTCCTGTTAGCCAACTGCAATATCCTTCAGTTTTTCCGGATGGCGATTATCGTGCTGATATTGAATTTGGTACTGCAGGCAAGATGCGTGCAGCTGCTCATATTTTCATATCAATTAAAGAGTTATAATTATTTAAGGATGTAAGGCATGCAAGTGAATTAAATGTTAACCTCTTTTAATGAGGAAAATAAAATAAATTTTGCTTAATTCGCCAAACACCTATTATATATTTCAGTTAGGTTAGTGTACCAGACAAGTTGCCTCAGAATTGAAACCATGGCATTTTCAAAATTCTTGAATTTTTATGACATTTTTTTTTAATTTTTTTGAAGTATTAAAGTATGATTTTCAAAATATTATCTAGCCATATTCTTAAGCTATATCACCTGCCCTTCCTGTCAACACTACGCTAGCTGGTCACCCGCTTCTTGTTCGGTACCGCAAAACGTGGCTTACCTCTATATCTAGAGGTTGTCCACTGTGCGCTACCTTTGACCCGTCCAGCAGCTTGCAGATCAGCCTCCGCAGATTTCCTATAGAATCCGCGACACCGGATTACCATTTCAGCATAATAATTCAATTCTTAAATGACAAAATTGCATCTAATATTTTCAAGGACTTAAAACTTCGAGTCAAAAGGGACTTTGTATACAGTACTATCAGAAGGTATAATGAGACCTTCTCCATTATTAGTGATAGAAAGAGATTCGTAAATACAGTACTATCAGAAGGTATAATGAGACCTTCTCCATTATTAGTGATAGAAAGAGATTCGTAAATCTCTAAATCGATAAATGTCCGTTGAGATTTATTGATAAAAAAGAGCCAAAGTTAATGCGGAATATTACAAAACTGAAGATTTGGAGAAGCTTACAAAAATCTCGAAGTTTTATATGGAGATGACTACTCCATATATGTTCCAATCGGATGGTGCTCCAGCACACAGCGCCAAAGTTGTTCAAGCCTAGTGCAGCAACAATATGACTCGTGGTTTGAGTTTTTAGAATGACTTAATATATGTATTAAATCTTTTTCAATTTAAAAAAAAAAAAAAACACTATTTATGTGATATATCAGATAAATCTGTAAGAAAAATTAAAAGTAAATCAGCAGAAAATTCAATCGGTTTTTGAGCATAAATACTGAATTCCTCAATATTGATTTGTAAATTCACTTTTGCAAACACATAAATGATGAAATAACGTCACACTCTGATCAGAAAATTGTTTACTTACTTTTTCGATCTTAACAACTTTTTTCTGCGAATCCACAAAATGAAAATTTTGTTCTTAAAATTTCCAAATTACATAAAAATAGCCTCTCAGCTACAGTACTTTCGAAGTTATAGCTGTAAATATGGTGCAACTTGTTTTTTTATAAATATTAAATAAATTAATGTTCACAAGAATTTAATTTTCTTTTATTCACTAAAATAATTTTGTTCTCTATATTTTTTGTACTAATGTCTCCAGGTCACTACATGACTCTTTATGTTATTCAAAAAACATAACATTAAAAGGTTGAAATTGTAATATTAAATAGTTTTTGTTATCAAACTCCAACTATAATTTAAATAAACACTTCCATAGACAATCAAGTCATCAAAAGCTGCTTGTTTTTTTTTTATTTTTAATTGAGCTCTCATTATTACTCCAAACGATTTTATTTACATTTTTTCTGCAAAAATAAATTCAATTTGCAACAATGGCTAGAAAGTTTAGGTCATGTGTAATTTTCACTGTTCACTTGTTAAAAGTTTTCTTGATTATTGCAATATTGCAAAAAACATGTAACTGCAAAAGACCACAGGTAACGCAGAAAATTCCAATATAATTATGAAAAATTTTATTTTATCATATTTTCTTTTTAAAACTATTTGAAGTTTTTAGTGACCAATAAAAATTTTATTGTGGTGACATCAATTATATGCGAAGTATATGATCAAGAGTATGTAAGAGTCGACAAATGTATCTTAAAGGCAATAAATCGCACTAATAAATATTTTTATGCAAATGGTACAGCATTAAAAAGTTGGAAAAAACCTTGTATGGTAAATAAAAATCAACTAAACTTCAGTACCATTGCCATATTATATAAATTGTTTATATAAAGATAAATTTTCGTGTCCTGAAGAGAGCTAATGGCGGTTACAAGCCTTTCGGTATCGATACCACTTTTGAGGGATGTCAATATCTCGATGGTAAGAAGAATCCGGCTGTTGACTGGTTTTACGACATATCTTTTCTACATTCGAATCTAAATCATTCCTGTCCTTATGTTGAAAAGGTGTGTAACAATTTGTATCCGAACATATTAAGTGTTCTTATTCAATGTATTCAAGTGAAATTATTAAATTATTTATACTTTTTCGATAGGAGAATGTGCTCTTTAAAGTTCCTGTAAGCCAACTGCAATATCCTTCAGTTTTTCCGGATGGCGACTATCGTGCTGATATTATATTTGGTACTGCAGGCAAGATGCGTATAGCTGTTCATATTTTCATATCAATTAAAGAAATATAATTAAAGTGAATGGAATGTTAACCTTTTTGAATGAGGAAAATTAAATAAATTTTGCTTAATTCGCCAAAAATCTTTTATATATTTCAGTAAGTTTGTGTACCAGACTTCCAATTTTTTCCAAAATTCTTTGATTTTTATGAAATTTTTTTTATTTTTTTTTATGTATTAAATCATGATTTTTCATCCATTGTCAAATTTGTAAAAATTCTACTCTTCATGTCAATATCTTGGGCGAATTTTAACGGTTTTTCAATTTTTCTAATTATTGCTTAAAGTTTGTTAAAATGAATTTTCTTAATATTGTCGTAGGTAATTTAGAGTGTATTTCAAACAAATGCTAAGAAAGAGAAAAACTCTCTCAAATTGAATGTTCTAAATTGGCAAACAAATATCTCTGCCAAATTTGAATAGATATTATTTATTTATTTTTTGTTTTTAAGGCTGATCAGTTAATTTAAAAAAAATTTATAAAAGTTTAACCGTTCCTTTTTGGTTTATATTTAAATTATACCTTTTTGAAGAGACCACAAAATTAAATTTTTTCTCAAAATATAAGGTAAAATTATTTTTGTTTTAAAAGGAGAAAAACTCAAATCAGAATACTTCTAAATCCGCTTTCAATTGAAGTGAGTTCACCAAACAACTGTTTAGTAACAAATTTATTGATTCTAGTATTCACTTTTGGGTCAAGTAAGTTGAAGATAGAATTGGATTAAAGAGTTCATGCAAAGGCTTTATTGCTTCTAAGAAACTGCTTAAATTGTCTGGATTCGTTCACAAATATCCAAAGAAGGAAGCGTCGTTTTTTATCTATGCATTTAAAAATTATGTATCGGCCTAATTCTAATATGACGTAAATCAACATTTTGAAAAGAATGGTTATTAGCAATATGGATAGGTTAAACAAAACTACACCTACGCCTTTATTTAGTTTTTTTACGTTTGTATTAAAAAAAGTGGCTATAGAGCGTTTAAAATAATATATTATAAATAGTACGAGTATGAACTTCATACATATAATGAAAAGCTTTTTCGCCTCCTAAATATTAGATAGTTTTGAATTACGTTTTATTAGAATTAGGCCGACGATTTGTATTTCCGAGCAAAATATTGAAATAAATTGACTGAAGTTGGTTTGAGGCACGACTTTATGTCGTAAACAAACCTACCAACCAAGGAACGACTAAAAGCCGTTAAAAAAGATTTGGCCGTCTTAATTGCTCTTGAGAATTTTTCATAGAGCGCAGCTATAAATAACTTAATAACTTAAATAATAATAAAAGAGACTTAACGAATAGTGCAACTGAAATAATAGCTTACTCCCTCCCCATAGTTTCACCACTTAGAACTAAGCTGAAAACTGAGGTACTTATTTTGTCTGTCGGGCAACTTTCCAGTTGAAAGCTCTAATTTCTTCATCAACTTGCTGGCGACTCTGTGTCGGGGATAACCCTTAATTTGATATCTTCCATATAACTTCCGAAAATCAATATTTTGGTCTTTATTGAAGGCGTAAGACGGTTTGAAAGCTGCAGTCCTTACATATATTGTTAGGAAAAGTATTGCAAAATTTTGAGTTATCTTAAAATTGCGATTTGATGTTGACTTTTTCATCAGAATAACATTGTTTTTTTTAATAACTGACATCCCTTGATATCAGTCTATCTAAAAATCTTGTTAAATAACAATTCAAAATAATTTGTTTTTAATTCTGGAAAGTAATTAATGTTCACAAATATTTAATTTATTTTGTTTTTTCAATAAAATAAATTAATTCTCTATATTTTTTATATGTACTGGTGTCTCTAAATCACTACATGACAGTTTATGTTAGTCAAAAAGCATAACATTAATAGCTTTAAATTGTCATATGAAATCGTTTTTGTTATCAAACTTAAACTATATTTTAAATAAACACTTTCATGGACAATCAACCCTTCCAAAACTATTTTTGTTATTAATTGAGCTCTCATAATTATACCAAATGATTTAATTTCTTATGTTTCTCCGCAAAAATAAATTCATATAGTAATAATGGCTACAAAGTTGAAGTCATTTGCAATTTTTGCTGTTCAATTTCTACTAGTTTTTTTGATTATAGCAGTATTGCAAAAAAAATGTAACTGCAAAAGACGACCAGTAAGAAAAGCATACAGTTTCAACGAAGTTGTGAAAAAACTGGTTTTATTCTATTTTTTTTTTAATCTATTTGAAGTTTTTAACTACAACTAAAAATTTTAAAAGGATAACAGGAATCACTTGCGAGAACTTTGATCAAGAATATGCAAAAATCCATACATGTATCTTAAAGGCAGTAAATCGCACTCATAAATATTTTCATGCAAGTGTTACAACGTTAAAAACTTGGAACAAACCCTGTATGGTAAATAAAACTCGATTTAATTTCTCGATTTAACAGTTAATAGCCACATGATTTAAATTGTTTATATATAAAGGTGCGATTTCGTATAATGAAGAGAGCTAATGGCGGTTACAAGCCTTTCGGTATCGATGCCACTTTTGAAGGATGTCAATATCTAGATGGTAAGAAGAATCCAATTGTTGACTGGTTCTACAATATAGCCTTCCTGCATTCGAATCTCAATCATTCCTGTCCGTACATTGAAGGGGTTTGTAGCAATTTGAAATCATTCAAGTGTATTCAAATGTTTTTTATTCAATGTATTCAAGTGAAATTATTCAATCATAAATAATATTTCGCCAGGAGTATTTGTTCTTCAAAGTTCCTTTGGATCAAATGCAATATCCTTCAGTATTTCCAGATGGCGAGTATCGTGCTGATATTATATTTGGTACTGCAGGCAAGATGCGTGTAGCTGTTCATTCTTTCATATCAATTAAGGAGATAATTGTTAATTAAGTATTTATGTAATTGAAATATTAACCTCTTTTAATGAGAAAAATACAAATAATTTTGCTTAGCCTGCTAAAAACTTATTATATATGTATTTCAGTTGATTCATTTCTCTGAATTGATTAGACTTCTTTTAATGGATTTTGATAGTAAAGCAATAAAATAAATGATTTTGAGTGTTTTGCGTGTTTTTTTAGAATTGCACGCACCATCAATTTTAATCGTTGATGTTTAATTTTTTCCAAGCCAGACCTGCTATCAAATGTTGCAACCCTTTTCCGAGCAAATGCGGGAGAAGTTTTGAATTTACTTGAGTGTCGTTTGAGCTGATTTGTTTATCATCCGATACGTCAGTTAGAGCCAGTAAGACACTATATTTATTTTTGCCTTTATAATTTTTTAGAAATTTTTTCTTTTGCTGCTTGTTGTGACCATGAATTTTTTTCAAGAATTTTTTAATCCAGTTATTATGTCAGTGACGATGACACAAACAGCGCTTAAAAACATTTTTTTTAAGTTTAATGTAGCCAAAAATTGTTTTCTTCTTATTTTTAACAAATTTAAACTATTTGGAGCGACTAAAGCTTTAAATGTTTAACCCTCAAATGAATGACCTCAGCAATTTTCTTCATTATTTTTTTCACTTTTGCGCCAATAACTCAATGAGCTGATTTCTGTATGTGTTGCCGCTGTGAGAAAACGAAAGCAATTTTCGCATCTTTATTTTGCACCGTCAAAAGTATCTGGATTGTTACATTCTCTTGCAACGCATTAGGCGGTATCATTACATCTATCTTGTGACGAAGCGTGAACCTAGAGGTTTCTTTTAATGAAGCTGCGTTCCAAATTTCAACAAGACTGGCGTTGATTTTGGTCAGGAAACCCGGTGATTTCCTCGTTGTTTGGTCCTTCTCCTTGATTCCACCGTAGGCGGGCTGTCAGTCTCATGTATGTTGGGCTGTTTGTTGCTTGGGCAACTTATGTTTCGCCTGTGTGGTCAGAAGGTATTTTGACGTCAGGGAGTAATTTTAAATGGATGAATGCCGGTGTGCTGTACGGACTCTATGGACGCCCTACAGTGTCACCAAATGCAGTTTCAGCGCTCGAAACTATAAAATATTATTAAAACTACTCTGTATCATACCATTCTGAATTTTCGGAAGGAAGAAAAACAAATAGAAAATGATGTCGTCAAATGATGTTAACGTTTGTTATAATTTATTTTATTTGAAGATTTAAACGTATAACCTTAAGCTTATGTATGGATTATTTTTATTTACTTTAATATCTATAAAAGTAATTGTAGCTTCTGGGTTGAACCTAGATGGCGAAGAGAAACGAAAATGTACTTTTTATTTCTATCAAAATATTATATAAACGTTGATTATTTGTTGGCTGCACCGCAGCAACGCACACGTATGATTATGATTATATGATTCGCATGTAGTTAATACTGAATAATGAATAAGTATTGAAAAAAGTGTCAGCTCCAAATATTTATAGGTAGTTGCGGTTGTGGTGACCGTGGCATGCATGTTAAATGTGTGGCTTAGCATGCTCAGAGCCCGGGTTCGATCCCCAGCCGCGGCGAAAAGTTTTTTTCAATAAAAAATTTTTCTGATCGGTCACCACCTCTCTGCAGACAATGGCAAACATCAGAGAGTTAATAATGCCATGCAAAGCTTCTTGAGAACATGAACTTTAGCCGTTCGGAGTCGGCATAAAACATGTAGGTCCATTTTTGGGTCAATTGTGTGCAAACTATTAATAACACACACAACAAAATTGATCATTAGAAGCTCGGTCAAAGTCCTTTCTAGGGCTGAAATGGCCAATTTGTTTTTTTTTTTTTTAGTTGCGGCAAACGCGATTTATTTAGTTGCAAATAATTAATTTCGTTTGCCATTAACGTAAGTTATTTTTAAATTGCAGCAACCGAAAAATTTCTTTTATTCAACTGAAAACTTCATTTATAGAAAAAAATCTCCATTTTTTATGACACACAAATTTGCAATTTTAAAAAATGCATTTTTCACTATATCTAATAAAAGCTCCTTGTAAGCGTGCTAGACTGTCATGCGGAAGACGTGGGTTCGAATCCTGGCTGTGTAAGGATAAAAAATATGAATTCAATTATTGAAATTATAATTCTGTTTCACTAACTGCTTATTGTTCTGTTTCACTTCTGTTTCACTTGCTTACAATCTAGAAAAAATTGTACATTTAATTTTTTACTTAAAAAACAATCGTTGGTGCTCTTGTCGGTGATTGAACCTAAGTCAATCGAGTTCTAAACTCGAACGCAAGCACACTTGGCTAAACTTCAACTCCAAAACAATGATAAAATTTCATTAAGTTCGTTGGTTCTTCGTTTCAAGTAAGATATATTTTTAAGTTGATGTCAACTGAATACTCGTTTGCGGCAAATACAGTTCGCAAACGAAGTAAAATTGGTGAAAAATTTTTTTGCGTGTAGTTTAGCTTGTCGACATAATATTATGTAGTTGTGTCGTGGAGCAATAAGTGAAAGTGTGATTAATGCATAGCTGCAAAATTTCGATTATGATTAGTAATCAATTAGATTATTTTTCAAAAAGAATTATAATCATTATATAATCCTAAGGTAACAAGTTTCTGAGTAGTAATTGATTACGATTACAAATAATCAATTTTTAATCACGATTACTTTAAATTATGAATATAATCAAAAAGAATCTAAAGTAATCAACAAAACAAAGCAGATTACTTTTAAAGATTATTTTTATAGATTTTTTTTTTGATTATATTAAGAATTTGAGCCAAAGAATCAAAAATTCTTAATATAATCAAAAAGAATCAAAAGTAATCTTTAAAAATAATCGAACTTTTCTTATAGATCATTTTGATTCTTTTTGATTTTTTTCGTAATTTCAAGTAATCATGAATATAATTTGATTATTTGCAATCGTAATCGATTGATTACTGAGCCAAACGGAAAAGAATCGTATTTAATCAATTATTTCAATTTTTGAATAAAAATAATCGAATTACTAATGAAGACGATTACTAATCATTATTTAACAGCTATGGTTTAATGCTGTGATATGCGCCAAATATTCAGATCCTTAAAAAATATTTAGGAACCTAGGGCCAAAAAGACAAAAGAAAGTATAAAATTAGAATAAGGGACAATTTTTTCAAATAGCACTTAAATTCGCAAAGAGATACACTAGTACAATTTATTAAATAGCCAGCAAAAAAAGTACTTCCAAAATAAGGCCAAGTGGAAGGTTAAGTCGTAAGTTCCATCACTTCTACTTTCATACCCAGAAGGCATTCTTTTAACACAGTCTTCTCTAGAAGTGCTTCCAGAATCAATTTTTCAATGGACAATTTCTTTGATGCCTTCAATGAAACTAGTCTAGTAGGTATTTTTTAGGAAAACTTTAAGAAGACATTCCATGGTTCAGAAGACATAAGACAAAATGATTCTTAGAAAATATTTAATCATTGGCCTGCACAAGCCATGTCATGGAAGCATTCTTGGAAGCTATTCAAATAGCCTTTAAGAAGTTTATGAGAATGCCTTCTGAAAGTAGTTTTCGATAAGAGTCTTAGATGGAAAAGATGCTGCACCCAGAAAAATAGTTGAAAATTCAACCGTAATATAATTAATTTCTTATATAATTTCTTTTCATGCAAATCGATTCTAAAGGAGTAAACTCCAAAAATAACACCTATCTTTCAGCGATCAAAAATTTCTCTATTTTCGATAATAGCAATTTACTCAAAAAAAATTTTTTTCAATTAGAATAAATTTTTACATTTTCGAAGAAATATTTCTTCACATGATTCACAAACGTAAACCAAAGGAGTTTAAATTTTAAACCCGTACGAGACTAAAACTTAGTTTTAGAATGGCTTAAATTTTTTAAAAATTTAAACCTCGTCATATTCAACCGTTCTATGAAATGAGATTTCGAAATTTTAGAAAAAAAATTTTACTGTCCCCCCTTAAGTAACTCCGCCTAGTGCTGATCATGGTAAGCCATTAGCCTGTCCCAAGCCATTGTACAGGAGGAGGGTTGTGTCATGCGTATTTGGACTATGGTTCAATTATAATATGTTGCGTAAAAGATAGGTTGACATGAGCCCTCGCTTTGAGATACAAAATCATGGAAGTGGGACATAAAATCTGGTTATTGTTCCTTCGTATCCGTAGCAAATGATACAAAAAACATACTGTTAGCACGGGGAATAGTTAATTAACCTGGTTTAGCGAAGATAATTACTGGTATCTGGAATAAAATCTGATACATCTCTATGGGTATAAGAGTATAAGGCCCGTTAACTGATCTCAATTTTAAACAAAATTTAGCTTTAACAGAGTTTAAAATCCTTAACCTCAGTTTAAATTTTAACGCTGATATCTCATCTCCAAAAATCTAAGTTTAACTTGGTGGGGCAAGTTTAAATTTAAACACAGAAATTCAAGGTTTAAAATTCTCTCAGAACATTGGAAATATTCTCAATACACAAAAAATAAAAAATAAAAAAATCATACTTAAAAAAATAAACAAAAAAAAAACATATTTTAAGTTTTGAAAAAAAAAATTTTCCAATGAAACTGACATTTGCATTGTTTTATAAAAAATTTTTGAAATATTTTGATGTTCTACGTCAAAGTTGTAAAATTTTTACTACAGTGCCGCTCAAATATGTTTTTTAATCTCAGTTTAAATTTTTAAACAGAGTTTAAGTAAACTGCCAATAAAAATGCGATAAGTTTCGAAAATAATTTTAACTGAGTTTAAAATTTAAACTCTGTTTACGAAATCTGAGATTAAGGAATTTAAACTTCGGAGATCAGTTAACGGGCCTAAGTGATGAGAACGAACAAACTTCCAACGATAGGCTCATTTATGCCGGAAAAATTGGTCTCATGGAGCTTAATATGATCCTGTGTTCGGGCATGCTATGCATTTGGTTAATGTTGTATGTCGGCTGGACCAAGTTTTCTAATGTGATTTGAATAAGGCGATCAATTTTGGAAAAACAAATAAGTGTTCAACAGTATATTGAATATACTAGAATGTTTATATAGCTCCAAGTTTTTTTTTTTTAGCTTTGAACCAAGGATTTCAGGTGTCAAACCTATTCAGTCAAGTCTACCTTGGTTCGGATATATGGTGATAGATTAGTAGGAGAGAAAGGGAAATCAAGAGAAACAAGTGTAGAATGTTGTATGTGTGGCGGAGTGCTATATCAATGTGCGAATTTTTAAAAAGGTGGAAACCTATCGTAGGCTGGCCCTTCGGAGAGCTTCGTGCTGGCTGTGGTAAGCTTAACGTCGCAAGCTAGACAACGAGTCGGCTTGGCGTTGCGTCTCAGTACAACCAAGCTGGCATATCCTATATGTAAGAGATTTTAGGTCGATCTCGCTCTTTACCAATGGAGGTGGATTGAATTTAACCTCAAATTAAATTTCCACAATTTGGTACTATGGTTGTCGGATTAGTAAATGCTTTACACGAAATGATTAATGGCGCAATGATAAATGGCGAAAATTGATTTCGAAAGTACATGACTCATCGCCATGGGGCAAGTAGAGTTAAACCGAACAGGTAGGCATCTACTATAAATACTGGACTAATACTGTCCCCCCTTAAGTTTTGATTATCTTTAAATTAAAATTTGATGTTAATTTTATAAGTGGCATGTGGTAGCATTGTTTATTTAATAGCTGATATCCGTTAATACCTATTTATCTAAAAGCCTTGTTATATAACAATGCCAAATAATTATAATAAAATTGCCTGTTTTAATAACTTAATTCTCGAAATTAATATTTTTTCACATATATATAATTTTCTTTTTTTTTTCAATAAAATAAATTTATTATCTATATTTTTTGTCTCTAAGTCATTCCATGACAGTTTATGTTAGTCAAAAAGCATAACATTAATAGTTTTAAATTATTATATTAAATTGTTTTTGTTTTCAAACTTAAACTATATTTTGAGTAAACACTTTCACGGACAATCAACCCTTCAACAGCTATTTTTTTTTTTTTTTTGTTTTTAATGAAGCTCCCATAATTATTCCAAACGAGTTAAGTTCTTATGTTTCTCCGCAAATAAATTCATTTTGCAATAATGGCTGCAAAGTTAAAGTCATTTTCAATTTTTGCTTTTCAATTTCTACTAGTTTTTTTGATTATTACAATATTGCAAAAAAGAAGTGACTGCAAAGGACGACCTGTAAGAAAAAGCATAAAGTTTCAATAAAATTGTGAAAAACTTAGTATTATCATATTTTTTTTTTAATCTTTTTGAAGTTTTCAGCTACAACTAAAAATTTTAAAAAGATAACAAAAATCACTTGCGAACATTTTGATCAAGAATATGTAAAAATCCACACATGTATCCTAAAGGCAGTAAATCGAACTCATAAATATTTTTTTGCAAATGGTACAGCGTTAAAAACTTGGAACAAACCCTGTATGGTAAATAAAACTCGATTAAACTTCATAACCATAGCCAAATTATTTAAATTGTTTATATATAAAGATACGATTTCGTATCATGAAGAGAGCTAATGGCGGTTACAAGCCTTTCGGTATCGATACCACTTTAGAGGGATGTCAGTATCTCGAAGGTAAGAGGAATCCGATTGTTGACTGGTTTTACAATATAGCTTTCCCACATTCGAATCTAAATCATTCCTGTCCGTATGTTAAAGGGGTTTGTAACAATTTGTGTCTGAAATCATTCCAGTGTATTCAAGTAAAATTATTCAATCCTAAATAATATTTCGCCAGGAGTATGTGTTCTTCAAAGTTCCTTTGGACCAAATGCAATATCCTTCAGTTTTTCCAGATGGCGAGTATCGTGCTGATATTATATTTGGTACTGCTGGTAAGATGCGTATAGCTGCTCATTCTTTTTTAACAATTAAGGAGATAAATGTTAATTAATTATTTATGTGAATTTAATATTAAATTTGCAATGAGAAAGACTCAAAAAATTTTGCTTAGTGCGCTGAAAACCTTTTATATATTTTAGTTAATTCATTTCCCTGAATTGATAGTATGATATTTGCTAACATTTTTCAAAACTACAGACTTATTTTAATGGATTTAAGCAAGCAATGGAGCAAGCAAGACCTGCTGTCAACTTTTGTAACTTTTTGCCGAGAAAACTTATAAGCCTAGCTTATAATCTGATACATCACTAATGCCGTGGTTCAGTGTTCATTTTTATCAATTTATTCTCTTCGCTCAAATGTTTGTTCGGTGGTTATCAGGGCTGCCGTTTTGGTAAAATATTACCAAATTTGGTAAAAAGATTTTGAATTGGAAAAAAGGTAAATTTTTATTTGGTTTGGTAAATTTAAAATGGTGACCGTGGCATGCAGGTTAAGTGTGTGGCCTAGCATGTTCGGAGCCCGGGTTCGATCCCCAGCCGCGGCGAAAAGTTTTTTTCAATAAAAAATTTTTCTGATCGGTCACCACCTCTCTGCAGACAATGGCAAACCTCAGAGAGTAAACAATGCCATGTAAAGCTTCTTGAGAACATGAACTTTAGCCGTTCGGAGTCGGCATAAAACATGTAGGTCCAGTTCTTGGTCATTGTGTGTAAACATTTAATAACACACACAACACAATTGATCATAAGAAGCTCGGTCAAAGTCCTTTCAAGGGCTGAAATGGCCAATTTGTTTTTTTTTTTTAAATTTAAAATTGATGAAAAGTTAAAATAAGTTGCATATCAAAAAATGATTGTGTAAAAATTATATCAATCATGCTCATTGTGCAGCACCACGCTTAGGATTGAAAATAATCTTTCATATAAATACGAACACATCAAGTGAAATTACACGAATGAACTCAAAGCAAAATGTCTTGCTAAATGTTAATGCTTAGATCGCCGGCTTAGGGAAGATAGTGATGGATCGCTGAGATGGATAAGTAAAATTATATTTTTAATAAATTGATTTTCTTAAAATTTATATTCAAAGTGATACACTGAGGAAACGAATTGGTTGGGGCAACAAAAAAAATGCCCAACCGCATTTTCGAAGTTGCTGCAACCTGAAATCTGAAGTTATTGCAGCATACATTTTGTCAGCGATGAATGCTTTTGATCTTGTATGAACTAATTATTGAAAATCAGAACCAAATCATGCCCTACTCATAACTTAAAATCGAATCTTACAACTTACCATTCTCTTGATATGATAGATAGTTGATTGGAACAACATAAATCTGAATTTGCCACAACTGGGGAAAATGATTGCAGGAAACTCTGCAGACAATGATGTACACAAGATCGGGCAACCATCTTAAAATTTTTCGTGTGTGGTAATTTGTATAGGATAGACGAGAAAAGATAGTGTTCGTAAGAAATTTGAAATAAATTCAAACCATTCAATTCTTCGTTTATATAGCGCAGTTCAATATGGTAGAAAAATAAAAGCAAGGTTTGCAGATATTTTGCATTAAAATTTAATAAAGTTGAACTTGAATCAAATCTTTAATACTGATGGTATTTTTTATTTAACAATTAGTTGTGCAAAAAATTATTCGGTTGTAAAATTCAATATTCAATTCAGGGAATCAATTATTTGGTCATTTATTTCCAGTATTTTCAAGGTCGACTTGAAAAATGAGTCGATTCTGTTACATCAAACATATTCTTATATGGATGAACGAATATTTCTGGTTTCTACAAAATTTTGATTCTGAATAACGAATTCAGTTTATAACAACCGAAAAATGTTTATAGCAACTATTTTTCGAAACACCCAACCAAAAATTAAGGATCTACAGCTAATCTGTTTTGAGAGTGCAATGTTATATCTATTTAGATTTGTTTGTAGAAAGAAGGCGACCAATGTGGAAAGCGATGAAACATATTCAAGCGTATAATAAATGTTAATTTAATTAAAACTAGCGGATGTAACCCGGTGTTACTCGGGGTTTTGCCTGGAACGCAGAAAAAGGACGATTTTCAAAACTGCTCTCATTTTACGTTTTTTAAATTATCAATTAAATTTCACAATTTTTTTAATTATAGTTTTTTTGGGATTTTGCCCCCTCTCTCCGTCGAAAGTGTTAAGTCAAATTTTCGTAAAACTGTACCTGTCAGAGATGATAACAAAAAACATTGACAACTTCAACGTCTCGATCTGACGTCTGGATTTTGAGGAAAATGATCATCCAGTTTGAAAAAAGGCATTTCGAGAAAAATGCGTTTAAAGTTTTTCTAAGCATGCATTTAATATGCAATTTTATCTCAAAAACATTAAAATTTTCAAAAATCCTATAAGCGACAATTCGATTTGTGGATTGTCTTCATTTAACGTCGGTTTTGGTCGATAATTTTTCGGTTAATTTTTTTTCATCTTTATATACCTTCTGCTCGTGTTCGATAAACTTATTTTTTTTCATTAGTGCTTTGGTTCTTGACTTCGGCTCATTCCTTGATTTTTGTCGAAAGAACTTTTAAAAGTATAGGATCTATTTCAGTAACAGATACAGAATCAATATCAGTCATCAAATCGGAATAAGCCAAATATAGTTGATAGAATAAATCGCTCTCTCATGGAAGTTGTCTGAAATTTAAATAGCCTCAATTCTGTTACAGGATCAAGTTGTTTCACGTACCAAATTTTAGTAAAGTCGGTGAAGTCATTTGGGAGTTATTTTGTCTTAACAATACTCTACTTAAAGCGCCCTCTTGCGGACGTCTTTGGAATTTTTTATATTTTATCTTGGTAGCAGTTCAACGTTCGTTCATACCAAATTTCATTGAAATCGGTCCAGGCGTTTAGGAGTTATTAAGTCTTAAAAATGAACTTCTTAAAGCGCCCTCTTGCGGATGTCTTTGGAATTTTTTATGTTTTATCTTGGGTGGAGGGGAACGGTCATACCAAATTTTATTAAAATCGGTACAGGTGTTAAGGAGTTATTATGTCTTTAAAACGCACTACTTAAAGCGATCTCTTGAGGAAGCTTTTGAATTTTCATAGCCTATGTTTTATCATGGATGCAGTTAAACCTTCATACCAAATTTTATTGAAATCGGTCCAGTCGTTTAGAAGTTATTATAGAGTGCCTCGCCCACAGAAGTAAATGTATAATTGTATTGTTTCTTTATCGTAAAAATACAATTTTTTTGTGTTTGGTAAATTCTTTTTCATTTTGGTAAACTTTTGGATGAAATTTGGTAGAATAAAATGTTTTAGAGTGGCAGCCCTGGTGGTTATGCTATGTTTGCTGCATAGTTGCATTGTGAAAATTACCCTTGACAGAAAACTCTTGCAAAATAAAACAACCGGCACATAAATCGTACAGCTCTGAAATGATTGGAGGGTTTGCTGTTTCCATCAGCAATCAAAAATGTTCGGTCTGAGAGCGAGAGAATGAATTTGAGTAAAAGTTCATTTAATTTAATAAATAATAAACATTAGTACAGTAAGATTCTAGATCTTTTTAAGTACAATCAATATATAATATATTATATATATAGTGAACAATTGATAAATTAAAACTTTATAAGTGTGGTTAAATTACAAAAAGTAAAGGGAAGCAAATAAAAAAAAACAAATAACAATACATGGTCAATAATATACATATAAAACATATTTAATTAAACATTTTTGCAAAGCATTAAAAGAATGATTTATCAGACCTTAATAATTAACATGCTTAATATAAAGGTTATAATAACAACTAAATGATATTAAACTAAATTATAATAACTTAAAAGTAAACTAGGAAGTAAAATAAAGAAGTAAAGAGAAATAGATCAAGAAGTATTATGTGATAGAGTAGGAATAGATTGATTTAATAGTTATGCTTAGGTGTTTGAAAAAAATGATATAACGGAGGATTTAAATTTATTCGTACTGACAGTAGATTTAATGAAGTGAGGTAATGAATTCCAAAGTTTAATGGCGTTGATGAAGAACAAACGTTTAGTGTGAAGACAGGAGAATTTGGGGATAGTTAAATTACATGTCCGTGCAGAAGTGCTAAATTGAAGTTTTTGATATAAATAGTTGGGAGTCTTAGAATTTATCAACTTATGTAAGAACAGGCAGTTTCTAACCTTAAGAAATTGCATTATGGTGCATCCCAAAATGTTCATACTTAATATCGATATGTGTTCAAAGCGTCTCATGTTGTAAACATACCTTGTTGCATCATTAAAAGCTACCTGTATCTTGTGAGCAGATTGAGAATCAAGATCACTGTAGATTAGTTCCGAATAAGATATAAGTGGAATTATTAGTTGGAGGACGAGTCTCTTTTTAATTTCTACAGGAGTATACTTTGCAGATAGCCGGAGGCAGCGTAATGTGCAATAAATTTTTCTAAGAACACTATTTATATGATCTGAGCACGACAGCTTAGAGTTTACATAAAAACCTAAGTTTTTTACCTTATCAACAATCTTAAGTTGACTACCATTTAAATGTACAGACGGAATGTCAAGAAGTTCTAAATTATTTCTAAAAATTGGCAGAACGTATGATTTATTGGCGTTGAGACAGAGATCATTCCTTGAAGCCCATTTAGAAACTGCATCTAAATCTTCGTTTAACCTGCAACATAAATCTTCAACGAGTCCAACACGGTTAGAAATGTATAGCTGAATGTCATCAGCATAAGCATGAATTTTAACATTCTGGCAGATGCTGAAAATATCATTAGTGAAAATGCTAAAGAGTAAAGGCCCAAGAATTGAGCCTTGAGGGACATCCGAATTAATGTTCTTATAGTCAGAAAATATATTACCTATCTTAACCCTTTGTTCTCTCCTATCGAGATAACTTGATATTAAAGAAAGCGCGCTATTATTGAATCCAAATAGATGCTCAAGCTTACGGACAAGTAACGAGTGGTTAACACAGTCAAAGGCCTTCGAAAAGTCTAAAAGGCAAAGAAGAGTGACATATCCTTCATCATAAGGCACGCGAATATCATCAATAATTTTAAGCATGGCAGTTGAACAACTATGTTTAGATCTAAATCCAGACTGGTTTGGTGATAAGAGTTTGTATTTTGCTAAATGCTCATTAATTTGTTTTGCCATTAAAGACTCGCATATTTTAGATAATGATGACAGAATACTTATTGGTCTATAATCTTGTATAGTGGTTGCGTTTGCAACTTTCGCAATTGGTATAATAGTGGCACGCTTCCACGTGTTGGGAAAATATGAAGTGGTAAAGCAATGATTAACTATATGTGTTAGGGGACTCAGAATATAGGGTAATATAATTTTAATAAATCTTAATGAAATACCGTCATCACCGACAGCATATGATTTTATTTTCATGATAGTCATTATTACATCAACATTAGTAAACGAAAATTTGTCAACAACACGAAACTGACGAGCAATTAAATGACAATTATTATCATCTCCAGTAGAATTGAAAAGAAAGTAATTATTTAGAGTGTCAGGATCAATTGAACACTTCTGCTCATTTTTACTGAGAACACCAAGACTACGCATATTGTTCCAAAGTGTTTTGGTTGGAAGTGAACAATTCAGTTTGCTCTGAAAAAACGTTTTCTTTGCTTGTCTGATTTTAGAAACAGCTTCATTTCGAGCATGCTTGTATTGCTACCAGTTAAAGATTGAGCGTGCTCTTTTCCATTTATTATAAAGCTTGTTTCTTTTATTAATAGCTAATTTTACACCAGTGGTAAACCAGGAGCACGATTTATTAGCAACAATAGTATTACGCTGAGGAACAAAATTTTCGAAGGCATTAGTGATGTGAGATACAAGAACATTTAGTTTGTCGTCAACAGATGCACGAGACCAACAATCATTCCAGCAAATTTGAGACAAAAATGTATGTAGATTGGAATAATTTATAGAATTGTAATCACGATACGAAATTGACAAGGGAACATTACTACGACAAGTATTTAAATTTAAGGTACAAAATAGAAGGTCATGATCGGAAATAAAAGAGATTTGGTCAAAAAGTAAAAGCAGTGAAACATCAGACAATATAAATACATTAATTAGACTAGGTCGAACGTCAGGAGCATATCGAGTTGGAGTAAACGAATTGATAATTGTCATTCCAGCTGAGTTTACTTCATCTCGAAAACTATCAGCAATGCTGTCATTTGCTAACAAATTGACATTAAAGTCACCACACATAGTATAAAAGTCGAAGTCAGTTATACGTCGTTTTAAATTAGAGAAGAATGGTTCCATGCTGTTGCACCGATTGGGATTATAGACACAAGAAATAAGAACTTTATGATTACTAACCGAAATTTCAACATTTAAAAATTGAACATTAAGAACAGAAGACAAATTAATAAGCTTAGGTATAAGATAAGATTTGCAGTATATAGCCACACCTCCACCTCTCTTATCAATCCTATCATTTCTAAACAAGGTATAGCCACAAATGCTAAAAAAGCCATCAGGGATATCAGGATTAAACCAGGTTTCTGTAATACATATAACATCAACATTTGAATCTTCAAACACGTGTCTAACATGATCTAACTTTAGTGTATTTAAACTTCTGGCGTTAAAATGAACAACAGACAAGCCATTTTGACGTTTACATAATATATTTATTAATAGTCTGTGATTTGCTTCGACGCCACCAAAAAAATTAGAATTCATAAACGAAATCAATAAGATAGTCAGACGAAAAAAATAAATTAAATTTTAATGTAATTAGTATAGTCTAATCAGTCTAATCTGGATTTGATGTTTGATTCGAATTAGACGCAAGAGCTTCGACATCAGGGGCCTTACTCTGTAACCCGATTCGAAAGGCAATGCGATTCGAAAATTAAATGCGATTCGAAAGTAAAATTTCAATATGTTACTCTTTCGCATTAGTGATAGTGACTTAACTTATCGTTTCATCAAATATTCAGTTAAAGATAGCATAACTGACTTTTTAACGTTAAAAATGCGAAAATCTGTGTGAAAATACAGAAGAAATGTCAAAATATTTAATGCGAAAGTCGAATTGCAGAGTATCAAATTTCCGAATTCGAACAATTTAACTTTCGAATCGCGTTACAGAGTAAGGCCCCAGCTTCGCTATGAACAGCAATAGCAACATCACCCTTGTTAACTCTAACATGAACTGTCCCACGTATAGAGAAAACATTAAAGACTTGGTTGAGTCGTTTAAGCTTAATCCTAGCATAAAGAATTTTTCTGGCTTCAGGAGACATGCTTTCAAAAATAAATATATTGCTATCTACATCAAAGCCAGCTCCTCGTAAATTCACTGCAGCTTTAGCTCGCTTTCTATATTCAGCGAAACCCCTTAGTACACGCGATCTGTCAAACGGAGTATAAAATTTGACCACTACTGCACTGTTCGATTGATGAACGCTCTTTTTGGTGAGGAAAATATCTCGAACTTGCGGTGCCAACAAATCGATTGAACGGCAAATTTGATTAAAGGTGATCTTTAAATTCTCACCTTCAGAATACGGAATTCCATAGATAATTGAGTCAGAAGTAAAATCTTTCGGTGACAGTTTACTGGATTCGGCCTTAAGCTTCTCAATTTCTGCCTTAAGGGCTAACTATAATAGCCACATGCTGGCAGACTGAATTGTCAAAATGAAAGCGAGCTCATGTAAATATATGAGTATACCCCAAGGCTTATTTATATAAGGTTGCATACATTTTTGACGTTTTCTCATTTCGGCACCCTTATTTTAAATTGAGAGCAAAAGAGCGTAGTCATTTGAGTAAAGAACTGACACGATTGCCTTAATATAATACTATTGGTAGTTTTTTGTAGTACTATTTGGTAAATAGAATACTAAAATTTTTGTTTAGTACTTTTATTGGTCCTTTTTTTATTCGGATGTCCTGATAAAATTAAGTCATTGAGTTTGATCTACCCCCATAATTTTAGTTTTGATTGAAGGATTTCAGTACTATGCCCTAAAAAAGGTTTAATGAAATAAATATATGTTAAGAAAATCAAGAAAGACAGACCAAATAAATATTTTCATATTCGAAACTTTCATTGCATTGTACAACGGTGATCGTAAAAACCACTTTTACTTCCAATTTTGACAAAAATCAAAATTTTAACACATCTTGACTTAGTGTGTACACAATAAAACAGAAAACTGCACAAAACTCTGAAAAATACTTTTTTTTTCTCGAGCAGCACAAAACCCTACTCTGCAAACGTCAAAATATTTTTGTTTACATAAAATAAGAATGCGTCAAAAAATGTACGCAACCTTAAATAAATCAACCTTGAGTATACCCATAATTGGAATAGCCACAGTTTCGTTAAGTTTCGTTGACTTTCATTGGCTTATTGGAGAGCGATTCAAATCGCTCACAGCATAGTCAAAAACAAATTGAAAATAAAAATTTCGTACAGTTCAAGCAAAGCAACAAGGGTTGTTTTTGTTGATTTTTTTTTTTTATATCATTCTATATATTTTTTTTTCAAAAAAACTGACAAATAATCACAGACAAAACAAAATAATTTTGTGACACTTCTCAAAGCCAACGTCGGGCAATTATGGGCATTCTTCGATTTTGACAACAGCCGGCTGGCTTTCCGTTCAGTTCTTGACATAAGCGTATGCCAGCATGTGGCTATTATAGTTAGCCCTTTAAGCTTACTGACTTCACCTAATTCTGCATCTATTAGTATTATTTTGTTGTTGAGTTCTTGGATGCACGAGTTTATTTCTTTGACTTCTGCCTCAATTTTTTGGTTGACTTTAATATCAAGAGCGGCAATTTCACTCGAGAGGCGGTTAACTTGCTGCTCAGTGTGTTGCTGAAGTCGTGCTTCCATAGACTTCATTTGAGCTAAAATAGATTTCGATTCACTATCTTCCAGCTTGCGCGCTTTGTTAGCTGGAGAGCGGCCAGCGCTATTAATAGAGCACGGCCAAGGCTTATTTATATAAGGTTGCATACATTTTTGACGTTTTCTCATTTCGGCACCCTTATTTTGAAATGAGAGCAAAAGAGCGTAGTCATTTGAGTAAAGAACTGACACGGTTGCGTGAATATAATACTATTGGTAGTTTTTTGTAGTACTATTTGGTAAATAGAATACTAAAATTTTTGTTTAGTACTTTTATTGGTCCTTTTTTTTGTTCGGATGTCCTGATAAAATTAAGTCATTGAGTTTGATATACCCCCATAATTTTAGTTTTGATTGAAGGATTTCAGTACTATGCCCTAAAAAAGGTTTAATGAAATAAATATATGTTAAGAAAATCAAGAAAGACAGACCAAATAAATATTTTCATATTCGAAACTTTAATTGCATTGGACAACGGTGATCGTTAAAACAACTTTTACTTTCAATTTTGACAAAAATCATAATTTTAACACATCTTGACTTAGTGTGTACACAATAAAACAGAAAACTGCACAAAACCCTGAAAAATACTTTTTTTTTCTCGAGCAGCACAAAACCCTACTCTGCAAACGTCAAAATATTTTTGTTTACATAAAATAAGGATGCGTCAAAAAATGTACGCAACCTTAAATAAATCAACCTTGGAGCACGGTGTTTCCTTTCGGTTGCGAGCATGGTTGAATAACAAGGTTGCCTCAAAATTGACTGTGCTCTCTTTCGCTTATCCGAAAGTGTCAAAAATCAACTGGCTGTCGAAAAAAATAACAACAACAACAGCTGAATCAGTTCGCTTTGACATTTGCGGCAGTCGCGCTCTCCGTGTTGCGGCTACCTTATTCAGTGTACCCTGGTTTTGGCGACATTAAGCGCAAAAATGTAAACAAAGCAAGAGAAAAAAAAAAATAAAAAAGCAGAGAAAAGCAAGAACACAGAGACAACACTAGGACAAAAAAAAAACACAGAAACAACAATAATCACACAACAATTAACTCAAGACAACAAAACATAGTATAATTAACGAAGTAATATCAGGAGTGAACGTACTCTCTCTGTCAGTACCATAAATGTCAAAATCGGCCATCTTGGCGAATGCAGACAAAGCAAACAAGCCAAAGCAAACAAACAAATCTAAATTCAATGGAACATCGTGTTGTGTTAAGTGCAAATAACATCTAATATTTTCGTTGTGATATTGTTTTATTATTACAATAAACTAGATAAAATAAATATAATACAATAAATGAGGAATAACAGTGACTTCAAGGTGTTTGCAGCGAATTGTCTGAGCGAGAGGTCTGAGTTTCAGCAGCAGCAACAGTGACTGCAAACAGCATCCAATGAATTGCAGTTTATTCAATTTGCACTTTTAATTTTATTTATTACTTGTTTATTACTTTAACAATAACAATAAAAATAATATACAAAGCGACAAATCACAATTTTCTACAATTATTTAACATAAACACTCGAGAGTTGGTAGCGGATCATTGTTTACATTTTGCCTATTCTTAGCGTTCTACTCGTTCGTAGATTTTGTATGAGCTCTCAACTTCGTTTTGACAATCACGGTAAGCTGCTCTCCTCCCTGATATTACTTCGTTAATTATACTATGCAACAAAACACATGAAAACAATAAATGAGCGATGAAGCAAAGGAAAAAAACTGCAGTAAAAACCGGTTTTGAGTGCAATGATTTAATGTTGTAGGTGGTGAAAAGTAGAAAGAACAAGCACTTTGCTTATATATTAATGTTAATTTTGCAGAGTTTTGTTATACATATTTTTATTTATGCAATGTTTTTAAGTTGGCATATTTTATAATTTGGTAACAAAAACTTTAACAAACATATAAGACGTAAACTGATATTTTTCAACGATTTAAGACAAAGATACCGCACAGAGAAGAAGAGCAATCTCGCGGCACGTCTGATTGCGTCGAAAGCTTAAAGCAAAAAAAAAAAAAAAAAAATGAAAAAAAAAAATGTCAAAATCAAAAATTCTTAATATAATCAAAAAGAATCAAAAGTAATCAACAAAACTAATCAGATTACTTTTTGAGACTATTCTTTTAGATTTTTTTTTTTTGACTATATTAAGAATTTGAGCCAAAGAATAAAAAATTCTTAATATAATCAAAAAGAATCAAAAGTAATCTTTAAAAATAATCGAACTTTTCTTATAGATCATTTTGATTCTTTTTGATTATTTTCGTAATTTCAAGAAATCGTGAATATAATTTGATTATTTGCAATCGTAATCGATTGATTACTGAGCCAAACGGAAAAGAATCGTATTTAATCAATTATTTCAAATTTTGAATAAAAATAATCGAATTACTAATGAATACGATTACTAATCATTATTTAACAGCTATGGTTTAATGCTGTGATATGCGCCAAATATTCAGATCCTTAAAAAATATTTAGGAACCTAGGGCCAAAAAGACAAAAGAAAGTATAAAGTTAGAATAAGGGACAATTTTTTCAAATAGCACTTAAATTCGCAAAGAGATACACTAGTACAATTTATTAAATAGCCAGCAAAAAAGTATTTCCAAAATAAGGCCAAGTGGAAGGTTAAGTCGTAAGTTCCATCACTTCTACTTTCATACCCAGAAGGCATTCTTTTAACACAGTCTTCTCTAGAAGTGCTTCTAGAATCAATTTTTCAATGGACAATTTCTTTGATGCCTTCAATGAAACTATTCTAGTAGGTATTTTCTAGGAAAACTTTAAGAAGACATTCCATGGTTCAGAAGACATAAGACAAAATGATTCTAAGAAAATATTTAATCATTGGCCTGCACAAGCCATGCTTTGTAATCATTCTTAAAAGCTATTCAAATAGCTTTTTTTAAGTTTATGAGAATGCCTCCTGAAAGTAGTTTTCGATAAGGCAGAGGAAGAAACACAATTGGATTTTTAGAATGTTTAGCTAGGTATCAGCTAACAATATTTCAACCAAAAGATAACTACAAAGAACTGTTCCAACTTTCTCTAATAGTCTAAGATGGAAAATATGCTGCACTCAGAAAAAACACCTATCTTTCTGCGATAAAAAATTTCTCTTTTTTCGATAATAGCAATTTTTTCAAAAAGAATTTTTTCAATTAGAATAAATTTTAACATTTTCGAAGAAATATTTCTTCACTTGCTTCACAAACTTAGCCGATAGGAGTTTAAATTTTAAACCCGTACGAGACTAAAACTTAGTTTAAGAATATGACGAGGTTTAAATTTCTAAAAAATTTAAACTATTCTAAGAACCGTTCTATGAAATGAGATTTCGAAATTTTAGAAAAAAATTTTTACTGTCCCCCTTAAGTAACTCCGCGTAGTGTTGATGATGGTAAGACACTAGCCTGTCCCAAGCCAGTGAAAAGGCAGAGGGTTGTGTCATGCGTATTTGCACTGCGGTTCAATTATGTATGTCACGTAAAAGATAGGTTGCCATGAGCCCTCGCTTTGAGTTGTAAAATCATGAAAGTGGGACATAAAATCTGGTTGTTGTACTTGCGTATCCATAGCAAATGATATAAAACATACTGTTAGCACGGGGATAGTCAATAAACCTGGTTTAGCAACTTATAATAACTGGCATTAATAAAAATCTGATATTCTCTATGGGCTTTTGAAAATAAGTGATGATAAATAAATTTCCAACGATAGACTTTTTATGCCAAAAAAATTGGTCTCATGGAGCATAATATGTCTTGTGTTCGGGCATGCTATGCATTTGGTAAATGTTGTATGTCGGCTGAACCAAGTTTTCTAATTTGATTTAGATAAGGCGATCAGTTTTGGAAAAACAAATTAGTGTTCAACAGTATATTGAATATACTAGAATGCTTATATAGCTCCCAGTTGGTCTAATTTTATTAGACCAAAGTATCCAACAGTATCGCAACAAGTATTTATATTGCGATACTATGATAAGCTTGCTTATCAAGTCATATGTGTCAAAACCATTATATTCATTTCCGGTTTTATTGAGTGTTCATTACAAGGTGGAAACCCTTTTGCCGGGGGACTATCGTAGGCTGGCCCTTCGGAGGTAAATCTCGCTCCTTACCAATGGAGGTGGATTGAATTTTACCTCAAATTAAATGTCCACAATTTGGTACTATGGTTGTCGGATTAGTAAATGTTTTTACCCGAAATGATAAATTGCACCTTATATAGTACGGTCATTGAATAATTATAATATAGAATGGACACCGCCAACATTCGCCGCTACGCCGTTCACATGTCTCTAGTATCGTTTTTCATTTCACCAAAGATTTTCACCTACTTTGTGCACAAGCTAATAAAATCCTAAATTGATCCCAAAATAGAGATAAATAATTTCCCTCCTTGTTCAAGGTCAGTAGCTGCTGCTCTGCTGACAAATGTTTTCGTTTTATTTGTGTTATTTGGTTTTGAAGCAAATTGTGTAAAATGAAAATTTAATAGAATTTAATTTGAGGCTTAAAATAATTCTTCAGTAAAATAATCTCTTTAATAAGCAAAATAATGTCGATATATAAAAATCATATTCAAAATTAACGTTTTCATGTTAATTTATAATATTTTTATGTACATTAAAGTAGTAAATAATACACAAAATAAAAAAATTAATTCAATCGTAATATCCTAGGGTACGCGGTATAATTGTAGGTGCCACTTTATTAACATAAATAAAGTACTTTATTACATTTACTTTTTAACACATTAATAAGTAAATGTCAGCACACTATTGTAATGTCAGAACAAGCAGTTTTTGTAATAAAAAATTTTACCGAATGCATTCTTCAATTTTAGCAAACGTTTATCAAAATAGCTATGTTTAAATTTTAGGGATTTAAGGAGGGACATGACACTGGCCGTTTTTTAAATCGACTTTTTTATAATTTTGTATTTTAGTATATATTCTTAAGATTCTAAAAAATTCTTACGGGTTCAAAAAACACAGCCGTATTAGTTAGAGCGCATTTTTAATTTTCGCCTTTTTTTTCTTTGTTCACAAACTTTGAACGCGTTTATCTCGAAACCATGTTTCTCGTACAGCGGGTTCATTTTTTGACAATATTTTTTTTTTTTATTTCTTTATACTTCAGTTGCTATCGATAGAATAGGTCTGTTTCCGTACTCACACTGTGTATCTTGTGTGTTACTATTTTCTGTTTCCGTTCTTTCTGTGCTTAAAATGTGAGAAGTAGAACAAGCATAAATCGCTCTCTCGAGCACAGAAGTTTACCAGATTGTGCTTGAACTCAAGACTGCGAGTAAATTAAGAAGAAGCATCAAGAAGAACAAGCATATTTCAAATTTACGTTTGTTTATGTTTTGCTATTATTAAATTCAAAAGTTGTGCGACGATAAGTTGATTTTCAACTGAAAATTGTCAAAATTTACAAATTCAAAAGAAATATTTTTGCTTTAAACAAACAAACTGACGATAATTTCAATTGGCGCTATTTACGTTTGACACGTCTGCTGTCAGCATCAGCTGTTTTGTGCTCGAAACTTACTAAAAGTTGTTTCCGTACTTTTGCCACTATTCTTAAATTTAATTTTACTCTCGCAGCCCGAACTTTACACAGAACTTACACAGTGTAGAGTACGGAAACACACCTAATATATATATTCTTTACAATTTTTTAAAATTAAAAAAAAAACTCCTGTCATACGATAACCAATTTTGTTAAAATTTAAAAGTAATTTTTTTCAGATCGGACAATTTTTGCGACTCCCCGCGCTGCAACCATGAGGCCCCGTTTTTTTTTTTTCTTTGCCGCCAGTTTGGAGCTCTATAAAACCATGTTGAATTGAAATACACATTTTTTTGAATTTTTTTTCTTGTAATTTGTTCAATTTTCTACAATAATAAAATTTTGGAAAAATGTTTGTTTTTGACTAAGCTATGAATTTTTTAAAAAAGGTCTGTTTTCTCTGCCGTGAATGTTATATCCCTCTTTAAAGCCACTAATATTTACGAACTTCTTTTCAAAGTGTTCAGCGCATATATACAATTTTTCATCTTCTATCAACTTGGAAGAAAAGCTCTCTTTTTGCATAAGAAATCTAGAAATTCCATTTTTGTTTTTAATTTCACACCCGATGTAATCATAAAACTCCAACACACTTAAGTTAATAAAAGATCTTTCAAATTATTTAAATAAATAAAACTCTTACGCGCTACCAATGCATAGCGACAATAAAAAAGTTAACAAAGTGGTCAAAAAGCTAGCAATTGACAAAAGACACAAAACAATACTGCAGAAAGGAACTGGTAATCAGAAAAGGACTATAACAATAACAAAACAAGTGAAAAAAAAACCAAGGGAAATTTTTCACACATAAGCGAAGACAATTTATTTGGGTTATAGAACTGGATAATTATGTGGAGTGCACATATCTGCCACATAGCTCTAATGTCGCTTCATCGTCGTTAGTGTCACCTTCTATTTGTAATTATTCAATGGTACGGTATAATTACGGTATAAGTTTGAAAACCTGATTTCCATGGGGCACTAGTCATGTCCGGAAAATAATTAATTTTTTATATGGCGATAATGGCGATCGAGTTCTGCATGATATGATTGAAAAGAAGGGTTGCTCAGTAGAAATCTTGGGTGCTGAGTGCCTGTTGGACTTGAGAAAACAACTCCTAATAGACATGTCGGCCTTATGATCCTGCACACCGGCAGTTTCGATGGATGTGAGTTCTGAGAATGCGTCTGTTGAGAGTTGATTTCGAAAGTCCATGACTCATCGCCATGGGGCAAGTAGAGTTAAACCGAACAGGTAGGCATCTACTATAAATACTGGACTAATACTGTCCCCCCTTAAGTTTTGATTATCTTTAAATTAAAATTTGATGTTAATTTTATAAGTGGCATGTGGTAGCATTGTTTATTTAATACCTGATATCCGTTAAAACCTATTTATCTAAGAGCCTTGTTAAATAACAATGCCAAATAATTATAATAAAATTGCCTGTTTTAATAACTTAATTCTCGAAATTAATATTTTTTCACATATATATAATTTTCTTTTTTTTTCAATAAAATAAATTTATTATCTATATTTTTTGTCTCTAAGTCATTCCATGACAGTTTATGTTAGTCAAAAAGCATAACATTAATAGTTTTAAATTATTATATTAAATTGTTTTTGTTTTCAAACTTAAACTATATTTTGAGTAAACACTTTCACGGACAATCAACCCTTCAACAGCTATTTTTTTTTTTTTTTTGTTTTTAATGAAGCTCCCATAATTATTCCAAACGATTTAAGTTCTTATGTTTCTCCGCAAATAAATTCATTTTGCAATAATGGCTGCAAAGTTAAAGTCATTTTCAATTTTTGCTTTTCAATTTCTACTAGTTTTTTTGATTATTACAATATTGCAAAAAAGAAGTGACTGCAAAGGACGACCTGTAAGAAAAAGCATAAAGTTTCAATAAAATTGTGAAAAACTTAGTATTATCATATTTTTTTTTTTAATCTTTTTGAAGTTTTCAGCTACAACTAAAAATTTTAAAAAGATAACAAAAATCACTTGCGAACATTTTGATCAAGAATATTTAAAAATCCACACATGTATCCTCAAGGCAGTAAATCGAACTCATAAATATTTTTTTGCAAATGGTACAGCGTTAAAAACTTGGAACAAACCCTGTATGGTAAATAAAACTCGATTAAACTTCATAACCATAGCCAAATTATTTAAATTGTTTATATATAAAGATACGATTTCGTATCATGAAGAGAGCTAATGGCGGTTACAAGCCTTTCGGTATCGATACCACTTTAGAGGGATGTCAGTATCTCGAAGGTAAGAGGAATCCGATTGTTGACTGGTTTTACAATATAGCTTTCCCACATTCGAATCTAAATCATACCTGTCCGTATGTTAAAGGGGTTTGTAACAATTTGTGTCTGAAATCATTCGAGTGTATTCAAGTAAAATTATTCAATCCTAAATAATATTTCGCCAGGAGTATGTGTTTTTCAATGTTCCTTTGGATCAAATGCAATAACCTTCAGTTTTTCCAGATGGCGAGTATCGTGCTGATATGATATTTGGTACTGCTGGTAAGATGCGTATAGCTGCTCATTCTTTTTTAACAATTAAGGAGATAAATGTTAATTAATTATTTATGTGAATTAAATATAAAATTTGCAATGAGAAAGATTCAAATAATTTTGCTTAGTGCGCTGAAAACCTTTTATATATTTTAGTTAATTCATTTCCCTGAATTGATAGTATGATATTTGCTAACATTTTTCAAAACTACAGACTTATTTTAATGGATTTAAGCAAGCATGGAGCAAGCAAGACCTGCTGTCAACTTTTGTAACTTTTTGCCGAGAAAACTTATAAGCCTAGCTTATTATCTGATACATCACTAATGCCGTGGTTCAATGTTCATTTTTATCAATTTATTCTCTTCGCTCAAATGTTTGTTCGGTGGTTATCAGGGCTGCCGTTTTGGTAAAATATTACCAAATTTGGTAAAAAGATTTTGAATTGGAAGAAAGGTAAATTTTTATTTGGTTTGGTAAATTTAAAATTGATGAAAAGTTAAAATAAGTTGCATATCAAAAAATGATTGTGTAAAAATTATATCAATCATGCTCATTGTGCAGCACCACGCTTATGATTGAAAATAATCTTTCATATAAATACGAACACATCAAGTGAAATTACACGAATGAACTCAAAGCAAAATGTCTTGCTAAATGTTAATGCTTAGATCGCCGGCTTAGGGAAGAAAGTGATGGATCGCTGAGATGGATAAGTAAAATTATATTTTTAATAAATTGATTTTCTTAAAATTTATATTCTAAGTGATAATGTTATTTCTATTTAGATTTGTTTGTAGAAAGAAGGCGACCAATGTGGAAAGCGATGAAACATATTCAAGCGTATAAAAATGTTAATTTAATTAAAACTAGCGGATGTAACCCGGTGTTACTCGGGGTTTTGCCTGGAACGCAGAAAAAGGACGATTTTCAAAACTGCTCGCATTTTTACGTTTTTTAAATTATCAATTAAATTTCACAATTTTTTTAATTATAGTTTTTTTGGGATTTTGCCCCCTCTCTCCGTCGAAAGTGTTAAGTCAAATTTTCGTAAAACTGTACCTGTCAGAGATGATAACAAAAAACATTGACAACTTCAACGTCTCGATCTGACGTCTGGATTTTGAGGAAAAGATTTTGATTTTCCAGTTTGAAAAAAGTCATTTCGAGAAAAATGCGTTTAAAGTTTTTCTTAGCATGCATTTAATATGCAATTTTATCTCAAAAACATTAAAACAAAACAAAACAAATTGGCCATTTCAGCCCTTGAAAGGACTTTGACCGAGCTTATTATGATCAATTGTGTTGTGTGTGTTATTAAATGTTTGCACACAATTGACCGAGAACTGGACCTACATGTTTTATGCCGACTCCGAACGGCTCATGTTCTCAAGAAGCTTTACATGGCATTATTTACTCTCTGAGGTTTGCCATTGTCTGCAGAGAGGTGGTGACCGATCAGAAAAATTTTTTATTGAAAAAAACTTTTTCGCCGCGGCTGGGGATCGAACCCGGGCTCTCGAGCATGCTAAGCCACACACTTAACCTGCATGCCACGGACACCACTAAACACCACTAATCAAAAACATTAAAGTGTTCAAAAATCCTATAAGCGACAATTCGATTTGTGGATTGTCTTCATTTAACTTCGGTTTTGGTTGATACTATTCGGTTAATTTTTTTTCATCTTTATATACCTTCTGCTCGTGTTCGATAAACTTATTTTTTTGGAGTTTACTCCTTTAGAATCGATTTGCATATAAAGAAATTATATTAGGGGGTAAAGTCAAATTTTCAACTATTTTTCGTTACGTTTGAATTTTCAACTATTTTTTGCGTTATGGTTGAATTTTCAACTTTTTTTCGTTACGTTTGAATTTTCAACTATTTTTGCGTTATGCTTGGCCAATCGAATGCAATGGAATTACCAAGGTCACAGGCAGATCATTGGCACTTTAATGGATTCCATGGAGAATTTGGACAAAAGTGGATGATTCTATGGCCATTCGGATGCAATGGGATTATCAAGGTCACAGGTGGGTCATTAGCACTTTAATGGATTCCATGGATTCCATGGAGGTGACAGGGGAGTCATTGGAACTTTTATTGGTTGAAGCAACATTTGGACCAAAATGGATGATTCTATGGCCAATCGGATGCAATGGGATTATCTGAGGTCAGAGATGGGTCCTTGGAACTTTTATGGGTTCCATGGAACATTTGGACCAAAATGGGTGATTCTATGGCCAATCAGATCCAATGGGATTATCTGAAGTCATAGGCGGGTCATTGGAACTTTTATGGGTTCCATGGAACATTTGGACCAAAATGGGTGATTCTATGGCCAATCGGATGCAATGGGATTATCTGAGGTCATAGGCGGGTCATTGGAACTTTTATGGGTTCCATGGAACATTTGGACCAAAATGGGTGATTCTATGGCCAATCGGATGCAATGGGATTATCTGAGGTCATAGGCGGGTCATTGGAACTTTTATGGGTTCCATGGAACATTTGGACCAAAATGGGTGATTCTATGGCCAATCGGATGCAATAGGATTATCTGAGGTCATAGGCGGGTCATTGAAACTTTTATGGGTTCCATGGAACATTTGGACCAAAATTGATGATTCTATGGCCAAACAGAAGCAATGGGATTATCTGAGATCATAGACGGGTCATTGGAACTTATATGAGTTCCATGGAACATTTGGACCAAAATGGGTGATTCTATGGCCAATCGGATGCAATGGGATTATCTGAGGTCACAGGAAAGTCATTGGAACTTTTATGGGTTCCATGGAACATTTAGACCAAAATGGGTGATTCTATGACCAATCGGATGCAATGGGATTACCTGAGGTCACAGGCGGGTCATTGGAACTTTTATGGGTTCCATGGAACATTTTTACCAAAATGGGTGATTCTATGGCCAATCGGATGCAATGGGATTATCTGAGGTCACAGGCGGGTCATTGGAACTCTTACGGGTTCCATGGAACATTTGGACCAAAAAAGATGATTCTATGGCCAATCGGATGCAATGGGATTATCTGAGGTCACAGGCGGGTCATTGGAACTTTTATGGGTTCCATGGAACATTTGGAACAAAATAGATGATTCTATGGCCAATCGGATGCAATGGGATTATCTGAGGTCACAGGCGGGTCATTGGAACTTTTATGGGTTCCATGGAACATTTGGAACAAAATAGATGATTCTATGGCCAATCGGATGCAATGGGATTATCTGAGGTCACAGGCGGGTCATGTGAATTTTTATGGGTTCCATGGAACATTTAGACCAAAATGGATGATTCCATGGCCAATCGGGTGCAATGGGATTACCTGAGGTCTCAGGCGGGTCATTGGAACTTTTATGGGTTCCATGAAACATTTGGACCAAAATGGGTGATTCTATGGCCAATCGGGTGCAATGGGATTATCTGAGGTCACAGGCGGGTCATTGGAACTTTTATGGGTTCCATGGAACATTTGGACCAAAATGGATGATTCTATGGCCAAACGGATGCAATGGGATTATCTGAGGTCACAGGCGGGTCATGTGAATTTTTATGGGTTCCATGGAACATTTAGACCAAAATGGATGATTCCATGGCCAATCGGGTGCAATGGGATTACCTGAGGTCTCAGGCGGGTCATTGGAACTTTTATGGGTTCCATGAAACATTTGGACCAAAATGGGTGATTCTATGGCCAATCGGGTGCAATGGGATTATCTGAGGTCTCAGGCGGGTCATTGGAACTTTTATGGGTTGCATGAAACATTTGGACCAAAATGGGTGATTCTATGGCCAATCGGGTGCAATGGGATTATCTGAGGTCACAGGCGGGTCATTGGAACTTTTATGGGTTCCATGGAACATTTGGACCAAAAAAGATGATTCTATGGCCAATCGGGTGCAATGGGATTACCTGAGGTCTCAGGCGCGTCATTGGAACTTTTATGGGTTTTATGGAATATTTGGAACAAAATGGGTGATTCAATGGCCAATCGGATGCAATGGGATTATCTGAGGTCACAGGAAAGTCATTGGAACTTTTATGGGTTCCATGGAACATTTGGACCAAAATGGGTGATTCTATGGCCAATCGGATGCAATGGGATTACCTGAGGTCACAGGCGGGTCATTTGAACTTTTATGGGTTCCATGGAACATTTTTACCAAAATGGGTGATTCTATGGCCAATCGGATGCAATGGGATTATCTGAGGTCACAGGCGGGTCATTGGAACTTTTACGGGTTCCATGGAACATTTGGACCAAAAAAGATGATTCTATGGCCAATCGGATGCAATGGGATTATCTGAGGTCACAGGCGGGTCATTGGAACTTTTATGGGTTCCATGGAACATTTGGAACAAAATAGATGATTCTATGGCCAATCGGATGCAATGGGATTATCTGAGGTCACAGGCGGGTCATGTGAATTTTTATGGGTTCCATGGAACATTTAGACCAAAATGGATGATTCCATGGCCAATCGGGTGCAATGGGATTACCTGAGGTCTCAGGCGGGTCATTGGAACTTTTATGGGTTCCATGAAACATTTGGACCAAAATGGGTGATTCTATGGCCAATCGGATGCAATGGGATTATCTGAGGTCACAGGCGGGTCATTGGAACTTTTATGGGTTCCATGGAACATTTGGACCAAAATGGATGATTCTATGGCCAAACGGATGCAATGGGATTATCTGAGGTCATAGGCGGGTCATTGGAACTTTTATGGGTTCCATGGAACATTTGGACCAAAATGGGTGATTCTATGGCCAATCGGATGCAATGGGATTATCTGAGGTCACAGACGGGTCATTGGACCTTTTATGGGTTCCATGGAACATTTGGACCAAAATGGGTGATTCTATGGCCAATCGGATGCAATGGGATTATCTGAGGTCACAGGCGGGTCATTGGAACTTTTATGGGTTCCATGGAACATTTGGACCAAAAAAGATGATTCTATGGCCAATCGGATGCAATGGGATTATCTGAGGTCACAGGCGGGTCATTGGAACTTTTATGGGTTCTATGGAACATTTGGACCAAAAAAGATGATTCTATGGCCAGTCGGATACAATGGGATTATCTGAGGTCACAGGCGGGTCATTGGAACTTTTATGGGTTCCATGGAACATTTGGACCAAAAAAGATGATTCTATGGCCGATCGGATGCAGTGGGATTATCTGAGGTCACAGGCAGGTCATTGGTATTATGGTGGGTTCTATGGAACATTTGGACCAAAAAAGATGATTCTATGGCCAATCGGATGCAATGGGATTATTTGAGGTCACAGGCAGGTCATTGGAACTTTTATGGGTTCCATGGAACATTTGGACCAAAATGGGTGATTCTATGGCCAATCGGATGCAATGGGATTATCTGAGGTCACAGGCGGGTCATTGGAACTTTTATGGGTTCCATGGAACATTTGGACTAAAATGGGTGATTCGATGGCCAATCGGATGCAATGGGATTATCTGAGGTCATAGGAAGGTTATTGGAACTTTTATAGGTCACAGGCGGTTCATTGGAACTTTTATGGGTTCCATGGAACATTTCGAACAAAATTGATGATTCTATAGCTAATCGTATGCAATGGGATTGTCTGAGGTCATTGTCACTTTTATGAGTTATACGAAGTATTTAGACATAAATGGATGATTCTGTGGTCAAGCGGATGTAACTTAACTACGTGAGGTCTTAAAATTTTTGAGTCATAAGCATAATATAGATTTAGTTTTGGAAGAACACTGGGACTTCTAGATTTGGTTCAATCCTCACGATTTGTAAAAAATTTTACTTCAGACTTTCACGTTTCGAGTTTAAGTTATTTCAATTTTATTTCCTCAGTTTTTGGTAACGACATTTCATATTGGTAATGAAATTTATTATTTTAACTGTTTATACATGATGAGCTTATATATTTCCCAACTTTGCCTATTGTACATGGTTCTATTTAATTCCAAGACAATCGATGAGAAGTAAACTCCAATCGCGCGTCGGAGCTGACACGCACTCTTTTTTTTTCATAAGTCTTTGGTTCTTGACTTCGTTTGCCTTCGGCTCATTCCTTGATTTTTGTCGAAAGAACTTTTAAAAGTATAGGATCTATTTCAGTAACAGATACAGAATCAATATCAGTCATCAAATCGGAATAAGCCAAATATAGTTGATAGAATAAATCGCCCTCTCATGGAAGTTGTCTGAAATTTAAATAGCCTCAATTCTGTTACAGGATCAAGTTGTTTCACGTACCAAATTTTAGTAAAGTCGGTGAAGTCATTTGGGAGTTATTTTGTCTTAACAATACTCTACTTAAAGCGCCCTCTTGCGGACGTCTTTGGAATTTTTTATATTTTATCTTGGTAGCAGTTCAACGTTCGTTCATACCAAATTTCATTGAAATCGGTCCAGGCGTTTAGGAGTTATTAAGTCTTAAAAATGAACTTCTTAAAGCGCCCTCTTGCGGATGTCTTTGGAATTTTTTATGTTTTATCTTGGGTGGAGGGGAACGGTCATACCAAATTTTATTAAAATCGGTACAGGTGTTAAGGAGTTATTATGTCTTTAAAACGCACTACTTAAAGCGATCTCTTGAGGAAGCTTTTGAATTTTCATAGCCTATGTTTTATCATGGATGCAGTTAAACCTTCATACCAAATTTTATTGAAATCGGTCCAGTCGTTTAGAAGTTATTATAGAGTGCCTCGCCCACAGAAGTAAATGTATAATTGTACTGTTTCTTTATCGTAAAAATACAATTTTTTTGTGTTTGGTAAATACTTTTTAATTTTGGTAAACTTTTGGATGAAAAAATAAAATGTAGAATAAAATGTTTGAGAGTGGCAGCCCTGGTGGTTATGCTATGTTTGCTGCATAGTTGCATTGTAAAAATTACCCTTGACAGAAAACTCTTGCAAAATAAAACAAACGGCACATAAATCGTACAGCTCTGAAATGATTGGAGGGTTTGCTGTTTCCATCAGCAATCAAAAATGTTCGGTCTGAGAGCGAGAGAATGAATTTGAGTAAAAGTTCATTTCTCAGTTTTACACGTAAAACAATAACAATAACAAATTTTCGGCAAACATGTTTGGCTAGCATAACCACGGCATAAGACAAAATTTTATTTATTTTAACCTTTCTGATTTTTTTTTCGGAATTTTTTTCTTTTAGTGCATGTTGAGACCATCATTTCTTAACCGACTTCAAAAAGGAGGAGGTTCGATGTTCGTTTGTTTCTCTCTTCTTCTTGTTTTTTTTTTCTTTATTTTTTGTAAAAGTATGTACATTAGGGCGTATTGAATTACATTTTTTTCGAATTTCACATTCTAAGAGGTCTCAAAAGTTGCATGTGGTTGTCAAGATCTGCCAAAAAAAATTTTATGAAAATAAAAGGACATCTTCCTGCCCCGCAAGGACAAAGTTGTTTTTTGAGAAAAACAGTAAAAAATAACGATCCTAAAATGCTTTGATTTTTTTAAGAAAACTATTATTTCTAAAGTACTTGTCCGATTGCCGTTATTTGTTGTTAACATATAAAGATCAACAGGAGGTGCCCAGGTATAAAAGTGGGCGGTATTTAACAAAGGGGAGTGTCGCTATAAGAAAAAAACTTTACCTCAGTAAATATTGACACTAGGGTACTGAAATTTACATTAAAAATATAAGGGTAGGCACAATAATTAAAAATGACATTTAGTACAGAGGTAGGCACACTTATTACAAATTACTAACATGAAAGTGGGTGTTATTCGACAAAGGGGTGTGGCAATATTAGAAAATACTCTATCTTGAATACTATTGATACTAGGGTACTGAAATGTAGTAGAGCGGTAGGCACAATTATAACAAATGACTGCTGATAAAGTGGGCGTTAGTCGGCAAAGGGGTGTGCAATGTTAGAAAAAACTGTTTAAAGAATAATATTGACACTTGGGTCATAAAATTCATTGCAATTGCAATTTTGCAATATTAAAAAATGCATTATACACTAGGACAGTTCACGATTTTATTTGCACTAGATTGCAAAATAATGCAATTGCAAACATTTGCTATTAATTGTGAACAACTTTTTGGATAACTCTGCAACACTTGTTGCAAAACTAAACACAACTGATATGCAAAAGATATGAAAAAAAAAATCGGAGCTTTACATTTTTTAATTTTAATTCATTGCAATATAAAAAAATTCATTCCTTTGATTTTGAATTCTTATACATTTTTGACACTTGAGCTAGCAATCTAGTGTTGCATGTATGTAGCATTTATATCCTACATGTTTAAGGTGTTGCAACGTAGCAAGTGCAAACGTGTGTGTTTTGTTAGTGTAGTGCAAGAATATGCAATAAACATTTGCAAATGCACTCATGCAAGACCATTTGCACCAGATCGTGAACTCCGCTACTTTATCTCACAAAAGCTCAATGTAAGCGTGCTAGACTGTCATGCGGAAGACATGGGTTCGAGTCCTGACTGTGTAAGGATAAAAAATATGATTTTAATTATTGAAATTCTTATTCTGTTTCACTAACTGCTTGGTCAAAAATAACCATTAAAATAAGTTTGCTTACAATCTAGAAAAAATTGTACATTTAATTTTTTACTTAAAAAAAAATCTTTGGTGTTCTTATCGGCGATTGCACCTTAGTCAATCGAGTTTTAAACTCGACCGCAAGCATACCTGTGCTAAACTTCAACTCCAAAACAATGATAAAATTTCATTAAGTTCGTCGTTTCTTCGTTTCAAGTAAGATATATTTTTAAGTTGATGACAACTGAATACTCGTTTGCGGCCAATACAGTTCGCAAACGAAGTAAAATTGGTGAATTTTTCAGTTGCTGTACACGAAAAATTTGTTTGCGTGTAGTTTAGCTTGTCGACATAATATTATGTAGTTGTGTCGTGGAGCTATAAGTGAAAGTGTGTTTAATGCATAGCTGTAAAATTTCGATTACGATTAGTAATCAATAGACCTCGGATTTTGCATATTTGCATATTTTTGAAGAATTAAGATAGATAAATTCTGATGACACCAAAGTTCGTTTCATTGAAAATAGAGTGGAAAACGAAATGCATATCTTAAATTTTTTTGCATATTTGCATAAAATGCATATGCATAATATATGCCAAAAATATGCAAACTATGCAAAATATATGCAATATATGCAAAACATATGCAAAATATGCAAAAACTTCCTATGTTAAACAAATCGAAAAATAATATAAAAGCTACTCAGAGGATAGTATACATATTGAAATTTTATTAATTGTCAGATATTAAAGCAGAGCAAATGAAACGTAATACATACGATATTGTATAGGTTTACAAATTATTCAATCTCTGCAAACATTTGGAAGACGATCAGAAGATAAGATCATTTGGCCACGCGCTAGCGATTCGTCTAAGGGATCTTTGGAAGATGGATCGCTTTTCGATCGCCGAAGCGATGAATGCGAAATTCTCGAAGAATTTAAAAATCTCTCTTCGCTCTTTCCGGCAATCGTTGGAAGATGCATCGCTTTTCGATTGCCTAAACGATGAATGCGCGATTGACAAAAAGTATTCAAAACCTTCCTGACGTTAATTCCGGCTATCGTTTGAAGATGGATCGCTTTTCGATCGCCCAAGGGATGAATGCGCGATTCAAAAAATCTTCAAAATCTTCCTTCGCTCATTCCGGCGATCTTTCGAAGATGGTTATTTAAAAAGCTTTCAAAATCTATCATTGAAATATGAAGCAGGCTCTGAAAAATAATTTAAATTATTCAGAAATTTTAACTTCTAAGCAACTTCATGGAACTGCTAGTTCAAACTTGCAACAAATTGAAAGAAATTGCAACAAATCGCTGATGACCTCTAAAAGTGATGTCTTGGCCACTTGACATGTCTTGTCAGCGAATCACTTTAGACTCTTTTTGCCGATTCGTGAGCGAATTCCTGTCGAATCGCTTAATACTCTTCTCGGCGATGCGTTGGCGAATCTTCCCGGCGAATCGCTTAAGACTCCTCTCGGCGAATCGTTCACGACTCTTCCTAGCGAATCGCCTAAGCCTCATCTCGGCGATTCGTCGGCGAATCGCTTTTATGGCCTCAGCTGCTTACATTCGGCGATACCCGGAAGACTCTCAGAAGAGCTCCCCGGCGATTGTTTCATCTTCCAAGCGATTCGCTGGAGATTCTCAGGCGATTGAAAATGTTTTCAGGGATATAATTGGTATTACAAAACATAACCATAATTTTCTCTAAATTATTAATTAAGAGGCTTTGGCGTTTCCTTCCAAAAACCATTTTGTAAGCGGAAAAGCTTCTCTCAACGTCACAGGAAATAATTGGAGGAAAGTTTTATTTAATGATGTTTACATTTGTGACGGTTTCAAGTCCAGAACACATCTTCATCTTTGAGATTTAAAATATTATTTATTTTTGAAATGATATTAAAATGTGGATTTATTTTCAAAATGGCTTAAAATATCTTTTGTAAAACCAGTCTAAAATCACCAGTTATGTTGTGAACTATATTTTTAGCTAGTGGTAGACCCTTCGCTTCCAAGGAAGTTAATTGTTCGGCAACTCTCTCAAAATTTGATTTAATATATATATAAAATCCCGATATAGGTGGGGATTTTTTATGAGCTTTATTGCTTGCTTTATAGATTCAGCATCTTCTGGGTTCGGTGTTTCAAGAACCTAAAATGCAAATTTAGAATTTTTTTCTTTACCAAACTGAAGTAAATGCATATCGTCGTTGTGGGCTAATTTTAGTTGTTTTGTACCAAAAATAAATTTCTTTTTTTTCTTCATTTACCAAAGCGATGGTAAAGCGTTGGAAAGGGAACGCAATGTAAAGTGGTACATATATATTATATATTCTTCTGAATTGCTCGCAGTTTAATATTTAACGATTGGAATTCAATATTTTGATGAAATTCGTTTGCATATATTTTGCATATTTTGCATATTTTTTGCATATGTTGCATATATTTTGCATATTTGTGGCATATTTTTTTGCATATTTTTTGCATATATTTTGCATATTTTCGATATGCTTTACAATTTGTTCTATTTGAACGATAAAACGTCTAGATAAAAAGTTTGGTATCAATCTGATTAAAAATATGAAAGTATGCAAAATCCGAGGTCTAGTAATCAATTATATTATTTTTCAAAAAGAATTATAATCATTATATAATCCTAAGGTAACAAGTTTCTGATTAGTAATTGATTACGATTACAAATAATCAATTTTTAATCACGATTACTTTAAATTATGAATATAATCAAAAAGAATCTAAAGTAATCAACAAAACTAAGTAGATTACTTTTAAAGATTCTTTTTATAGATTTTTTTTTGATTATATTAAGAATTTGAGCCAAAGAATCAAAAATTCTTAATATAATCAAAAAGAATCAAAAGTAATCTTTAAAAATAATCGAACTTTTCTTATAGATCATTTTGATTCTTTTTGATTTTTTTCGTAATTTCAAGTAATCATGAATATAATTTGATTATTTGTAATCGTAATCGCTTGATTACTGAGCCAAACGGAAAAGAATCGTATTTAATCAATTATTTCAAATTTTGAATAAAAATAATTGAATTACTAATGAATACGATTACTAATCATTATTTAACAGCTATGGTTTAATGCTGTGATGTGCGCCAAATATCCAGATCTTTAAAAGATTTTTAGGAACCTAGGACCAAACAGACAAAAGAAAGTATAAAAGTAGAATAAGGGACAATTTTTTCAAATAGCACTTAAATTCGCAAAGAGATACACTAGTACAATTTATTAAATAGCCAGCAAAAAAAGTACTTCCAAAATAAGGCCAAGTGAAAGGTTAAGTCGTAAGTTCCATCACTTCTACTTTCACACCCAGAAGGCATTCTTTTAACACAGTCTTCTCTAGAAGTGCTTCTAGAATCAATTTTTCAATGGACAATTTCTTTGATGCCTGCAATGAAACTATTCTAGTAGGTATTTTCTAGGAAAACTTTAAGAAGACATTCCATGGTTCAGAAGACATAAGACAAAATGATTCTAAGAAAATATTTATTCATTGGCCTGCACAAGCCATGTCATGGAAGCATTCTGGGAAGCTATTCAAATAGCCTTTAAGAAGTTTATGAGAATGCCTTCTGAAAGTAGTTTTCGATAAGAGTCTTAGATGGAAAAGATGCTGCACTCAAAAAAATAGTTGAAAATTCAACCGTAACGAAAAAAAAGTTGAAAATTTGACTTTACCCCCTAATATAATTTCTTTTCATTCAAATCGATTCTAAAGGAGTAAACTCCAAAAATAACACCTATCTATCTTTCTGCGATCAAAAATTTCTCTATTTTCGATAATAGCAATTTCCTCAAAAAAAAATTTTTTCAATTAGAATAAATTTTTACATTTTCGAAGAAATATTTCTTCGCTTGCTTCATAAACGTAACCCATAGGAGTTTAAATTTTAAACCCGTACGAGACTAAAACTTAGTTTTAGAATGGTTTAAATTTTTTAGAAATTTAAACCTCGTCATATTCAACCGTTCTATGAAATGAGATTTCGAAATTTTAGAAAAAAAATGGCATGAATAAAAATCTGATATTCTCTATGGGCTTATGAGAATAAGTGATGATAAATAAATTTCCAACGATAGGCTCATTTATGCCGGAAAAATTGATCTCATGGAGCATAATATGATCCTGTGTTCGGGCATGCTATGCATTTGGTAAATGTTGTATGTCGGCTGAACCAAGTTTTCTAATTTGATTTAGATAAGGCGATCAATTTTGGAAAAACAAATAAGTGTTCAACAGTACATTGAATATTCTAGAATTCTTATATAGCTCCAAGTTTATTTCGCCAGGAGACTGCGTTTTTCAAAGTCCCTTTGGACCAAGTGCAATATCCTTCAGTTTTTCCAGATGGCGAGTATCGTGCTGATATTATATTTGGTACTGCAGGCAAGATGCGTGTAGCTGCTCATTCTTTCATTTCAATTAAAGAGATAATTGTTAATTAATTATTTATGTGAATGAAATATTAACCTCTTTTAAATAGAAAGATTCAAATAATTTTGCTTAGTGCACTAAAAACCTATTATATATTTGAGTTGATTCATTTCGCTGAATTTATGGTATGATAATTTTTTAACATTTTTCAAAACTACAGACTTATTTTAATGGCTTTTGGTAGAAAAGCACGCACCACAAATTTGAATCGTTTAAGTTTAGTTCTCTCCAAGCAAGACCTGCTATCAACTTTTGCAACTTTCTGCCGAGAAAATTTATAATCCGAGCTTATAATCTGATACATTACTAATGCCGTGGTTCAGTGTTAATTTATTCTCTTCGCTCAAATATTTGTTCGGTGGTAATCAGGGATGATATTTGTAGTGGATATCCACTTTTTTACCTCCTTTCGATTTTCGAAAGTGCTCAACGGGAGCGGGTCGAAATTTCCCTTACCAAAATTGCCCTTGACAAAATTCACCCTCACAAAATTTCGATTTCGAAAATTGTCCCTTTTTTAAATTTCCCTTTTTTAAAATTGTACTTTACAAAATTACCCTTTACAAAGTTGCACCTTTACAAAATTGTCCCTTTACAAAATTGCCCATTGACAAATTTTTGAACTTAATACTAAGAAAATTATCAATGCACCTTTATCAAACAAAAGTTTTCTTCAAAAATTAATTTAATACAATTATGCAAAAAGCCAAAAAAAAATTATCATTTAAATCGGGTTTGGGTCGATATTGCCCTTATACAAAATTTTTTCCCCCCTAGATTTGTTTCCAATACAAAAATTTCAGATATGACCGACAATTAAAATTACGATAAACGCTAAAACGTATTATTTAATCTTTGACTGACTTATGACTGCAATTTAGTATTTAATTGGCAAAAAATTTGATTATTCATAAGAATAACAAACAACAGTTTTTCTAAGTTTGGAAACCTGTTTCAGCGAAGTGATGAGCTAATCAGATCAAACATAATTGCAAAACAATACTGCAATGAAAAAGTGCAACAATGAATGTGTTGATATCAACATATTATTTTTTTAATTTATTTTTTGTACAATTTTGTAAAAGTGAATTTTGTAAAGGGAAATTTTCTGAAGGGGAAATTTTGTAAAGGGAAACTTTGTAAAAAGGAAATTTTGTAAAGTACAATTTTAAAAAAGGGCAATTCTGTAAAGTACAATTTTGTCAATGAAATTTTGTATAAGGGCAATTTCGACCCCAACCCGTGCTCAACTCCTTTTAGCCCAAAAAAAGTACTTTCGGATACACTAACCATCAAAAAAAGTAAACGTCACGCATGATTAAGATTTTGTTCTGAATATTGAGACCGAAAAAATTGTTCTCTTAAAATACATTCACAGAGAGAAGTTTAACAGTATTTATTTGGGTTATCCGATCAACAAAATTTTCAGATGGACGAATCGTCTGACGATGAATAGAGCGAGATGATAGAAGTTAAAGAGGCAGATAATGTCGTTGATGTCAACGAAGAAGACGAGGAAGATGATAGCGAGGATATCCACAGCAACGTAAATCAAGTACGTTCTCGTCCAGTAAACATTGTTGGCTTAAAAGAGGTGTATAAAAGATTCAATTAGCATCGGAGAAAGTGAATCAGGAATTACAAAAAGATTTGAGCCATTACGTCATTCTTGAAATAGCAACATTTTTCGCACGCTTTGGACTTTCAACTGATTTAATTGTTACCGATCCAGAAACCTGTACTGAGCGCTAAAATTACCTACAAGTGCAAGAAATATTGCTTAATCTACACGTTGTCAACGACGCCACCAAAAGAGGAGTAATTTTAGGAAAGAATATTTTTGCTTCAAGTCGTCGCCGAAAATCGAAAGAAATATATATCCATCCCATGACAAAAAGAAATTAATTTGATTCAAATTGTCTTACAATAATAATTACAAAATTTCTTATTTCTTATTTACGATAGGTATGCTATATGCTCGATACAAATTTGAAGAAGAAAAGTTAATTGGTTGGTTTTTCAACCACCAAAAGTGGTTGGTTTCTCATTTCAGCCTTTTGGAAGGCACCTTGGGAGCGATGGAAGCTGATTTTAGAAAAATTTTTTTTTTTAAAAAATATGTATAGGTCTCCCTTTAAGGGTTGGAAATATAGGGTGGGTATGTTGCGATAAAATGTTGGAAAGAAAAAACCAATGGTGGTCAGGCACACATTTTACCCTACTAGGCGCACCCAGGAAGCGGTGGGGTCACATTTCCTAAAAATATCAATTTTGTTTGGGAACCCCCTTAGGGGTGAAGATTGGGGCAGGTATGTTCCTCAAAAATGTTGGAGGAAAAAATTTATTGGGGTCGGTCGAATATTTCATTCCTCTAGGGGCAACACTTGGGTAGTTATGGAGGTTTCCGTTTAATTTTTACACTACCCACTAACCTTTAACACCGATGCGGCACAACATAACCCCATGCCACCCCGAATTTGTTTTTTTCAAAAGCAATTTTTTGTCAAACCTCACAAAATTTAAGGTTTCTGGGTATCAAAATCCCGTTACTTAAGATCTCCATGTATCATTGTCCTACCCCTAGTGCCTCAGCTACAAAAGAAAAGCTTATTTAATAATACTGGTATGGAAGGTAAGCGTGGTTTTCATCCGATTTGATTGATATTCATACTTAGAGTGCATGTTAAATATCGAAGCTCATATGCGAAATTTCGAGTCTATAAATTAATATTGTAGAATTCTAAGAGATTTTACCGTTTTGAAAGTCACTTTGTATGGGAGGTAAGCGTGGTTTTCATCCGATTTGGCTCATTTACAAACTTGATCTTCATCTTGGGGATAAAAGCTGGAATCGTGGCTGGAATCGTGATCACAGACGGACATGGCTAATCCACTCGGGAGTTGATGCTGATCAAAAACATGTATACTTTTCTATACCTACACGCCTCCTTATGGGCGTTGCAAGCGGAGTGACAATATTAATATTTCCCATTTAGGTTTTTTAAACGTAGGGGTATAAATATACTACAAGCACTGAAATTGAAATTAAATTTTTTCTACAAAATTATTTTTAAAAAATGTATTTTTCATCCGGTTTTGGCCAAATCAATCTTAAAATGTTTGTTAAGAAATACACTTTACTTTAAAAATATAAAATGTTACTGATTTTAACTTTTTCTAAAAAAACAAGTTACTTAAAAATAGAATTTTAAAAAAAAAACATGAAAATTGCAAGAAATTTTAACTTTGACGAGCTTATCACTTGAACATATTTTATCCGATCGATACGATCAGTATATCAATAGAAAGGCATTTTAATTACTAGACCTCGGATTTTGCATACTTTCATATTTTTAATCAGATTGATACCAAACTTTTTATCTAGACGTTTTATCGTTCAAATAGAACAAATTGTAAAGCATATCGAAAATATGCAAAATATATGCAAAAAATATGCAAAAAAATATGCCACAAATATGCAATATATATGCAACATATGCAAAAAATATGCAAAATATGCAAAATATATGCAAACGAATTTCATTAAAATATTGAATTCCAATCGTTAAATATTAAACTGCGAGCAATGCAGAAGAATATATAATATATATGTACCACTTTGCATTGCTTTCCCTTTCCAACGCTTTACCATCGCTTTGGTAAATGAAGAAAAAAAAATAAATTTATTTTTGGTCGACAAAACAACCAAAATGGGCCCACAACGACGATATGCAATTTATTTCAGTTTCACCTTTATCGGGATTTTATATATATTAAATCAAATTTTTAGAGAGTTGCCGAAAAATTAACTTCCTTGGAAGCAAAGGGTCTACCACTAGCTAAAAATATAGTTCACAACATAACTGGTGATTTTAGACTGGTTTTAAAAAAGATATTTTAAGCCATTTTGAAAATAAATCCACATTTTAATATCATTTCAAAAATAAATAATATTTTAAATCTCAAAGATGAAGATGTGTTCTGGACTTGAAACCGTCACAAATGTAAAAATCATTAAATAAAAATTTGCTCCAATTATTTCCTGTGACGTTGAGAGAAGCTTTTCCGCTTACAAAATGGTTTTTGGAAGAGAAAGCCAAAGCCTCTTAATTAATTATTTAGAGAACATTATGGTTATGTTTTGTAATACCAATTATATCCCTGAAAACATTTTCAATCGCTTGAGAATCTCCAGCGAATCGCTTGGAAGATGAAACAATCGCCGGCGAGCTCTTCTGAGAGTCTTCCGGGTATCGCCGAATGTAAGCAGCTGAGGCCATAAAAGCGATTCGCCGGGAAGATTCGCCGACGAATCACCGAGATGAGGCTTAGGCGAAGAGTCGTGAACGATTCGCCGAGAGGAGTCTTAAGCGATTCGCCGGGAAGATTTGCCAACGCACCGAGAAGAGTATTAAGCGATTCGACAGGAATTCGCTCACGAATTTGCAGAAAGAGTCTAAAGTGATTCGCTGACAAGACATGTCAAGTGGCCAAGACATCACTTTTAGAGGTGGTTATCAATGATAGATTTTGAAAGCTTTTTAAATAGCCATCTTCGAACGATCGCCGGAATAAGCGAAGGAAGATTTTGAAGATTTTTTGAATCGCGCATTCATCCCTTGGGCGATCGAAAAGCGATCCATCTTCCAACGATAGCCGGAATTAACGTCAGGAAGGTTTTGAATACTTTTTGTCAATCGCGCATTCATCGTTTAGGCCATCGAAAAGCGATGCATCTTCCAACGATTGCTGGAAAGAGCGAAGAGAGATTTTGAAATTCTTCGAGAATTGCGCATTCATCGCTTCGGCGATCGAAAAGCAATCCATCTTCCAAAGATCCCTTAGGCGAATCGCTAGCGCGTGGCCAAATGATCTTATCTTCTAATCGTCTTCCAAATGTTTGCAGAGATGGAATAATTTGTAAACCTATACAATATCGTATGTATTACGTTTCATTTGCTCTGCTTTAATATCTGACAATTAATAAAATTTTAATATGTATACTATCCTCTGAGTAGCTTTTATATTATTTTTCGCTTTGTTTAACATAGGAAGTTTTTGCATATTTTGCATATGTTTTGCATATGTTGCATATATTTCGCATAGTTTGCATATTTTTGGCATATATTATGCATATGGATTTTATGCAAATATGCAAAAAAATTTAAAATATGCATTTCGTTTTCCACTCTTTTTTCAATGAAACGAAATTTGGTGTCATCAGAATTTTTCTATCTTAATTCTTCAAAAACATGCAAAAATGCAAAATCCGAGGTCTATTAATTACCTTTTCAGTTATATACTATTAAAATTTGAAAGAAAAACAAACGGTTTTTGAGCTCCTACTTTTGTTTTATCATTCATATATAAAACAAAAACAATATGAATACAACGATACAACTGCTTATTTCAAGTTGTGAAAAACCTAATTATATTTCAAGATTTTAGATTTCCATAACAGTTTTTTGACTTAATGATATAAACTGTGACAGACAACTTTAAGCATTTTAATAAAGTTTATTTCAACAATCTGATAAATTTATACAAAAGAACTTAATAACTCAAACACCAAAAATATCTAGATTAGAACACATATCGTTGCCTTAATATAGAAAGGACGTAACTCATAAGTTTTCGAAATGGTTTTTTTTAGAAACGTATTTTCTGTTAGAATACCCTCAATGAAATAAAAAAAAAAATAAAATATGATTTAAAATACTGAGTTTGTTGACAATTTTCATTTCAATCTGCATTAAATAATTTTTAATTACATAACATTTTAAGAAGTTATTAGGATTTTTTTATCTTCCTGTAAAATTATGAGTTTTGTTCTTTCTATGTTAAGAGTATTTGTCTATATCTATATAAAATATAAAAAAAATTTAAAAATTTTTTACATTTATTCGTTTAATATATGTATTAATAATTCGTAATTCGTTAATATATGTATATTTTATTTTATTCGTCTAAAATTACAATATTTTTCTATTTAAATAGAAAAACTTGATGAAAACAAAATATTTGAAAATGTTGAATAACCCAAAATTTTTAATTATTTGAAACCGAAAAACTGAAAAATTAATTATTATGATTATTACTATGACTTCAATTCATAAAAAATAATTAAAAAAATTAATCCGGTATCATAGTTTTCATATATGTTAAAATAAACTATAGTTCATGTAACCGAGTGTAGCGTGTCACTGCAAGCATTTCGTACCTTGTAGGAAATGCGGGAATATTTCGCTGTAAATGTTGTTGTTGCTGTTGTCGCATTGCAACATGATAACTTGCAAACATTGTTGTTGTTGAAGTTATAATTATTGCTGTTGTTTTGGTTTCTGTTTTTTTTACTTCTTTTTTTTTTGTTATAAAAATGTTTTATATCGCATGCCATACCGTGCTTAGCAGCTACTGTGTTCAACGACAATCAACAAAGTTTCAAAGCCAGGAAAGCTAGGAAATTATTATTCAATTTGAGCGTTTGTAGCTGTTTTATAGGCCAAAACGTACAAACGTTACATAAGTAAACGCCAAGTATTTGGCTTAAAAACCACAAACATGGTCAAGACTGAAGCAAGTTGGTGTGGAATTTCAGTTGTTGCTGCTACTAAAGCGCATATTTTTAAGGTAGGTCTTGCTGGCACAGTGCTGTTGGTAACAACAATAACAACAACTGGCTGTTGGCTCACTTTCACTTGTTGAGCTCTCTCTTTGGCAGCTCTTTTTAGCTTTAAGCATGTTTGTTTTGTATTTATTTTTTTATTTATTAACTGCTGCTCTTTGCTGCTCTGCAAGCTTTCCTGCGGCGGTTTTTAAGTTTTTCCCACAAAACAGCAACAACAAGTTGGCCGATTGCTTAACTTGGCCTAGCCAAAGTTTGTCTCTTTGATTTTTTAGTGTGCCAACAGCCTAGCTGGAGTTGTTGGCTTAAATTGTTCAAGTCTTGGCAACATATTTTAACGTTTTGTCATCCTCCACCGTTTGTTAGCAGTCAGTCGTTTTTTGTTGTAACTCGCAGACAGTCAAAAGCGGTTAGCTTAACAGTGTTGCATTTCATGTTTATAATATATAACTTTTATAATATAAGTGCATGTTTTTTATTTTGCAAAATTTTCTAATTAAAAACCGAACTTGCAGTCTTTGAAGTTGCCCGGTCTAACAAAATAAAATAATTTTCAAATTAATAAAACATAAATAAAACAAAAAAAAAAAAAAAAGTGTTGAAATTTGCATATTTTGATTAAAGTCAAAATAAATGCCAATCATTTTATAAGCTTACAAAGTAACTGTTAAAACACCAAAAAAAAAACAAAAAATCATAATGAATTTGCGTCAAGTTATTTCGCTCTCGCTCATACCAACACTTTATGTGCTGTTCGTATTGTTGCTGGAATTTGTCGAACAGGGTCTAGCGCAGAATCCTGATCCGCTGTTTGATTTGCCGGTACAGCTGGTGGGCTTTCCAGTGATTGTTTTGTCAGTGCGTCTATCGCAGTTTGCCAAAAAGTTGGCCTATTCGCTGAACCCAAGTAAGTGGCAGTTAAAGTGTTGCTCCACTTTTGATTAAGATAAGTAGCTTGCAACAATTTGATTGCAATAAAACTGGCTTATATTCATTTATTGCAAGTTTTTGTTTTTCACTTAGTTTGAGTTTTTATAGCCTTTACATCAGCTTTCTATGCCAGCTTTAATTGAAAAAATTTGGATTTGAATTTATCCAATTTTCTAGCACGAATAAATTTTTGTCTTCAATACCAACTTTTTGTTTGTTTACGTAATTAACAACTTTGTTGGTGGCACTTTTATAGGTAATGCTTTCGAAGTTTTAAGTATTTTCAATGCATAGTTTTTGTGTTTAAACAGCTTAAAATGCGGTCACGGCTTTATAAATATGACTTTGCGATTAGGTCAAGTCAGTTAAACTAGATATTCCAATAAATAAAATTAGACCACAAAACAAAAAACAACATTAACCGGTGGAGCAGAAATCTACATGGAAAATTCCACAGTGGATTATTCGAGAAGAACAGAGATATGTGTAAAAGTTTTAATATGTGTACTCATTTTTTCATCACAAAATTTGAGAATTTACTTTTTGTTGATATTTTGAAATCAATATTTTTAAGTGGTTAAAACTAAACTTCGTGTAGTTTTGTAAGTAAAATTTTTTTAAGAATTTTCTTCGATTTAAAATTAAACAGCGTTCATAATCGTAGCTGCTACTTATTATATTTTTGCTCTTTCTGATTAATATATTATTTGGTTTTTTTTTACCTTACATATTCTTGTTTTTATTCTAAAAATCTGTCTACATAATCAGATAATGTTAAAGTTGAAAGTGCAAGTGGCATTATAAAATATATGATGAGGAACATATAAAGTGCCTTAACATTTGTTTCTGAAAATATTTTTCAAAAATCAAAACTGAAAATTACTGTATCTAAAATCCAATAAATGAAGAAGTTTTTGAATGGAAAACTTATTTACTTCCGAAAAGATTATTTTATTGAAGTTGTCATGCAATAGCATGCTAAAAGAAAAATGCAGCGAAAACATTTTTGAACTCATATTAGTATTAAATACGCACGTCTGCAAGAAAATATGACTGCATGAAAAGGCAGTTAATATCTTTAACCTTTCTATAAAACTGAACTGGCAGAAAGAGCTTTTTTATCGTACACTTTCATCAAGAACAAGTACAGAAACAGATTGCATACTAAACTGTATCAAAAATCTGACCCACAATTTCGGTACCAAAATTATAAAGTACCTATATGAACTTAACTTACTTAAGTTAAGTACTTTTTTTGGCTAAACAAATTTTGGCGTCCCCCGACTTGGCATTTTTGTGCATTTTTTATCAATTCTTGTACTAGAGACCGACCAGTGGCATAGCGAGCATAACTGGTGCCCGGGGCAAAACAATTTTTTGGCGCCCCCAATGAAATAATGAAAAAAATTATGATATATTTTTTAATATTTAGTACAAATAATTATAATACACTTATTGAATTACATTAATACAAATAACACTATGCGTCAAAATCAGAAAAAGGTTCTGTACACGATAGTTTATTATATTTTGTTATAGATTTAGGGTCTCTTAACACGAAAATCGCAAAACAAGTTTTTATAGTTAAGCCTAGTAGGGTAAACTGGCGTACCCTAGACTTTGGTGCACATTTGACTATGACGTTTTTGGTATGAACGAACCGTTATTTTACAATAATTTGTTTCATAAATTTTGCATCATTGTATTTCAGTAATCGTCACAAAGTTTGACGATTCTTGCATTACATGAAGACAAGTAACAGAAAAGTTCTTGTGGTTTTGAACGCGTAACGACTTCCTGACCGAGTTATAAAAGTTAATAAAAGTACCTTTTACAAAAGGGAAAAACTATTTATGTTTTTGAAAACATAATTTTAATAAAACTAAAAAGCTTTAAACTAAAAAAATTTTAAAAAAGAAGCCGAGAGCATTTGGGTACATTTGATATTTTTGATTGGGATACTATTGACACATGTAAGTTGTACGAGTACAAAGATCGAGTAACATCGAGATGTTACCAATTCATTTAAAAGTTTTTTTATATATTTCTAAATTGGTTTTTATAAAAAAGGTGGTTTCAAACATCAGAATAGGAATATCATTAGCCGAAGAAATAAAAGGACATGAAGAGAACAGAACGCTGGTTAACGAATGAAGAATGAAAGTTTAAGGATATTAGTTATTCTGAGCTTTGATTCTTTTGGGTTGTTCTGTGATGCTAGTCTTATTTTTTCCCAAGTATTCAGCGTTAAAGACACTTGTGGCTATCGTTAACTGGCCCTTAACTACCTAACCTGTTAATTCGTATCCATAACATCTTTGCTAGCAATATTTATTCCTAACTTTAACAGTTCGTTAAAGATAATAATAATAAAGTTTATATTTTTTTAATTCAATTAAGTAAATTTTACTATATTTCATTTTGACATCAATTGTATTGAACTGATCATGTTACATTCGATATTTTAACTCTATTCTACTCTTACAAACACGAACTAAAGATATATTGAATTTTTGTATGAATTAGGCTGGTCTATTTTGAGAAGTAAAGCATGACTTTCTCAAATTTTTCAATTTCTTCAAAACAAACAAGTAAAGAAAGTCTAAAGTCGGTCTAGGCCGACTATGAAATACCCTGAGCCCACTTTTCAAAAACAACAAAATTATTATTGTAAATGGGCGTGTCCGTGGGTGCATGAAGCCTATATTTTATATGCATTTAAATGTTGATGAAAAATTTACACATACCAAGTTTTATTCCTGTAGCTCACAGTTAATGCCTTTATTGTGCTTTCGCTATGGGAGGTGGGCGAGTTCATGAACGGATTACTCCCAATGTTGGAACACACCTTAGTTTTGGTATGAAATACATGCATACCAAATTTAATTTCTCTATGACACACAAAACCTTATTTATTGAGTTTTAAACTTTTTGGGTTGTATGGGAGGTAGTCGTGTCCGTAGGCAGATGACGTCCATTTTTCAAAACCATCTTTGTCTTGTCATAAAAAACATAGCTCTTTAGGTTAAACACAGGCTTATTTATTGCGTTTTCAATTTTTAGGTTGTATGGGAGGTGGGCGTGTGCGTGAGCGAATGACTTCCATTTTTCGAAGACATCTTTGTGTTGACATAAAACACATACATACCAAATTTTATTGTTTTAAGCTTATTATGAGCTGAGTTATGCAGTTTAAAATTTTCGTGTTGTATGGGAGGTAGGCGAGTCCGTGGACGAATGATGTTCATTTTTCAAAAACATCTTTGTTTTGTTATAAAAAACATATGTGCCAAATTTAAGCTCTTTAAGTTAAACACAGGCTTATTTATTGCGTTTTCAATTTTTGGGTTGTATGGGAGGTGGGCGTGTCCGTGAGTGAATGACGTCAATTTTTCGAAAACATTTTTGTGTTTGTATAAAACACATACATATCAAATTTTATTGTTTTAAGCTTATTATGAGCTGAGTTATGCAGTTTTCAATTTTCGCGTTGTATGGGAGGTAGGCGTGTCCGTGGGCGGCTGATGTCCACTTTTCAAAACCTTCTTTGTTTTGTTACAAAGAACACATGTGCCAAATTTTAGCTCTGTAGGTTAAACACAGGCTTATTTATTGCGTTTTAAATTTTTGGAATGTATGGGAGGTGGGCGTGTCCGTGAGCGGATGATGTCAATTTTTCAAAGAAATCTTTTTGTTGATATAATTATGAGCTAACTATGAGCTGAGTTATGCAGTTTTACATATTTCCGTTGTATGGGAGGTAGGCGTGTCCGTGGGCGTATGATGTTCATTTTTCAAAAACATCTTTGTTTTGTTATAAAAAACATATTTGCTAAATTTAAGCTCTTTAAGTTAAACACAAGCTTATTTATTGCGTTTTCAATTGTTGAGTTGTATGGGAGGTGGACGTGTCCGTGAGCGACTGATGTCCATTTTTCGAAAACGTCTTTGTGTTGACAAAAAATACATATACACCAAGTTTTATTGCTGTAAGTTACTTCTAAGCTGAGTTATGCAGTTTTCAATTTTTGTGTTGTATGGGAGGTAGGCGTGTCCGTACGTGGATGACGTCCATTTTCCAAAGCCATCTTTTTCTTGTCATAAAAAAAATATTTGCCAAATTTTAGCTCTTTAGGTTAAACACAGGCTTATTTATTGCGTTTTCAATTTTTAGGTTGTATGGGAGGTGGACTTTCTGATGGTATAAAACACATACACACCAAATTTTATTGTTGTATTATGAGCTGAGTTATGGAGTTTTAAATTTTTGCGTCGTTTGGGAGGTAGGCGTATCCGTGGGTGGATTCCAAAAACATTCAATAGTGCAGATCCTTGGGTGCATGTGACCATGTGTACCAAGTTTCATCTAATTATCTCTACTCCTTCTTCTTATCCTGTGTATACGGACAACACACAGACGGACAGACGGACAGACGGACGGACGGACATGAATAGCTCGACTCACGAGGTGATGCTGATCAAGAATATATATACTTTTCTATACCGGACTCGCTTCGTTCTATGCGTTACAAACGTTTGCACAAAGTTAATATAAATAATAATAAAAAATATTTGTCAGAATTTTCACGCAACAAACAAAATTAATGTTGCGAGTGAAATTTCACGCAAACGGACAGAGTACTAGGATTTACGTGTTTTTTAAAAATTTTATAAGATTTATAAGATTTTTAAAGTTTTTCTCACTTTTTTCAAATATTGTCGCATATGTTGAAATATATCTTGTACACTTCTTGTTCAATATTAATAATCACGCTAAGCCGAATAAAATTTATAATTTTCTTCATTTTTGTTCAACAAATTTTTAAATTTGGATGAGTAGTTTTTGCGCTATCATAATTCATAAAAAATCGAAAACTATTTTCATTTTTAGTGGAGAATATAAACTACCGCCGAAAGAAATGCGTGTAAAAATACGGTCAGGAGATGCATTTGAGTGAAGACGCTAAAATTCGACATTGTACTGTATTTTACATATTTTATTCAATTTTACACTGATTGATACATTGATACTGGAATAGTAATAAATATTTGAAGTGCTACTCTTAGGTTTGGAAAAAAATCTTTTTCTTTAAATGGAAGTTCTGTTCCATTTAAATCTGTATTATAAAACTCACCCAAATTTTTACAATTCTTTTCAAGTTCGTTGTACGGATTATTCTTACTTAATAAATTTTCAACGTCCAGAAAATACCAAAATTTGGAATTAAGGTCCCTTGTCTTGTAAATTGTGAACTTATTTTCTGATGCAGATGATCAAGACCGCTTTTCATAACGCCAGATTTTTCGCTTTCTGCGGAAAGACCATATCTCGAGTCAATTCTCCGCGCATTTGTCGGCGACATTTTATACGGATTGTTGTATCGATTCTCCATTTTTAACAAAGATTTTTAGCCTTTTCGATAACTTTTTCACATATCTCGTTACGAATTTCTGCAAGTTTAGTCGCCATGATAATTTGAGATCATGGAACGCTTCTTTAAACTTAATTTTAGGACCTTGTAATCTGAGCTGCACACGGTCAATTCTCTTAGAGTTCATGCCAGAATTGGACTAAAGTTATGATATTTAAATTTGGTTTAAGATAAAGATTACAGCATTTCTGGTGTACTACTTGTGGCAGTATTTTTATCTGCTAATTTTTCTTATAGTTCTACGTATTCTTCCAGTCCCTCGACAATAACGCTAACTTCTTGCGCCATCTGTTACAGATTTTTTAAAGCATTTTTAACAATTTCCATCGTAATATTGAACGTGAGATAAAGGGACGTATGTTATCAATTATTCCAAAACATGTTACAAAGATTAAATCTTGGTTAGCTGTAGTAACTCCTACTAAATTAAATGTGTGGTTATCACAATTTACAAATGTTGCCTTATTATTTTTTTCTATTATTCTTTGTTGAACTCCAGATATGTGATTTGACATAAGGGCAGCATTATCATAGCATTGTACCCTACAGTTGGCTAACTTCATTATTGAATTAATTAATTAAAACAAATTTTTTTGCAAAATTTTGTTTGTCTTGAGAATGATTTGGCGCTCTTTTGCGAGTGGCGCCCGGGGCATGATGACACCCCTGTCACCCCCTCGCTACGCCACTGAGACCGACCCACTAATTGCTGATTTAAAAAGGAAATCAATTTTATCAATCAATTCTTATGATATAAAAACATATAACTGCAAGCTTTCATTCCAGTCAAGAATTGCTCTGACTAGATGGAAGAGTTTTTTGAAAGTGAATCTACTTGTTATTTAATTTTTGTTGTTTTTTAATTTTTTATATGAAAGAATTAAAAAATTTTTTTTATTGTTTTTCTTAATATAAAACTATTTTGCGTATATTTTGGTAGCAGTGGCAACAATTTTTTTTTGTTATATCCAGCAAAGGACTAAAAATAGCTTTTTATTTCGAATTTCAACCTTTTTGAACGGCTTTTCAACACATAGAACATCATTCGTTATTTTCGTTCATAGGAGCAGCAGCCACTGACGCTTCCATGACGAGCTTAACATGTCGCTCAGTGTCGTATTGAATTGCGATATCGTCCATCATTTCATCAGAAACAGCTAAGTTTTCTATGGCTTATTTCGCAAATGGACAATTTTACGGTTGGTTCCGTGATTTATACGTCCCAGCCAATCAACTCGTAGTATTTTTCGTAATTGAACGAAATTTAAGAAGCACTGTTCTCTCGCATTTTGTGCTATCAGAATTTTCTTGCTCTCAGTTGTCGCGTTGCTCGATCTTCCTCAAATATCATCATCAAAATAATATGTTCGGGATATGCAAAATAAAAGCTGCTTCACGTTCTTTCAATGACGCTGCTATACTTTTCAAGCAAGTAACTGGAATACTTGATTAAGGCCTGTTTCCAGCTCCCAAGTAAAGCATATTTTCATACAAAAAACTGAAAAGTAAGCAAAAAGTATTTTTTTTTTCAAAATTACTTAAAAGAGAATCTAGCTCGTTAGAAAAAATTTGTCTGTTTTGCTACTTTTTTCATTCAAAAGTAACTGCCTCGACGCTGTATATTTATACTTTTATACACAAAAGAAATATATGAAACTTTTTCTTGAGTAATTACTTAAGAGCTGGAAAGAGACCCTTTAGGTTGAAAAAGAGAACGCTGCCGCAAGTGACTGCTATGCTTAACTTTGTACCGAAGTATATTGGCCAGGGACCGTAATAATTATGAGCAATATCGAAAAAATTAAGAAATAATGATTATTTTTATTTTTTTGCTCAGATATAAAAATCGTTTTCTGATTTTTATTTTTTAAATCAAAAATAAAAATTATTTTTAAGTGTTATTTTTATACTCAAGTATAAAAATCATTTTTGATTTTTATTTGTTTTACTCAAACAAAAAAATCAATTTTGGTTTTTATTTTTTTTACTCAAACAAAAAGGTTCAGTGAAATAACGCCCAAAATAAAAAATGAAATAACGTCGAAAATATTTTGGGCTTTAAAAAATGAAATAACGCCCAAAATAATAAATGAAATAAAGCCCAAAATAAATGAAATAACGCCCAAATCAAAAATGAAATAACGCCCAAAATATTTTCAAAGAAAATCATATAAAATATTTTGGGTCTTATTTCATAATGAAATAACGCCCGAAATTCGTATGAAAAATATTTGGGCGTTATTTCATTTTTGATTCCTTGAAATCCTTGAAATTTCACTCGCCGCCAAAGAAGTTTCACTTCAAAAATAAAAATCAAATATGATTTTTTTGTTTGGTTCAGTGAAATAACGCCCAATGAAATAACGCCCAAAATAAAAAATGAAATAACGCCCTAATAAAATGAAATAAAGCCCAAAATTTTGGGCCTTATTTCATTATGAAATAACGCCCAAATTTGTATGGAAATTTTTTGGGCGTTATTTCATTTTTTATTTGGGCGTTATTTCATTGGGCGTTATTTCACTGAACCAAACAAAAAAATCATATTTGATTTTTATTTTTGAAGTGAAACTTCTTTGGCGGCGAGTGAAATTTCAAGGTCCTTTTTCGTGACGCTAGGCTTACATTTTCAATTCATATGAAAATAAAAAAAAAATTACTGCCGCTGCCGAGAATCGAACCCCGAACATCGTTGCTTATGAGCCAGAATCTATACCATTACGCCACGTAGGCACATGATAAATGGCCAAACAAAATGTAATTAAAACTGAACGCGTAACATAAAATAACTGTTATTTTACAATTTTCAAATGAAAAAAATTGTCGAAAGACTTTTTCAAATATACCATTATGTTACTCAGCATCACGAATATTAAGTCGCTTTTAAATTTGAAACTGATTCTTTAAAAGTTAATTTCTTGCCTAGTATATTTCGAGGAAAAATAAAGGTTACTTTTGACTTTTATTTTATCGGTCAAAAATAGCAGTTATTTTGTGACTTTAATTTTTTCGGTCAAAAATATCAAGCAATTTGTGTTTTCTTAAAGGCCGCTTGACAGATTGAACTGTTGACACCATGTGTAAAATGTCTCACCGATGAGATGAAAATAATAATATCAACATTTTTTTATCGGTAAAATGACTTGAACAAATATAAATTACCTGATATTTTTGACCGAAAAATAAACGGCAGAAAATAACTGTTATTTTTGCCCGAAAAAACTATGAGGCACAAAAAACTGTTATTTTTGTCGGAAAAAATAAAAATTAAGAGATAAAAGTTAATATGTGACACTTTCGACAAAAACCATATTCGGTACGGTCCCTGGATGCAAATATTGAATCACCAAATTATTATTCCATTTCGTATTGATTGAATTTCTTTTCAGATACTTTCTCTCTCTATTTCACACTAAAATCTCTCTTATTTTTTACTGTTAAAGAAGTTTCACTTCTGCCACGTGTACGTTGCTACACGTGAGTTTTTTTTTTTTAATACAAAAGTATTTTGCATATATTTTGGAAGTAGTGGCAACAATTTTTTTTTTTTTATATCCAGTAAAGCACTAAAAATAGCTTTTTGTTTCGAATTTCGGCCTTTTTGAACGGCTTTGTACAGCTAGCAACCGCAGATTAAAGTCAATGACCGCTTCAACAAACTTTGTATACTCGAAAAAAAATTATCTTAACAAAATTAAAAAAAAAAAATATAAATAACTGAAAAGTTTTTACAATTAAGAAAATATTTTAAAATTAAGAAAATATGTTTAAGATATATTACAAAATTATTTAAAAAAAATTAACGGCCGGTTTGTTTGCGGAGCTATAAATATAAAACTTTTTCTGTAACTGTTTTGTGACTAAATCGTTATCTAGAATTCGTTATATAAAAAACTGAAACGAACTTTAAACCTTGTTATAAATAAAAAGTCAGTTGTTCTAAAATGCCACAAAATGTGTGTTAAATTTTAAATGACTTTAAAGCCTGTTTATGAATTACACGTTAGTTCTATCAAAACGCTACACAATGTATACATTTTTGATGCTTTGACTTTTTCACCACGTTATAAAAGCATTTCACCAGTTTATAACGCGTTACAAATCGACAGAAAAAAATTTAATGAACAAATGGAAAAAAATAATTATAATTAAGAAGTTGTACTTTATAGCTGGTTTTAGATATAATGCGTTATAAGCAAATGAATAACTCTGTGAACTTACCGGCCGTAAGTTTATACAAGAAATTATGTCAAATCAGTATTTGACGAAAAGGAGTTGATTTAGCCTTAGAGCAAAATTTAAGCGACTTTCACTGTTAGTCTGGAATTTTTAAACGTAGAATAACATCTAACAGCGCGGTTTGTAAGGGGTTGTTTTAACAGATTTTTTCAAGGCCATGAAACTTTTTCAACGAATACTCTAGGGTATGCCTACAGCCTTAAATACTCATCGTTCAAGGATAATATATATACTAAAATATCAGATATATTCTGCGCTGAATAGATATCTACTTTTGGAGTTTGTCAATTTTAGATTAAAGTTACAAAATAGTTAAAATTATGAATTAAAATGCAAGTGTTTATATAAGAAAATCAATCATCAGCTGCTTTGTTTTTGTTTCGTTGTTTTTGCTTGCATTTTTTTTTTTTTTTTTGTTTTATACGCACTGATTCGCAGGCTTCTTCATTGGGTTATTGTATGCACTACTTTTTAATTGGGTTCTTCTATGTACTACTTAGAATTGAATGTTCTTATTTGTGTACTGAGGGTCATTGTATGAACTTCATTCACAACCTCTTTTCAAATCAGTCAATGAACTCAAACTGCCAAACTTAACGAAATGGGTTTGTAATCCGGTTAGATTTAACTCTAATGAAAATTTTAATTTTTGTTTTTAATGCAAATTTATTTGGATCCCACATCCCACTAGTACTAGCGAGTGTAGCTCGCAAACTATACATCGGACAGAGACAAAAGTGACACTTATGGCAAGGATATGTGCTCAGCATGAGATATTGTCACCATAAGTTTTTTAAAAAATCGGGGTCTTAATTATACCCTAAACCTGAAAGGTCAGGGTATATTAACTTTGTGCAAACGTTTGTAACGCATAGAACGAAGCGAGTCCGGTATAGAAAAGTATATATATTCTTGATCAGCGTCACCACGTGAGTCGAGCTATCTATGTCCGTCCGTCCGTCCGTCCGTCCGTCCGTCCGTCCGTCCGTCTGTGTGTTGTCCGTATACACAGGATAAGAAGAAGGAGTTGAGATAATTGAATGAAACTTGGCACACATGGTCACATATACCAAAGGATCTGCACTATTGAATATTTTTGGAATCCGCCCACGGACACGCCTACCTCCCATACAACGCAAAAATTTAAAACTGCATAACTCAGCTCATAATTAGCCTACAACAATAAAATTTGGTATGTATGTGTTTTATATTAACACAAAGATGTCTTTAAAAAATGGACGTCATGAGCTTACGGACACGCCCACCTCCCATACAACCCAAAAATTTAAAACGCAATAAATAAGCCTCTGTTTAACCTACAGAGCTAAAATTTGGCACATATGTTGTTTTTAACAAAACAAAGACGGTTTTGAAAAATGGACATCCTCCGCCCACGGACACGCCTACCTCCCATACAATGCGAAAATTTAAAACTGCATAACTCAGCTCGTAATAAGTCTACAACAACAAAATTTGGTATGTGTGTGTTTTATACCAACACAAAGATGTCTTCGAAAAATGGAAGTTATCCGCTCACGGACACGCCCACCTCCCATACAACCCAAAAATTGAAAATGCAATAAATAAGCCTCTGTTTAACCTACAGAGCTAAAATTTGGCACGTATGTTTTTTATAACAAAAAAAATATGGTTTTGAAAAATGGACATCGTCCGCCCACGGACACGCCTACTTCCCATACAACGCGAAAATTGAAAACTGCATAGCTCACCTCATAATTAGCCCACAACAATAAAATTTGATATGTATGTGTTTCATACTAACACAAATATGTCTTCGGAAAATGGACGTCATCTGATCACGGACACGCCTACCTCCCATACAACCCAAAAATTGAAAACGCAATAAATAAGCATGTGTTTAACCTAAAGAGCTAAAATTTGGCACGTATGTTTTTTATGACAAGACAAAGATGGTTTGGAAAAATGGACTTCATCCGCCCACGGACACGCCCATTTACAATTAATTTTTTTTTTTTTAAAAAGTGGGTTTAGGGTATTTCATAGTCGGCCTAGACCGACTTTAGACTTTCTTTACTTGTTTATTTTGAAATGAGTAGTTAAACTGGTAGAGATAAAAGTGGCACCAATGGAAAGTGCATTTGCTTCGCCTTCTTTTCAACTAAGTCAATAAACTCAACCTGTCAAACTTAACAAAATGATCGAAAGAATTTGACATTTTGCTTGTTTCTTTTCCTGGCTCTATTTGTCATGCTTACTTTGAAGTTTTTCTGTGTTCTGGTTTTGATAACAACTCCATCACTTGAGTGTTATTAATTTATTTATTAATTTTCGGAAAATAAATAAGAAATATGTGCAAAATAGACAAAAAAATCGGACTAAAGAGACAAAGCAGAAAAGGTTACCATTTAAACGGAATTTTATGTTTACACTTACTATACTTTATTGTTTCGTGAAACATTTATTAACTTAAATTTACAAAAAAAAAAAAAATTGTACTCAGTTACAATTAAAAGCCACTGTTCATCACATGTATTTTCAAAAGAGGTTTTTTCACCACCCTTTAATTAGGAGAGCTTCAATATTATTCATTGTTAAAATAATTTTATAAAGCATGTGTAAAATGTTTTGCAACTAAACTTTAAAGCTAGTCGTTATTATGCTAAAAACTAAAAGACGTCATTATCTCTATGAATTTTAAACAAATCAGTATCTATCGTTGAAGATTTTTCAAAATACTTAAAACTAATGTGCTTTCAATTTTAGATAATTATTGTATGTAAGTTTGAGATTTGGAACTAAAAGCCAAAAATAGACATATGATAAGACTTGAAGAAGCCTTTTACAGTCTTTTCTGCAAAAAAATTAGAATTAGTTTCAGAACTTTTATAATTTAATTTAATTAATTAATTTGGTTCAGCGTGGCGTATGAGTGACTTTTATTGACTGACAGACTTTAAATTGCTGTAACTTGTTCGAAAATAATTAAATTTGGCTCAATCAACAACTTGTTTGATGTTATAACAACTGTTTTTGTAAAACTGCAAAAAAACATTTGCTGAGATTTATTTTAGATATTAGATTTTTAATAAATTTCTTAAATACATAAATTTTAGGCATTTATTTGAATAACTATATTTTGGTAATATTTTTTTTAAGTAAATTTCTTAAAGAAATATTAGGTAAGACTCTGAAATAGTGCATTTAAATAGCAAATTAATTTGAGATTTATTTAAAAAACTTCATTAACCCGTTTTTTTTTACATTACAGGCACCTACAAGTCACGTTCGAAACGTGATGCTGCTTCCGCGGCATACGATGCGGACCTGGCGCAGAAGGAAATTCTACGTGAATTCGGTGGAATGGCGTGTATTTTGGAGACACCCTGTCGCATGCATGCAACACATCGACGCAGCAAAGCAATGCATCCGGCATGGCCAGAAATTTTGAGGTAGGTGCACTGTACATTGAAGAGGTTGAAGTAGAATACAGAGATGGCAGCAAATAGCTGCTGCAACTGTTATTTTTTTTCTTATTTTTTACAATTTCTTATTTCTGTTGCTGCTTTTATTATTACTTTCATTTTTTTTCCTCATCATGGCTCATTGCGTTGCATTTTGTCAAGAACTGGCAGGACTTCATTTGGCAGTCAAGCATTTAAATGTGCTGCTGCTGCTGCTGCTTTTGCACAATGAACAATGCACTCGAACGTGGCAACAACAAAGCGTATCGAATGTTTTCCAATCAATTTTTATTTGAAAAATGCTAACTCATCTGTGCATAATTTAATGTCTTGTTTTTGCAGCGGAATTGTTTGCTGCTTGACAAAAGTATCTTCACAGTAAAGTGTTGCCATTTCGACAAAACTCTTAAATTTTGTCAAACTTTAAGTATTCAGTTCTTTTTCTGTTCAAATTGGCAACTCGCTTAGCTGTAATTTTCGCTTTATTGAACAATTGAATAACTTCGAGATTTTTTCCAATTTTTACAAATTTTTCCACTGCTTTTGCCGTCTAAAGCAGCAGCGAACACTGAACTTTTGCTGCAAATTAAATGCAAGAACGTAAAAATTATTAAATATTGTAAACCTTAGCACAAAGTTTGTCCCTTTCTTTTCGTTTCTTGTAGAAATTGAATTGAAAACTTTGACGCCAATCATAAAAATGCTGGAACAAAGAAAGACAACAAATTTTTACAACATTTCAGTCATTCATTCATACATTCATTAGTGCGCAAAGATTTACGCCATAAAAGTCAACAACACTGACCTGACGCAATGCAGCACGCAGTGTGCTATACAAGGGCTGCATAACTTATTTACGACAGTGTAGACACACGCCAAAAGCAGTGAGGGAAAAAATACCAAAAAATTCCAAAAATGTGCTTAAAACTTTTAGTGATATTTTTTCATTTACATAAATTTGTTGTAATTCGAGCAAGTGTTTTTTTGGCGCTTACAACAACTTTAACTTAACTTTACTTCGTTTGTTGTAATTGTGCGGGTAAAAGTTTTGATTGCTTTGTTGAAGGGCGACAATTTTTATGTTATGCTGAGAGTGTAATGTTTTTTTTTTTTTTTTGTCAACTTTAATTTCTGCACTCTTAACTTGGCTATAATTGTTTGTAGTTCAACGAAGTTCTTAGTTCAGCGTTGTCATATCTTAAACTTAAGTTTACTTTTAGCTGTTATGAATATTTTAGATGTACATTTTAGTGCATTTTTGTTAATTTTGCACATACTTGCATTCATTGCTGTAACAGCAACGATATTATTTTATGTATCCTGCCGTCCCTTGCATCAGTTATGCACCCATATGACAGCGCATGTTGCTGTCACAATGTTTTTGTTGCTTAAGCACTCAACTAATAATAAAATTATTTGCAACTGCTATCAACCCGAGACACACACACCTTTAAACTTTTGCCCAGGCACTCTCAAGCACTTCAACCCTGACCTGCCTTTATTATGACCAACTCAATGGTAGCCAAAATTCTGCAGCATTGCTTACGTTGTTTCCTTATGTGTAAGAATAAACTATAAGACATGTGTAGGATGAGTGCTTTGACGACAGTGGTGTTGTCAGTAAAATTTTTATTGGGAATAGTTCACCCTTTTCGAATGTAATGATGTTGTTGTTTTAGTCAGAAATGTTCATTCATGACATACACAAAAATTTGAATTTTTTATTTCGTATTTTT